>VXAZ01007538.1:323552-501224 GCA_013399875.1 Gymnorhina tibicen
AATGTGTGGTGTTTTAGCGTGGTGGTTTTGTTTTTACTTTGCTTCATTTTGTGGGTTTTTTTCACAAGAGAGCTCTCTACAATAGTCCCTCCTGATGTAAATGGGAAGACTTTGTGAGGCTGGATATGGCTTTATTTTTCCCCCATTTGAGGAAAAGCTGCCCATATCTATAAGGCCTTGCAGTTTGCAAAATGAATATATAAAAAAATATCAGGTGTTCATCAGGACAAAATGATTTTAAGGAAAGTTTTGGATTGGACACAGGCGCATTTAAAAATAAATATAATCAGTAGTAATACCTTTTAAAAAAACCAAACCAATTAATTTTTATTTAATCTATAATAATCATTGCATATTATAATTCTGGATTATTATCAACTTTTAAACACTTTCTGAGTAATTGGTCTGTGGCAAGGTAAGAGTATGACAAACTGTAAAATGGCTGACTTTAAATTTATATTAAAAAAATTATCAGACAAAACTCAAAAAATATTACAAAACTGAAAAACAGAATGAGAAGTTTTAACTTCAGAATCAACATTTTCAGTCATAGAGTCCTGGAAAAATCTGACATGAAGAATTTCACCCTGCTTTTTAATACGCGTTTCATTTGTTCGAGTGAAAAATCATAGATGATGACAGATTATCTATTCATGGAGCAGAAGAAGGAAAGTTCTTGGGGGATTAATTAGTAGTTAAAGTTAACCTGTGTTGCCTAAATAAGATTAACTTATTCTAAGTGATTTTCTGCTCTATTGGGATTGTGTCTAAGGAGATGGGATTATAGTATCAGCAAATATCACTTGCTGTTCTGTCTGGATGTCTGGTCCGGATATGCACTATTCCTTGCAGCTCACTGGAAAATTATTCTTTCTCTTCTGGTTCAAGTATACCTTTTCTGCTGAGTCTCACTGGGAAATTAATTGATTGACCTCAAACTCTATTACATAGGGCTATTACTGAGTGACTTTTTCGATTAAGTCAGATTCAGCTGAGGCATTTGGAAAACCATTTGTTCCTCATGCTTTTGATTGTGAAGAAATTGACTTTTTGTAGTCTTAAAGGATTTTGACATGGATATATATCTTTGGTATTTTAAGGGTACATGAATGATGCAGATGTTAAGAACAACAGCAGTAAACCCCAAACTAACCAAAGAAAACAACCTAATACCAAAGCAAACAGCAAACTAGTAACTCTGAAGGCTTCAGCTGAGTTTGTGCACCTTAGTAAGGTAACCCTGGGTGAGTCTAGTTTATTAAAAGCAAGAGAAACAAGCTTCAGAGTTAGTTGTTGCAAATCTGGTCTTTCAGATTTTTTCTTTGGTTCAAAAAGTAGCTTGTTATATTCTTTTCTGTTTTGCTGCCTTGATTTCTATTCCAGCTTTAATGCATTCTGCATGAGAATGAGCTGGCCTTTTCCTCTTACTCGTTCTTGTGCAGGCATGTGACAAGCAGTTAATCCTAATAAGTTATAAAACTCCGCTCCTTTGAAAAGGTGGACAGTAACTTCATGTAGATGGCATTTCATTGAAATAGGAAGCGTTAAGCATAAAAATAATTTATGTATAAGTAGGCAGAGCAAAACTTATGTCCTTAGATGACTTTTCCCTGACTTGTCTGATAACTCTTATTTCTGAGGAAAGGCTATTGCAGGCAAGCAGGTCTTGCTCACAGATTTGAAACTAGTTTGATTATTCCAGTCCCTCCACAGAGAGCTGTAGAATAGCAGGTTGATTGCAGGAAGAATTTTGTACCATTCTCATTCAAGCTTTAAAATTGGCATGGAAAATACTTTAATCACCATTTCCTTTCTCTATCTCTTGTGTGTGTGTAAGGTTTTAAATTTTTATTCTTTATTTTATTTTATATTTTTTCAACAAAGACAGTAAAACAGTGTTTGGGGTTTCAGAATTTAGGTGCAAATGAGTCTTTGTCTCTTTTTAGTGCTATAGGCTATGATCTGTTTACAGGTCTACAGCTGTAACAGTGAGAGGCAGGCAGTTCAGATAAGAAAACAGTCTTCATAAGGGAAAACCTTGTGAAAACTCTAGCAAAAATAATTGGTGTTTAAACTGGCTTTCAAAGATTCCTTGTTTGAACAAATTCACCAAGCAACCACAGATGCTGTGAATAGACTTATTGGTGGACTCTCAGTGGTCACTCAGCAGAGGTGGGCTCACATAGATATGGAGTGAGGTGAGATTAATATCAACTCTGGATCAACTGGAATTTAGCTCCTGTATGCAATCAAGTTTTATATTCACTATTTGCAGTTTTACAGCCCATATGTTTATGAGCTGAAGAATTGCTAGGAGTAGAACATTTCACCTTGGCTTCACTTTGTGTTTCCCTGTCTCCCCATTTCCACCCAGTTGTATTCATTTCCCGTGACTACCATAACTCTTAGCCATATCTAGCCCCTGGCAAACCCCAGTCTTGCGTGTGTCGTTTTTCATTCTATTTGTTGCTCTGAGTTCCTTTTTTCCCATCCTATTCCTCCCATATGCTTGCACCGGGAGCACTTAAATATTATCTGCTGTTCTGTCTGTGATGCCTTGCACAATAGAGTTCTGTTTGTGGTTGATGCCTAGCCACTCTTAGGGTGGAAATGAAGAGGTAACAGTGAGAGCCAGAAAAAGTGTAGTTGGACTTAAATAGAAGTTTACCTTTAAAGAGAACTACAGAGACAATGTAGTTAAGAGGATGTGAGAGGGGAAAAACAGGATAAAATGTGTATCTTTACTGTCCTGACCCCAATCATGCCCTTTCCCTCTAAACAGAATACACTAGACTCTTCCAAAATACTTTCACTTGTCTCTTAGTTATAAATTTTTAAACTACTTTTCATGGCTATGCTTTATCAGACAAGTATTTTCTTACGAGCTTTTTAGTTTTCTAATAGATATTTTTGTTATTTTTCTGAGAATGTATTTTCTATGGTAGTGTTCAACTATTTCCTTTGAGACTACAAAAATAAAATGTCTCTTGTTGCTTTTCTATTTTGAACTTTGGCCTGACATAACTGCAGATTATTTCTACTTGTTTTGCTGGGAGTTTTGTTTCTGTTTTTCTACCCCAACAGTGTTTCACACCTCTCCAAGACTGCACTTCTAAAATGTGTAGGTTCAACCTGGAGAAAAATTTATAAGAGCAAGAGCAGCCTCAGGTGTGAACAAAACAAACAAAATAAGAGAGATGCTCAGGCATGTGGGTACACTTTGCTTGTGTTGCTTTCTGCTTTAGGCAGCAGTGGCCTCAGTTACTCAGGGCACTGTTTGCTGAGTGATAGTGTTGGTCTGTTCCAGTGGCACTGATCCTGATTCTTTTGGAATTCACTGCTTTGGAGGGAAGCAAAGGCAAGATATTTGATTAGACAATTAATATGCCTTTTTTTTTTTTTCCTTTTTTTAATCCCTCTCTGCAAAGGGAAGCACAACAATAGACAAGGAAGACTGCCAGATGGCTTTCACCAGTGCCCCAGACAAATTCAGCCTGGCCTTGAAGCCTGAAATAACCTGCCTGCCTATTACCACTAGAATGGAACGTGAATATTTATATAAAAAGTAGGTCAAGACCACAGTGAGGAGACATGAGAAGCTCTGCTGGCTCTGTAAATCTATTAAGCAAGCTGATATTTCTGCTTAAATAATTTTGAAATTCTAAATTATGCATAGATATTCTGAGATTAGTTTATGAAATTTTGCCTTCCTCCTCTTACTGTTTCTGCCATCAAATATGGAATCCCAGGCTGCTCTCTGGACACCTCCCTGGGAACAGATATATGCGTTGCAGACAAATTGTGACAGAGGTCCTCATGCAGGTGACATTCCCCAAGGGACATTTCAATATGCTTTGCTTGACTCTGTGATAGCAAGTCAGAATTTCCAGACTAGACAGCTGAACCCCAAATTTCTTCTACTCTTGACTCTTCACCTGCCTTTCCAAGGATCAGATTCATTTACTGTGGAACCTTTGCTTGTTTGGTCCAAGGCTTTCCCTTGGTTTTTGTCTGGAAATTATGCCATAAATTGTTATGGTACAGAAGATGTGTTGTTCCTACCTCATTGGCTGCAATGCTTTGCCCCTGTGCTCAGCAGAGGCCATACCACTGAGCATAGTGCATTCTAAGATAGAGTTTGGCTGAGATAGAATGGAGATCTTGTACTGGGAGATGTGCAAACACATTCATTAAACTAAAAAGAAAATAAATTTTTAAAGTGTATCTCCTTTATTATGCTAAACTAGCTCCAGCGCTGAAGAAACCTTCTTGGTAATTATTTTGGAATAGCTATTTTGGTTTAAACCAAAGCAGTTATTCTGGAATAACTATTCTGATAGAATTCCAAGTGTAGACAAGTGTTAATAAATACAAGTCTGTCATTTTGTTCACACAAGTTACACTTCCACAATCAGTGTTCTGTTTGCCTTCTTGGCTGCTTTGTTCCATGTCATTATTGGTGTCATCCAAAAAGGCCTTTTGTACTTAATTTGCCATGGTCCTTTGGAGACCTCTTGTGCAAATGTAATGAAAACTTTCCTCAATTTTTGGAAGGGAAAAGACTTAAATGTTAATAGTGAAACTACAAGAAAAGGAAACAAACAAAATCCCAAACACAAATCAGTTGAGTGACAGCTTCATTCCTGTTAGAATCCAGATGTTCTGTGAAAATTAAAATACCACCTGTAATTTAAATTCTGTGTAGCGAAACGATTCTGGAAGGGTTTTCTACAGATAAGTGATCACATAATGACAACAGGTGGTTGAAACAGTTTTTAAAAGCTCTTTTGAAAAAAAAAAGTGTCATGTTTTAATTCTGTGACTAATTTGTTCAGTGTCGTGTATATTTCAAATTTCTGAGAATGGACCATTTTTCTATTTTTCCCAGTTTTTACTTAATTGGCTTTTCCTTACATGCAGTGTATCTTTTCCTTTTCTGAATTGTCTCCTAAAATGTAATTTTCTAAAAGCTGTCTTTCTAGACCAGCAGTGACACCATGAGTCACTCGAGTGAGCCACACGAGTTCATCAGTATTGTCATAAAATCACTGAATGGTTTGGGTTGGAAGGCACCTTAAGGATCACCTTGTTTCAAACCCACCATGGGCAGGGACACCCTCCACTAGACCAGGCTGCTCAAAGCCCTGTCCAGCCTGGTCTATTAACAGAGGAAGAGGGAGAAGGCTCATGAAAAGAGTTTGCTTCTATTATTTTTTCCCCATTGTCCTTTATTCCCTTTATATGTGATTGCTGAGGTGCTTGGCCCTACTCTGATGTAGATCCATCTACTTTCCTTATGAACATCAGGTAGGAGGTTTACAGGAGAAAGAAGAGCTAGCTAGGTAGCCCAACCATACTGACAGCAGGACAGCTGCATGACCGAAGTGAGGACAGAAATAAGCTGGGGACCTGGGGGGGGCTTTTTTGGGCTTCTTTTTTTGGATGCCAGAGGAATAAGACTCAGATTTCCAGTGGGAGAGATGTTACAGGAGTCATCTGAAAGTTGGAGCTTGCAAGGTTTGTGGCATGCAGAGGAGAGCTATGAGTGTCTGCTGGTTGTAGGCTGCGGTGCAGGAAATGAAGCATCTATAATGTGACTTTGAACAGGTGACACATTTGATCTGAGTATATATTTATTTTTGATAATGATCCATGTTTTTGATATATTTGCCTGTGTTTGTCAGTATTTCCCACAACAAAGGAAGGTGGGGGGGAAACCCCGAAATTTCTCCTTCATTAGCTTCATCTGCTTTTCAAGAAAGAGAGAAGGTCATTTGAAAACAACAGTTCTTCTAGATGAACACTTCTTTCTGAGAAGAGCTGAGCCAAAGAGCCTCAGCTGAGCTTCAGAATCAGGCTGTGAGCAAAAGCAAGCATGGAATGAAAATTCACTCTTCTCAAACAAAACCTTTCAGATGCTTTCCAAACTGTGAATGTGTTGCAGAAGTTGTCAGTCTCAATATGATCATGTTTCATTTTAAACACAATCACACAAAGTTTTACTTATTTTGGACAACACTTATTTTTTTTTAAACTTAGTTTAAAAGAAAAAATATCACAGCAATCATGACAAAAGAAAAAGCTCCAGAATCTTTGTTAATGAAGATAAGTGTATGGATTTGCTGAAATAGAGGAGGTTGGCAAAGCTGAATTCCAATCAAGACAGTAATCGTAGTATATACAGGGCTCTTTTTCAGGAAGCTGATTAGTCAATCAAAATGCAAGTAATTTGCAATCTGCATAATATTTTGAAGTATTTGGTTTATGGATACTTCTAGCAAAGTTCCCCTAAAACAGTCACTGTGTTTGCATTTGAAAGCATGTGGTTTGTAAAAGGATTAGTGAACCAAAGCAGTGTGACGTGATTTGTCTGGTAGAGGGCAAGCTGTTTCTTTGAGCCTTTGTGTAGCCTCTGTGTGGACACAACTTTTTAGCTCATGGGCTTGTGCCTGCTCTTTCACATAAAATTGTATTCGCTGTACTTGGAGTCCTTGGCTCACAGCTCTCCTGTGAGACCTCAGCAGACCCAACTGGGAAATCTGTTTACATCCTGTGAGTGAGTCTATGGGAATAAATTAATTTATTTTCCTATCCTATCACCACCCTTATGTCTGTTGTGAGGTGAAGAAAAAGGAATCAAAGGCAGTCACTCAAAATAGATTTTAATCAATCTAGGCTTGTGAAAAACAGATTTCATAACATGTGGGATTTTGTTGTTGCATTTGCAAGAAAGGACAACTAAGATCTGTGTTTGTTATGCTGGAGGAATGGGCTGCTCTGTTTTATAATAATCTGGTAGTGAAGGTGACTACCTGACAAGTGGGAGACTTGAACTGCCTGGGAGGATACCCTACCTTTGTGTTAGACCTGTCCTATCTTGTATAAAAGAATGAAATAGGCGATCAGATGGAACAAGAAAAGAATAGCTTTCCAGCCTGCCGGCAAGGATGTGCTCTTCAGCTAGGACACAGTGCTTCTATTCTCTGCTCCAGTAATTTTATTACTTATTTAATTTTTTTTCTCTACAGACCTTGGCTTGTGTACAGGAGAAACATTTCTCGTTAAACTACATTGTGTATGTTTGGAGAAAGTAAGCAAGCATAAAGGCAAAGCTTTGATACTGAAAGGAGTCTTTGCCAGGACACCTCACTGCATTCCTGCGTTCAGGGCATTTCCAGGATAAGCAGGGTGTGGGACAAAATCCAGCCAAATGGAGGAAGGAACTGAGTTTGTACCTCTCTCTATATGCATGACTGGCTCACTCAAGGGACCTCCAGGTAGCTGGGGGATAGCACTATTCCTTCTGTCCTCTTCAGAAAGAGCAACCCCGTTTCTGGGAAACTTGCCACTGGCAGTGATTGGTGCAGGATTATGGTGAGCAAGGGTAGTCTGCTCAAAATTGACCAAAAGTTGTCTGTGGAGCAAATAATTTAACATGCAATTACAGGAGTACTACTATAATCCCTTGAATGTTTTTCCCTTCTTGCTTTACCTCACTGAATTAGGTGCACTTTGTCCCTATGTTCTCCTCACAAGGGTAGTGACTGCAATGCAATGGGCACTTTCCTGATACTGGAAGGGTTTCTCCCTGTGCCTGCAAGTCAAGACTGTTAACAAAACCCATTTGTTTGTCTCTTGTTCTGGGAACTTGGTTTGTGCATCTCTGCAGCAGGCTTGTGGCAGGGGATGAAGTTTAGCAAGCACCACAGGATCCAAGGCCATTATTTACCTGTATAGGCTTTGTGTTGATTTTTTAAAGTTTTTAATATTTAAACTGGAGTTTAACTTCTTTGGCATGTCAGTAGCTGTAATACAGGAGACAAGTTACCTCATGTGCATTTTGTGGTTTGAAGCACATAAGTTGGAAGCTAGTAAAGGATATAAGTTCCCAGTTTAACAGGATGGACACTAAACAAGGCAGCCAGCCTGCCTCTGAGGAGCACTATCTACTGTTGAATGCTCTCCCCAGTCCTGTGAATAGGCACCAAATGCTCCCCTTTATATCTGCTGCATTACTCACTAGGCAATAATTTAAATGATACATGAGTGCATAGGTGTATAAAACAGAAGGGGAAAGAATGAGAAATAATAGAAAATTCTTCTTCAAAAATACCTCTAACATGAGCTAACTTCAGCCCTTTCAGAAGTGCCAGATTTTCTTTATTCCATCCTGTTGTACAGATCACTGCTTGAAGGCTTTTGAAAATTGACTCTCTGGTGTTTTATTCTTTGTTGTCTTCTTTTTTACTAACAATCAGTTCCCATAATGCTGGGAATTACTGCCAGTAAACTACCTGGAACCCTTGCTTACTTCTGCTGGAGAAGAGAACACGATCAGTCTCCACTAAACTGTGGACAATATCAATCATTTCCTTGCTCTGCATATTATAATTATTTGTGTGTTAGCATGGTGGGGAGAGGGACTAAAAGAAGCCAGAGTTTGGGGAAACTTACATAATCCCACTAATGAATGCTGGCATCGTGAATCAATCCTGTATTTGCCTAAGTCACCTGGGAATTTTGCCATTGAGTTCTGTCTGGAATTTCTGTCAATGGTTGAAATTAGAGAATTTGTTTGAGGCTTTGTTTTAGCAAAGGATCTTTTTTTACAAAAAAAACCTCTATTTTAAATTCTTCTTGTGAAGATTGGTGATTATTATTCTAAATACAACTAATTGTTTAAACAGAAAACTCAGTCTAATGAGCAGATAAATGAGCATGAACAGAACAGTTTATTTGGACAATGCCATCTAGTTGTTGTAAAATGTAACATTTTTTTTTAAATTTAATTACTATGGCAAATCACAGCTCTATAAAATAAACTTTCAGTGTAATTTAAGGCTGTTTTCATCCATTATCCAAGTAGTTGTTTCTCTGAAAAGAGACTATTAATGTAAACCAATGACTGCCTTAATTAATGGAATTTGTGGACCTGGCTGTAATGTGATTTTCCTGTGATACTCTGCATTGGGAAGAATTTCTTCACAATGCAAAAGGTAATCTATGAAAACATCTAATAGCTTCCCGTTTTCTCCAAAGCATCTCTCCACCTCTTTCTGAATCTCCCCAGTAATCTCTCTTCACCATAGTTGTCAGTGATAAAAATTCACCAAACATAACTTACATGGATATTCTTAATATATCAGTGCCCAGACCAGCCAAGGTCAATGAACAATTTAAATTTTTCAATTACACAGTAAGAGGTCAGATATCAATAACTTCTAAGGAATGTTTTTAGAACTTCAAAGGTATTTCATACTTCTTTGACAGTTACCTTCTTATATACCTTATTCTTCATTTGAATATTGAGCAAATGTTTAATATAATGATTACTTTCTGCCAAAGACTGCAGTCCTCTATTTGTAATAACTGAGCACTCTTGCTTGTCTTGAATATGGTGCCAAATAAAGATTAGGAACACCAAAGCTATTTATTGGGAAAGTAAGTCCTGTGCTGGTGGAGAAAATATTATGGGAAATGTCAGTATTAGTGAATATATTGGAAGACTGAGGTCTCTAAATTTTACTCACTATTTATTTTCTATCAAACTATAACTGGATGCTTTCTGGACACTGTGTTATGGTTGAGACTCTTGTCGTATGGTTGTGACTTGTTAATACACAGAGTTAGTCTGCAAGCAAGAGATTGGTATTTGGCAACATCATTAGATCACCTTTACACCACCACCCCCCCCCCACCAGAGCATTCATCTCACTCTTCTATAAACCCTTAAATCAAAAAAAAAAAGAAAAGAATAATCACCATCTATTCTTTCTTTCTTACAGTGGTCCTCTTTCCCTCTCCATTATAGATAGAATAATCTTTCTTGGAGTGAAAACATCAGGTTAAAAGGATTCAGCTAGCACCTCTAGTATTCAAGGGAGTCACTGAGCAGAAGGATTTCAGGATAATAGCTGCTTAACTGAAAATTTCTTGCTCTTAATAAAAGCGCTTTGTGTAACACTGCGGGCTCGGAGCAGAGGATCCTGTAGCTCCCTGAGGCTGTCTCCAAGAGCAGTCAGCCATGGATACACCAGCGAGAGGGTAGTGCAGTCATCAGCTCACTTCCAGCAGGTTATAAAAGTTGTGATTTGTGTACATGATAGAAGGCAGACCAAAAAATGGGACTGGTGATGAGATGAATCATAGAATATCCTGAGTTGGAAGGAACAACAAAGATCATAGAGGTCCAGCTCCTGGCCCTGCACAGGACAGCCCCCAGAATCACAACGTACACCTGAGTGTTGTCCAAAGGCTTCTTCAGCTCTGGCAGACTTGGTGCTGCTCTTTCCTGTGGAGCCTGTACCAGTGCCCAACCACCGTCTGGGAAAAGAAATTTTTCATAATAGCTGATCTAAACCTCCCTTGATACAGCTTCATTGCTTTTATATAGTGTGGGTTTGTTTGTTTGGGTTTTTTAGGGGTGATGGTTTTTTGTTGATTTTTTTTTTTTTTTAAAGAATTTGAATCACAGTAGCATGCCAGGAAAGGAAATCCATATGCTGAGAAATTAAGTCATTTCACAGAAACTTTATTCACACAGCTTTGGAAAGGTTGAAATATTCTTCCTTGAAAACAGTGCAAGCTCTGTGTTGCAGGGCTGTTGTGTACAAGAGGTATAGGTTTCATCTCTTTCTTGGCCTTAGAGCTTAGGGCTGAAAAAGAAGCTGTACTTAGGACATCTCACTGAGAAACAGAGGAAAGTGCAAGATGTCAGCAGACATCCTTACATGAAACTGCTGCAGCGAGTTCTGCGGGAGCAGTTATCCCTTCAGCCAAAAGAATTATCTGCACATGTGAATGACACTGGGAAAATGATGATGCTCTAATCTTTAGTTTCTGCTCCCTAGGGGAAACAGTAAATCATGAGCAATATTGTTGTGCTCACAAAACTCCTAATGAAGCTGCAATATGCAGACAAAACTGTTATTACCATAGCTTGGTTTCTTCTTGGTGGTTTATTTTTACTAAGTAAGCCTCTACCACTTCATTTATGTTCATCTCCATTTTAATATTGTACTATTCCTGTCCCAGCATAGAGCTCTCTCTGTAATGTGATTCCAGCCTTCCTGGTTCTGAAATCTTGCTTTCACAAGTACTTAATTTGTAGTGATAGTTCCTGGTATTTATTTACAGTCTGAGTTGAGATATTTTGCAGGATTTTTGAAGAGCCCAGATCTTATTGGGATGAATAAAATAATTAGGTGGTCTGCAGTAAAGCTTAAAAAGTAAGAGTAGTTTTACTGATGTTAATCAGTTGGAAGTAGTTTGGGGCAAAGATTCATTGTGCACAACTATTTTATAAGTACAAACAGTATTTATTCACTACAGATAGCCACTGTAAAGGTATAGGAGCAGTTATGGTTTGAACTAAGTCACTTTGGGGGACTCCAAGATCATTTATTAGAGTACTCAGGTCTCTTCAGTGGTTGAGAAGGTGATTGTTCCTATGCTGTAATGGCTTTTAGGTAAGGCATAAATCTCCAGTGGCCTTGCCCAAGAGTGTCATAACAGATTTCTCTGCTTGCTCTGATGAGATGCAGTCATAGCATCGTTTTAAAAAATCTGAAGCATAAATTTTGTTGTGAACTAGGGGCAACCTAAGGTTGAACAATGTTTTCTTCACACATCAGAGAATTTGCCAGTTGAAAGCTATTCACAGTGAAGTATTTTTTTAGTCTTATGCCGAACTTGTATAGGAAGACATAAAAAAGAAGCTATATTGTCAGCTGAAGCATATGCAGAGAAATCGAGTTGCTTTACCAGAACATGCATAATAACAGCTGATGCTGCAGAGTGTGTGGGTTCCACAGAGGCATCAGTTGATAAATTCTGAAACTGATTTTGTATTTTTAGTTACTAATTGATTTATCCTACTGGGAAGTAGCTACGATGATAATTTTTCTTGTGGTTATTAAAAACCACAGAAATGTCAAGCTGTCTTACAGCAGGATTCAAAACTTCTCAGTATGTTAATTTTTGGTTATTGACATTAAGATTACCAAGTTGGGGAGCGATTCACAGTAGGGTGCAACTTTTTTGGTGCATTATTATTTCCCAGAACTGTTTTTGACAAAGAACATAATAACCCAGAATATATAATCATTCCAGGCTCTGTGCGCCTATTTCAGTTTCAGATGGGGTTTCTGTTCCTAAATCATGTGGGTCATTTCAGAAATCTTATTTTCCATGAAGAATACCAAAAGAATAACTAATACAAGGCCATCATTCACTTGGGAGTTGAGGCTGCTTCTAACCATTCTAGATAAGAAGAGACAAAGGCTCTGGAAAAAGCAATGTTCAAAGCATGAATAATTCATTTCTTGTTTTAAATGAATGAGCATTCATAGTTATATTTTAATTGACGACATTTGTTTTCAATACAAGGCTCTCTGAATGGCTTGACAAAATTTGTTCTTCACTTGTCGGAGGCGATGTGAGCGAGCCGTGCAATTGGAGCTCAGTTTCTGCTGGTCCCAGGTGACCGTGCTGTCAGCTGGCCCTCCAGATGGCTCAGAGCTCCAGATGACGACAGGCTGCTTTATGAAGTGGAAAGAGTAATTGCTGTGTTAACAATGCATAATGTTGGACTTACTGTTGGTACTAAAGCGAGGGAAGTGGAATGATACATTGCTAAAAGCTCTCTCAAGAAAAGGCAAGTTCTTTAATGAAGGAAGGATGGCTTCACTGGCATCCTTAAAAACTTTCAAGTGTTTCCAAAAGTGTATTTTCTTCTTGCTTCCTACCCATCAGCTTAAGCAATGATGCACTATGAACAGAAGCAGACTTGCATCCATTCTCCAACCATTTCATGACTTGTTTTAAGTGTCAGTTTTGCACACAGCCATCTGAATGGCCACTGAAAGAATAAAGGTGGAGGGGGACTGTGAAGCACCATTCCAACTGAGACACCTCTAAAACCACTTTAAGCTATTCTGAGGTACTGCCATGACCCAAGACTGCTAAGGTGTGGCCTGTGACTCTACTACTCTCTTAGGTCACCCAAGGCATTTCTAAATGTTTTTCTAATCTCTTCAGCGGTTTTTGAAGTCTTTACATGTTATGAAGCAATGCATTGTTAAGATAATACAGTATTTTATAACTATTTAATTTATATATAATAAATATATAACCGTATAACTTATCTATTACTCTAATTATTTCTTATACATGCATATGATGAACACACATATATAAATACATATAAATTTCAAAATCTCTCACTGACCTGTTTCATAAAAAACCCAAATGTTCCTCTGAGACAGTTTGAAAATTTTTATGTGTTATTAAGAGTATCCTCACTGGTAAAGTTTAGTAAGGTTTCTGAAAGTAAGAGCGACCTTTAGATTGTTTGGATTTTGAAACTTTAAAAATTTTTAATAACATGCATATCATGCATATGGAAAAACACATATATTTGGGGAAACCTCTTGGTTTATGACATAATGTCTACCTGTTTTGATATTTAGGGTTTACATAGGATAAATATTTAAAATAATAATTATCTGTCTAAGGCAGCAGTGACTAACAGCTTAGTAAAGAGAACTTTGGCGAAAACCTCAGATGGCAACATCTCTTTAGTGCTAATGGAAATGTGTAGTCCAAGCTATTCTTAGTTATAAAAAAATGCTACTACATGTTGCCTAATTTAAGGTAAATCTTTTCTACTGTACTGTGTATAGGATTAGAAAAGCTGAATGCATTTTTATATTCCTCCTCTCCAGAAAAAGGCAGGCAGGTGCTTTTGAGTTTACTGAAGTAGAAGGAATTGGGCAATAATTTGGGTTTCCATCTAGGTACTGAAAGCTCTGAACTAATGCAAACGTATGCTAAGTTAATGTAGCATGTTTACTACATTAATGATGAGGGTGATGATGAACATGATTATGGAGATGGGTTTCAACAGTCAGGAGTTAGCTCTGTTCAGGTCTTCATATCTGTATTTGCTTGTTCTTCTGCACAAAGAAATGAGACGTGGCTGTACAGATGGTAACAGGACCAGTTGGGTGCCTACAGGTGTATACAGGACTGATGCCTGAAAGCCAGTCCCAAACTGTGTTATCACTGAAGTTACATTCCCAAATATATGGTGGTTTTGCAAACTTTGTGGACTTGTTCTTCCAAGTCATGATCCTTCTCAAACCACCTGTCCTGGAGTCCAGAAGACAGAGATTTTGAAAATGAATGTTGTAATGAACCATATGAATAACTAAGGTCAAAGTGATGCTTCTTCTTGTTTTGCCTTCAGGCAGCTGAAATTGAGTGCACTGTTTTGTTCCTAAAATGCTACTTTGTGTAAGTTATAAGTAATGAATCTTTGCCACTGTTTTAGTTTCAAGTACATAATTCCTTACACTGACTTATGGGAACTATTCCTCTCACGATGATGAACCTGTGTCTGTCTTCAACTAGAGCTTGTTGGACAGATGTGTTCATCTTGTAGTGCGTTGTGTGTGCTTGCAGTGAAATAGAGAGCAGAAAGGTCCCTGTTTTCAGAAATATCCTTAAGATTCTCTTCTTCTTACAGCTCTTCAATTTCCTTGATTTGTATTTGTTGTCTGAATTTTTCCTCACTGCAGCACCTTCCGAAACTGTCACTATTCAGTCTGCAGGGTAAACTAAGTAGACAGATGTAAAATTTTGGGCAGGAGATGATGAGAACAATTGACCTTCAGCTTACCAGACATTTCTATAGCACTTTACTCTTTCATATGGGTTTTGGAAATGCTTTTGGAGACTATTTTCAATTGAAATGGCAGAATAAGAAAAAACATGAAACAAAGTTAATTCTGAATATTATATGTCTTTTGAAGTTTTATGGCCTATTCGGAACAGTAGCTTCTCAGTGCCAGGAGCTCTATACCTCAGCATATTGGCCATTATCTGAACTTATCACTGCCTGCAGATGCATTAAAAAATAGTGAGCTATAAAGCAACCCAGTGGATAGCCATGAATCAGTAATTATGTGTGTATGAAGAGGATACTTCTTAAAAATTATTATTTTGAAATGCAGTATTGACTGTGAACTTGGCACATCCAGGGTAACCTAACACGGGTAACCTGATGTATCCCACTGCTGGGGAAACATTAATTAGTTTAAACTTTGAACACGCTTGGTATGTGAAAACATTTCCTCCTTTTGTCATTCTTCTCCTATTCCTCCTAGTGGCCTTTCAAACAGACCATAACCTCAAATACATCCAGAAAAAAACTGAAAACTAAAAGTAGGGAGTTTGTATAGAAATATCAGAGTAGCTACCTAGAAATATCTAGGATTTGGTATGAAAGGACTAGAATATGTTGCAGAAATAAAAATCAACCATCATGGAAATATTTAATAACCAATGTGGTTAAAAATACTTTATAATCCTTTTTAGTTGATCAAACAGATAAGTTTGCATTGATCCACATAATATTTTTCCCTTGTCGTTCTCTCAAAAGAAAAAGCATTAGGGGCTGCACTTAGGAGGTTTGAAATAAAAAGACATACTTTTGCCTTAAGTAGGAAATTAACTTCATTTTCAAGCCAGGCTATAAATCTTGAAACGTCAATATAAAAGCATTTATGGTGTATCCATGGGGCAGAACAGATGTTGCCTTATGAAGCATGTATTGAATATCTAAGGCAGTGGTAGCATCACTCTGGCAAATGCTGCACAGCCTGAGGAGTTAATAACTATTATCAGTGCAAAGCTGAAACGCTGTGCAAAGGGAGTTTTTATCTTTTACCTAATTTTCAGCATAGTTTCTAGCACAACGTGAGAATGCAAAGGATAAACTGCCAAAGCCCGGCTCACTGATACTTACTCAGGGTAATTCAGTTGTTTGACTAAACAAAAGGCTGCAGGCATTAGTGACTTTTGCTCTTCTCTCCTCTGGGTGACATCTGACAGGCTTGGGCAGTATTTGCAGTTAACATAGTTTCTGCAGCTGACTGAAAAACAAAAATAAAAAGGATGTCTGTGCTAGTCAGTGCAATACATTTAAACTATGCTGTGTTCCCTTAGCTCTACTACTTTGACCAAATTCACTTGGGATGCTTGTTTGTCAAGATCTGCCCTGATTGTGTGCCTATAAAATAGGAAGAAATAAAGATCATTGTTTTGTTTGACCAGAAAAAGAATCTCTTTAGCATGTTTATCCCTTATGTCCTTGCGCTCCATGTGTTAAGATCTGCAAAAATAATTGTCGCATTTTGCTTAATTATACTGAGCTACTTTGGTAGACTCACCTCAATACATTCACTTCAACATTTTCAGTATTTCCAATTTGCACAAAACACCTATTCAGATCAATACAATATAAACTCCTGCTGATCAGTTCAATACAATCAGCATTTCCTTACTCATGAGAGAACCACCTTTTTTTTATTTGGAATTGAATATTTGTGTGTGTGTATAAGCATTTTTCCCCAGCTGCTGCTTTGCTACTAAATCCTTTGATTTATGACAGTCTCATAATGGCTCTGTTTTCGCTACATAAAACAGAAAATGCTGTTTACTTTCATCCTTGATGACTCTTATTGAAATAAACATATACAGACACCGCAGGAGACAAGGGGAAATGGTGTTCCACAAACAGCAGTGACCCTAATAATTGCCCTAGTAGGTGACAGGCAGACACAGCTGTGGCAGGCACAGTATGCAGGACGCAGAATATGTTCTTGAATGTAATAATAACATGTATCATTGTCGTATTTTGAGGTCTAGTTCAGAGATCCAGTTAATCTTCAACTTTCCACTGGATCCCATGTTGACTAGAACAGTGCTGTAAAAACCAGCACAGATGTAATGATCTTCCCCATTTTATTTGTAGAAAAGATCATGAATGAATGTTTGGGGAGTTCAATCATAAAAGAATGTAAGCTTAGTGAGTTACAGGACTTCCATCAGATGCTACTGCAAATTGTGGAGTTTCAGGGAAAGCTAAAATTACGTTCTATTTCAAAGGCTAAAAAGTGCTTTAACTATAAAAAGTTATGCAGATTTAAAGCTCCAGAAAGGGATTGGCTTTTTTTTCCCCAAAGTCTGCAGTGGGCATAGCTTTTTGTCTTGAAGTAGTTAAAGATTCTTTTTTTTCCTCAACCAGTGAATTTTCAATTTAGCTGGGTTTTCATTTGGAAATAGTAAGAAAACATCGATTTTAATAACATGAAGCACAGACATGTTCTTACAAGCTCTTTTTTTGTCAGACTTGGTAAAAGCTATGATGTAGTCTGCTGTCAGATAAGAAGTAGAAAATGGGTTTTATCCAGGCTGCATTTTCTAGAAATGTTTGTTGGCCAAACTTATTTGGAGTTTGAGTTTTCCAGATGCTTAATGTCTGTAAATATTATACACTGTTAGAACAGTGTGTGCATGCTCTTTTCTAAGACCTTCATTATTTAGCATTTTATAAGAAAGCTGGATTCTCTGGATTTCAGATCTGGCTCATTTCTAAACTGATCTGTAGACTTCTCCATGTGTTCTTGGCTAAGTTGCTTCATCCCAGTCTTTTGTTTGCGGAGAAGGAAGTGATACATGTTTCATTTAGAAAAGTCTAGATGCCCATGACAGATATTGGCAGAGAAGTTGCAATTGTATTTCTTTCCACAGGTAAAATCGTCCTGTAGTTAGGGACTCTGAAGATTTCGCAGTCGCTCTAATAAATATCAATAATTGCATTACCCTTTAGTCTGTTTCTGAAATCATACTGATGACGTTATTTTAAAAAAAAAAATTGTGTTTATTACTATATATTCAGGTCTAAGGCAAAATATCTGAATGCTTTCTGTTTTCACTTCAGTATCATCGATATTTTGGTGTGTGTACAAAGTGTACTGTATATTACTTAGAACACACACCTGTCTTTGCAGTCTAAAGATGAGTGCTTTGACTACCCCATACTATGGATACCTTAAAATGAAGAGCTGTCTCCCAGAGAATGATGTGTACAAACTGTCTAAACAGAGCTGCTCTCAGAGCACAGTCTGGGGAGGACACCTAATATGTTGCAGAAATCTGTATATGTGCAGTTGAGATTTGATAAGGAAGTGATTTCATGAACTGTTCTGCTTTTTTCCCACCTCCCCGAGTTGAAGCAGGGGTTGTTTGATGGGACTTGTGCAGAGGGACTGAGATTTACAGTGGATAAAGTGTTGAAGAGGTATCTACAATGCTGTGCTTTTGAGAAGGGCAAAGGCTGCATGGAACTTCTAGAAAACTTCTAGTTTTCTAGTTTTGTGGAGAAAGGTTGCAGGAATTGATGCTGAGTTTGTCTGGAGATAAAAAGACAATTTTGGTCTATGGCACTGCAGTTTTCCGATAAATGAAAGGTAAGAAAGGATAAAACTCTCCTCTCTCTATGTACAAACAATGAGCAGGGTGCTTGAATTACAACAGAAGTGGTTTATTAGGCACTGAGAAAAGCTCTAAGGAACAAAAGGAAAGCATTTCAGTAAGCAGCAAAGGGAGACTGTTAAATCACTATGTCTAACTATGTGTTCTTGAAGATCATCATGATGCATCCATCTGGAATGGCACGGTGTTATTGATTTCTGCTTTATGACAGAGAGACAGTTATCTTCTGTCTCCTACAGAGGTGGAAAAAAACTAGGCAGGTTAAAATTTCAAAGTGAAAATAGATGCAGTGTGGTGGAAGTGGAAGAAAGCAAAATGGACGAATCTGCAAATGTGTGAGGTGCTAAATCAGTAAGCACTTGTATCATCTGTTCTTTGTAAACATGCACCAGATCTGATATTGAGAAAACAAAGCAGTGAACAGAGAATGTTCTTGTGAGCATGCATAATGAAACCAGGTCAAAGTCCCCCCAGTGTTGCAGGTATGCCAAGTACAGCACACATTCTGGGTTTGTATTATAGAAAAAAACCCTGCAGTATTCCATTAGATGCCTGAAAACTGGAATGCTGAAAAGGTAGCAGTTTGATATTCTGCTGTAGAGCTGCATTAATTAGAGAGTGTCTTAGCACCAGAGCTGTGGAAAAAAACTGCTCAGCGACCTGGGCTCTGGTGCAGCAGTCAGAGAAGAGCTGGCTGAGAACAGCCACAGAGTGTTGGTCTAACAGTGACTGCTGCAGCACGTTGGGCAGGCCTTTGGCCAAACTGCCAATGTGTTGAGAAGGTTGGGAATTCAAACTGCTAAGGGGGTTGTGCCAATTACTGTATCACACTTACTGTTACAACGCCGGATATTAATAAGAATATCCTCTGCATGCAGGCTCTCACCTAAATAAAAAAGGAAACCAACCCCCATTCTCAGGGTTTCACTCTAATTCAAAAAGCAAGTGACTTCTTGACTTTCAGTGGCTAAATTCTTTTAAGAAAGATCAACTGCTTTGGCAAAAGTGGGCCTTAAAATTGGCTGAGAGTTTAGTATTCTTCCCATTGATTAAATCCTGAATATGCTGTTGAAAAGGGACTTCCATAGCATATCCCTTTAGCCACCTATATTTGCTGCATCTTGAGGCAAACACAAAATCTGTTTGTCTATATAATAATACAAGATGAATAGCAAAAAGAATCTCTCTGAATCCTCTGCTCACAGATGCTGAACAGGTTTAAACACTCTAACAAGGATTTCATGCTGTCTGTAACAAATTCATGTGATTTAGATTCTGGGTAAGGACAGCCTTTCATAAGTGAACCTGCTTGGCACTGGAGCTGTATCTGGAAATGGTGGGAAAGAACTGAGCAGCCACTCTTCAGAATTTCAGATAGCAAAAGGACAAAATACGGATTAGACTGGAAAGCTGTTAATGATTTTACTTTGCTCCGGGTGAGACTTGGTCTGTGAAGATTTGCAACACATTTGTTTCCCTGGGATTGTTGTACTTCTGTGCAGGTATTATTGACCAGCTAAACACACAACGTTCACAAGACTGAATTAAGAATGTCCCAAAGAATATTTCAGTCTTTACTTAAAACAGACAATGAAATATAGTATGTCTCTATAGTTGCCATTATCAGTAGTTAATTTTTTTCACACTTTTACTACTCATTTCCTATGATAAATCAGGAGGAAATGCAGTCAAGTAACCCCTGATGTTAATAATTGCAATGCCAGTGACAAATTTTTATAATTAGAAAAAATTGCTGCAAGAAGAAAATGGTAATTACTGCAGACAATCCAGAAATGCTTGTACTTGATGGACACTCTGATTTGTGAGATAACTAATTTGCTAACCACATACAATAGAGCTACAGCAACTTTCTAAAATTGTTTTGTCATTGTAATTATACCTTGTGCCAGCAGTTCTAAGCAAAACTTGCTATTAGCTTAATTGAGGAAAGAAATGAAGAGAAAAATATCTGATCTAGTGGTCCAAAAGCTACAACAGGTGCACAGCAAACCCAAGAAATAGGTCCCTGGAGAAAACAGAGATGAAGTCGTGATCCTGGAGCACTAAAGATAAATACTGCCAATTACTCCAAAGGTGCTTCAGGAATGGATGTACTCAATGCATTTGCCTACTTTTGAAATGGGCTTTGGAGTGAATTCAGCTATACGTTACTGAAGCTTTTACCAAGTAGATGTCATTGTGCAGGCTTGATTGGGAGCTGTGAAGTGCATTTGCTTGCTTCTCTAGCAAAAGAGAATAACTGAAGCCCTGAGGAGCTGAATGAGAAGCCCATGAAACAGTAGGACAGAACTGTGGGCTGATCATCGTGTCTGTAGAGCCCTGGAAGGTTTTCCTGGTAACCATGCAAGTTAGAGCTGGAGTTTGCTGTGAGAGAACAGCAGTTCTGATGATAACTGACTCCTTTCCATCCTGAATCCCTTCTGGAGCAAAGGCTGACACCTGAATTTGGTGACATTAATTCCTGATAGGGAGGGTGCTCTCATGCGGAATGTGACTGGGCCATGCTAGATTTATAGAGCACAAGAATGGAAAAAAGGTTTTTTTCCCCCTATGAAAAACTGGACAGTGAGCAGAACCACATGATTTTATATCAGTGCCTTCTGCAAAAAATACTTCTGTCAGAGGCTTCAGCAGCAGCATCTTCTAAAGTAGCACTGGTTACAGTGCTGAAGTCCCCTCTCGTGAACAATGCTGCCTTCTCAGCAAGGCTCACTTGGCTTGCTTTAGGCAAAAAGAACTCCTGTCCTTTACCTAGCAATATTTATAAATTGGCGTGGGGAAAAAAGAGACTCTGCTTTATTTTAGCACAATAACCTCTGGTGTTTTTATTTAATTATTTTGCTGCTTATTCTTCAGTGTCTAGAGTAAAGCTGATTCTCTTGGCTTCCAATCTGCCTGCTTATCTACTTTTACTTTAAGAAAATTAATGGGAGTGAAGTGATCTGAGAGCAACTCAAATTCAAAATATTTTCTTCATCTTGAAAGTCATTAATTTCTCCTAGAATGCTGTAAAGTTTTATAGGCTGATGAAGGATATTCTGTCGTCCTGGTAAATACTGTTTTGTGTATTGAGGGAAGGAAGTAGTGACTTTTTTTCTGAATTTGGTTGTTTTTGTCATTAATTTATATCGTTAATCAATTTTGTTAGAAAACTACAGAATAAAGGGTGAATGTTCACACAGGATGAGACCTTTATCTTACTGGAAAGTGTTCAGATCCATTTGCAGTTCTTGCTCCAGAAATTTACCATCAGATACCAAAATATGAAGTAGGCAAAATTTTATATATACCTGAGAGAAAGTAATTTGATCATGAACACATGGATTTAGGCTTAGCCCTGCTGATATCAGTAAGCAGGTTGAAATTAATGATGTAATCTGGCCTCAGGTAATCTGCATTTTAAATAGCTTGCTGAAACAAAATTTCAAAGGTCAAAGATGTAATGCCAGCTTCACTCATGATTTGTCATTACAGTGCTACTAGAGTGAGGCTTAAAATGCTTCTTTGCAGCCCTTGTTCAGTGTGTTTCATAAGTTAGCCACAAGTGTGTTTGCCATTTGTAGCTGTGTAGCACAATGATATTTCCAGACAGTTTTGGGGACAGCTATAACTCCCAGTGGCTCTCAGAAAGTAATGTCTCCTATTTTAGTTGGAGGTAATAGCAAGGACCATTTCTAATAAAAGACTTTTCCAACGTTTTAGCCATTGTGACTTTAAGGGACTTGAATCCTTAAAAGAACTTATTTTTA
This sequence comes from Gymnorhina tibicen, assembly GCA_013399875.1. Lineage (NCBI taxonomy): Eukaryota > Metazoa > Chordata > Aves > Passeriformes > Artamidae > Gymnorhina > Gymnorhina tibicen. The sequence goes on from VXAZ01007538.1 coordinate 345,662, forward strand.
ACTGGGAAAATACCATTTCTTCCTCTTGCCTTTTATTTTGAAAGTTGATGTCAAAATGATGCTATAAGTAAGATTTTGGGTCAGACCATGGCCGAATCTTTGTATGAAGTTGCAGGATTTTTATCAAGAGCAGCCCTCGGAAAGTCAAAGGGAATAGTTAACTTAGAAGAGTGGTTCTACCTGATTCTTAAGGATTATAGGATATGGTTCTTTCTGGGCCAAACTGATAGCCTCCCTCTTACTGATGTGTGTCTTTGCTCAAGCAAAAACAGATGTATAAATAACTGTGAACATACTGAAGTACTTACAGTCTTATTCCATTAGTTGTTAAGGGTATAAAACAGAAACCTTAATTTTTATTGATTTTTTAAAAGGAAAACTTGAGTAAATTTGCTATTTTAATAAATCTTGAAATACTGTAATGCATATAAAAATCTTCAACTACAGCTTAGCAATGAGGGGTTCTGTATACTCAGATTTGGGCTGACCAATGTTAAAGGCACATTATTAAATCAGTGGATTTTACTTTTTTTATATCTTTATTAAAATAGACTATTATATACTGCTCTGTGCTAATACCTATTTCAGATATTTTATTGATCTGATTTTGTTTTTGATGTGCTAGGATGGGAACTTTTTGATGCCTTGTGACTCAGCAAAATAATTTTGTTCCTTCTGGAGATCAAAACTTAAAATAGCTTAGATTTACAATGGTACTGAGTTCATTCCATCTTTAAATTTTTGTGGTTTGTAGTGTCGTTGTTTGGTTGGGGTTTTTTTTGTTTTTACTAATTGCTCAAAGGAGTACATGTTTGGTTTGTTTGGCTTTTTTCTAAAGGGTTTCAAACTATTTTTAAGATCAAGTTGAATTAAGTAGCATCTATTAAAAAGAGTATCTACAGCTTTTTAAAGCATCTCTTAGCTTTTTAAAGCAGCTGTAGCTACAAAAGCATCTACAGCTCTTTAAGGTCCTGGGAATCTGTTTTGAAGCAAAACTGTTCTCTGCACAGCCATGAAAGCTCTGAAATTTGAAAAATATTTATGAAAGTCTCATTTAATCTCTGAATGATAAATCTATTTCTAATTGTACTTCTGCTGCTATAAAGACAATGAATTCCTCTTTGCTTTTATTATGCATATTTATAAGCCTTACTTAAAAAAGAAATCATAAATCAGGGATAAAGCTCCCTTTAGAATAACAGGACAAGTGGATAAAATATTCCACAGATGTTCAGTATATTAATATCTCTTCAACATCAGTTTCTCTATAAAATAAAAATATGACCACTACTGATACTCTTTTGAATGTCATTGTGTACCTGGGTCCTGTATGTTATCCAGATTGCATGTTCACATACTGTGAATACACAGAGCAGTGGCACAAGAGCCAAAGATCAGGAAGTACAAAGTGTACCTACACCAGTAAACTTATAATGGTGTGTAATCCTATTAAATTGGTGATTAAATGAGTATTGGGCTAGGATACAGCATCCCAACTGAGAGTGAACTTTTTTTTCATGTTCATTTTAGAAAGCAGTAGTTTCCAAAAGCTGTTAGTGTTCTGTTTAAGAAGAATGACATGATTGTATCTTGAAAATGAGGTGAATAATGTTAAATTGATTAAACTTAATTAACAGATGAAACATGGTAAGTTAAATAGGTGGTATTTTGACTTGCAGATATGCAAGTCTTGCCTTAATTGTCTGACAAGGAATGTAGGGTATTCATTACCTTTTTTTTTTTGGATGGCCAATAAAGGATATACACACACACACATTAAATAATTGCATACAGTACAAAAAAGTATGGTTGATTTAGCTTTGAGTTTTGCTTGTTCACTTTGGTGAGAACCACAAAACTAAGAAGAAAATCTCAGGCAGATATTCATTGACATGAATATCTCTTTTACTCTTTGTAGAGGTAAAAGAAATACTGGCAATGCTAAAGAGGAAAATTTTCTGTGCCATGCCAGTGACATTTCTACTGAAAGCCTTGACTTAATGCAAAGTTAATATCTACTTAATATCTCTTCCTTAGACTAAGTAAATAAAGGTGCAAATTGAATATTCTGTATAAGCAGTTTAATTTAGTTAAATATTTGAAGCTGTGGTAAAGCCAGAATCAAGGAAACATTTACTGAAATTTACCCCACTTTTGTAATTGCTTTTTAGTAGTTGTGTTTTCAAGTGTGAGAGATTTTTCCTGATATTTTCCCAGTAGCCTTCCATCTGGGTATAATACATGATGCAAAGCCTAGCATTTTGTGTCAATTCTTCTATAATAATAGTTTTCAGCATATTGGTCAAGTTCTTCCTGTTTTGATGCTAGTGGTAAGGGTTCCTTTAATTTAACTAAGAAAAGAATGACATTTAGAAAACAACCATGTGCTGGCTTTTGAAAGGTTTGATGCACAATTTTATTTTTAAAAAAAGTTTTAAATTGCTTCCATAACCAATAATACATTGCCACAATTCTCATATTTTTATGGCATTAAGAATTAAATGGCCAGAAGAGCTGTGCAAGTTCTTTTCATTTTAGCTAATCTCCCACTTCCCCTTTATCTTGGGGGATAAGTTGGCAGTGGTGGTGTGGGTGTTTGGATATTGTTTATTACATCATTATCTGTTATGTTTATGTTAGTCCTGGGTTATATATTTTCATCTGGGCCTTTTAATGAGCCTTCTATAAGTGTTTTTAAATGCTGATCAAAGCTACTAGCAACATTGGCTAGCCATGTTTACAAACTGTAGAGAAGCTGTGTATTAGGCAGTGCAAACGTTTGCCAAACAAATATCTCCAAGTGTGTACCTGCCAGCTCAGGAGAAGGGAAATACAACATGCTCTTTTTCCCTACATGACAGAGCTGGATGAGGAAGGAGTTAAATCTTTGAAATTCCACACTGGGCACTAACCCTGAGCAAAACAACCTCTTAGCTACTGCTCAAAATAGATTGTTCAAAACTTCCCCATTTTGGTGGTGGGTCATCCCCTCCCAGCCTGGAGATCTGCCAAGAAAATACCTGTTTTGCTTTAAGCCTGTTCATAACTTCCAGTGAAAAGATAAAATGTTTACCTTTTCCTTTTAAAAACTTAATTGCTGTTTGTGAAAATATAGCTTTTTTATCTGCTAGTGGTACTTGCTGATGTTGTCAGCTTTTGTGAACAGTCTTCTAGAATTAGAACAGATTTGATAAAACCTTTAAATGGAATATAAATTAGATCCCACTGGAATCTAATTGCTCAGAATAGGAAACAAAATGGTGAAATCCTTTGGTTCTGATCTAGCTGAATGTCTGTGTAAAAATAGACATAATACTACATTGAATATGCACACACATGCAAACATATGTACACTATTTATATAAAATCTATACATGCATATATAGTCTGTATGGGTTTGTCTATTTAGGTGCGAATATACACTCACTCTTTTTGCCAGTATCCTTACCCCCTCAATGTGCCATTATTTTATTTGTATTGATGAACACAGATGTGATGGCAACCTTATATGCAAATTAGCTTTGGCTTTTAAAAGTTTATTGAATTTATTCAAGTAGTACTGTGTAAAAATATTTCCAGTGCATGATAAGCAGTCATTACTCTTATCTCCCCATAACACAGGCATTGCTGGACTTTTGATTGATGAGAAAACTTAATCCTTACTGCAATCCTTATCAGATGCCATACTGAGTGCATGGTAAAATTGTGTGTGGGATTAACATGTAGTTGTGTAATATATATTATTACACAGCTAAAATTCAAGTTTCTCAGTGTGAATTCTCTAGCTGCGAGTTTGAGCCAATGAGTCAATGTATGTCTCTGTATGCATGGCAATGCATTTGAAATGTTATGCATTTGAAGAGTACTGGCAGGGGAGTAAGCACAAACACCAAATTACACCACTTCATCTTTATGGTTACTCCATAAAATTGGATTTCATGTTATGCAGTGGTTACTGTGAAAGTCTCCCAGTGGGCTCCTTCTCTTCCCCTCATTTACTTATCCCCTTTGGCCTCTACATGTTGTAAGACTGCCCATGTACAGGCTGCAGAATTTTCTGGAAGCTGTAAACTTGATATATGCAGTGTGCAGATGGAGCTGCAGCAGCTCCCTGCCAGGTTCTACAGAGAATGGCAGGTTCCTGCTGCTGTGGGCAGGGACAGGACCTGGACCATCCTGACCTGACCCCCTAACTGGGAAACTGCCTCAACTTCATCTGCAGTCTGTCCCCTGCAAAATAACAACAGACATGACAGCTCTCTGTGTGCTCTGCAATAGAGGGTTCAGGAGAAACACTTGTCTTTTTCGTAGGGGTCATAACTAAGCTTCCTCTAAAAAGGAGGGTTAAGAGGAGTGTGAGTCATAGGCACCGTCACTAAGACCAAAGATTAATTCATTACATTGAAGAGATTACTTCATAAACTGGAAAAAAGACACAAATCCCCCCTAGATTAAGCCCTCACATACTATTCCTGTTCAACGCTAAGTTGTTCATTGTCACTTTATAATGTATTATTAAAAACCCTGCACCTTTAGAGATTGTAAAGTTTCTTAAGAAATTTGGAAACAATATCTGAAAATTCTTGTGCAGTATCAACTGTCTTACAAGGTCATCTTGTTGGATTCTGAAAAGCTACAAATCTTTGAATTCCTCATACATGTTTCTGGAGTTCTTTTTTATTTTCTATACTCACTCAATAACCATTTATCATGTGTCAGAACTTGAATGTTTCCCTGCTTGGCTCTGTGACTGAATTCAGCATCACAAATAAGCCACTCTAATTCCATCTGTTTGTATTGCTCCTGATTTCTGTTTAGATTTCATCCTTTGCAACTCCAGTGACATTCTGCAGTTATCCCCTGATCCTAAAACTCTTGTTAATCCACTTACCTTATGCAGAGCAGGCTTAAACTCTGTTCTGGGTAGGGCTTGTCAGAAGGGGAATTTTGCCAAGGTACTCCAAGCTGTACTTCAGCAGCAGTGTTTGCAAGGCACGCCCTTGCACGCTGGCGCCTGCAAAGGTTTGTTCAGCCTGTCATGCCCGTGACTGCTTATTCCGGCACTGTGGTTCTCCCCGTGCCTGGATGCAAAATAGAAAATGAGAAGTGCTTCTGGACACATCTTGGCACTGGTGCCTGCATCCTGCTTGCTGGCCACAAAGCCTCACCTGAGGGCTCTCTTCCTTTTTTTTTTTTCTTCCATTGACAAAACTTCTCACTAAAAGCTTTCCTGAGCTTCATAAATAGCATCAAAACCAGAGACTCTCTATTAAAACAGTTTTTTCACTCACTTTTTGTGCCTTATGATTACTTTCTCCCTTGTTATGTCTTTTTTTTCCATTTTAGTAACGTACATTATTGTTTCTGTTTCATAAGGTAAATAGGTCTGAAGAACTGTGTTAAACAGGCACTCTAAACTTAAATATTTAGAAGTAGATCTGCCTCTACCATAAATTCTGACTTTTTCATTTTTCAGGAGAAAACAATATTTTTCAGTAGAAAAAGAACTGAATGCTTCAGCACAGATAACTCATTCCACCTGTGGTAGCATACAGTCAGTGGATTACTGCCTTGGGTTAAAGATCTACTAATCTTGCTGAGGAACTGAGGCTGTAGATTATAAGACCCTTTCTTTTCCCTTTACAAAGCTCTTTCTGCCTTATTTCAAGCTAAATGAAAACAGCTGCATATCTCGAATTATGCATTCAGAGAGAATTTTGATATGATAATCTTCAAAACACAATTCATTTTAATCTTTCTCATACAGTTTTCTGCCAAATAAGATTGATGGTGCTTTGTTTCTCCTCTTTTCACTGTAGTTTTGACAGTGAAATATCAGAGTATATTAAGGAGTCCATTAGACATCTGATTTGAAGGTACGTGATTCTTATTTAGTCTACGACCAGGAAAGATGTAGCCTATTTCACATTCAATATTTCATGAAGCAAATGCACAGTGCAGTGTGACAGAGATATCTAAAAGAAAAAATAAGAAACTCCAATATGCTGCCATGACCCGTTTCTTTAAACAAGGGTCCTTAAGTCTGTCCATTATTACAATGCAGTTCATAATACACTGATGGGTTAATTTAGACCTTTCTTAAGTGATATTTGTAAAGCTTTTCATGTTTGGAACTATGCAGATGAACTCTGGAGCACAGGTAACACTCAACACCAGTGCTGACTGCCTGAAGTGTGTGGTACAAAGCGTGTGTTTCAGAGCCATCACTTCAGCAGATCCTCAGCATTTATTAATATCAAAAATGATATTAATAAATCAAGTGGAAAAATACTTGAACAGCAATTGTTGTGAATGCATTATTTCCCCTTCTCATTTTTCCTAATGAAGTGTTTGAAACGCACCAAGACCATTCGTTCAAGCTCCTCTGCTGATGTTGTGTATTCTTCACGCTTTCCTCTTTACCTGAATACGAGTGTATCAGCAGCAAAATGTTCTGTTTACTGCTGAAAATGGTAACCTCAGAGATCTACAAAGACCTGTTTTCCTAGTGCCTGCTCTTACTGCTGCAGAACCCCAAGGATGTTTTCTGCTGTGGAGATGACAACAAAATACTTAACATGGTGAAAGATGTAGGATGCCTGTTACTGAACAGTCTTGACCTCTGAATTTTGGTATCTGCTAATCCAAATAATTAACACATGTTTTTGGCATGATCTGTGAAAATTGTCTAGATTTCAAGAGCATTCTTGCTCAAACCTGCCAAAAAACATATGTTGTGAAGGGTTTTCTCAAAATTGAAATTTCATGTTAACAAGGGAAAGGGTTTCATCCTGCATGTTTCCTTTCAAAAAAAGGAAAGTCTTGTTTGCACTGCCTTCCAGGTTAATGAACAAGATTCATTAACTCAGACACAAACAGCAGCTCACTGTCATAGTAGGGACTGAGAGTGCCCTAAACCCCTTTTGTTGGTTACACAGCGGCTGGCACTGGAGCCCCAAGAAAACTCCCAACTGGGTGACTTGTGGTGACTGCAGTCTGTAACTACCTGCTGTGAAAATGAACTGGGAGTGTGCTTTAAGCAGCTGTACCACAATTATCAAGAAGTGCAGAAATGAGATAGATGCTTTTCGCTCTTTGGAAGATGCACAAAGGACATCTCCAACTCTTGAAATCTTGGAAATGTTTCTTAGGCGGAAGAGTTGCACAGCAGTAGAAAAAGTCACTCTTAATTCAGTACACATCTTTAAAGCCAGATGTATGCTTCTAAACTATAATTTTATTTCCAGTTATTAAATGCAATTAAATTCTAATGATAAAGCAAAAACTCTGCTAAAATCCTACATGAACTTGTGAAATTAAAACTTGTGGTTCCTTTTCCTTCAGTTGTGAGATTCAGACATTCTTCTATCTTCCTCTTCAATCTTGTAAATTCTGTAAAGTTACTTTTATCATTGAAGTTTACAGCTTTTTTCTACCAGATTTGCAATCTTGAGTTTTTTCAATATGGTGAGAGTGGCTTGCACTAAAGAAAAATTTAAACTCTTTAATGGCACGAAGTAAAGAAAAAAATCAGTGAAATTGTTATAGCCTAATAGTATTTTAGCTGTTCTTCAAACAGTTCAGCATTTCTGAGATAGATTTTCTTCCTAATTTAAAAATTATATAGACTTATAAAATGTCTTTCCTACATATTATTGTAATTATATAAATTGTGCTCATGGAAATATTAAATGGAAAAAAAATAAATCTTTTTCCTCAAAAATTACCTATCCAGAGGCATAACGGGTATTGCAAATAGAAGGTGTCTGATGTGGTACAGTGAAACAATGTAGAACAATGTATATTTTGAACAGGATTTATGAAAGACTGACAAAGGGTTTTATAAGAAATATATGAAACTCAATAAATGATTTTTCCCTGTAGGCCCAGTATAATCTGTACTGGCATCCTGTTATTATGCAGAATTGCTTGCAGTAATACCTCAGGCAAATGGATTTCCTGATGCAGCTGGTGCTGTGTTATGTGGATAAATAGCATTTTGTTTTGTTTGCAAACACCCGGCTCATTTAAGATGGTTCCTGAAATTTTAACAGGCAGCTGAGCAGTGGTAATAGAATAATATTTACAAATTCAGCAAGTAAACATTGTCTCTCATTACATTTGATCTGTTTCTCTGTCCCAGCTCAATATTCGCTGACACTGTGACTGGAAAGCAAAGAGCCTGTCATCCTGGCAGATAGAATGCTGCACGCCCCTGGGCCTTGCTTCACAATCACCGTTTGGTTTACGCTCGAAGCATCTGTTGAACAGTAAATGATTATTGCATTTGTTGTTTCTCACATAACGGACGCAATTCTTTCGTACTCTTTCTAATAATATAATCTTTGTTTTGTCTAGAAAATATTTTTAAAAGTTTTCAATAGCTTGCCAAAAATGGCTGAAATGTTCACCTTATATAAACTGTGTTCAGTGTGGAAGAGATGAATTTCAAGAGGCCGTGAGTTGACATTAATCAAAATGTCAGTTATAGAAGATAACACGATATTAGCAATTCTGGGGCTCACAGGAAGATTTATCCGAGTACAAAAAGCTAAGTTCTTTGAAACACCCTCTGCCCATTTCATTACTAATTCTGTCTTATATTTTTCTTACAGTTCTGCCTATAGTGTCAGGAGCAGAGTATTTTTGTCTTTGCCAGATACATAATTGTTTTTTCTTTCTGTTTTTACCTTTACCCAAATTTTCAATATGCACATTTAATGTAATGCTTGGGAAACTGCACATGCTGTCTTTGTAGAAAGAGAAACCAGCTGAAAAGAAGTTAGGATTCCTCGCTCTGTGTCTTAAAAGCAAGAACTTTTTTTTTTTACATACTGTAATTTTAATGGAGTTTTCCATTTACTCCATAGAATTTAGCAATTTTGCAATTTATCTTATTTTGCTGACTGCATCCTAATTTTGCCTCAAACACTGGCTGACGCTGAAAGTCTCCCTGCAGTCTTTAGCACTGAAACAAGTTTGTGTTTGGCATGTGTGAGACAGCAGCACCCTCTTGGTTCCCTCTGTGTTTCTACCAAATTCCAACTGATGCAATTTTACACTGTAGAGGTTGATAGCAAGAGATAATCACAGATTTCTCTGAGATTTTATTTTCTATTATTTTCACCTAGAAATAGGGTGTTACATGGAAGGACTATGGGGTTTTGAGAAAATTTCCAATAGATAAATTTTCTGTTCCTGCTAGATTGTGCTGCTAGTCTGCTAATGTTGCTCTGTTAATAAAATGCAGGAAAAAAAAATCACTCTAAAGTATTTAATGAAATAATTTTTCCTCCTTCACTTTGCACTGTGAGCTTTTTTAAAGTAATATGTTTGCAGTAGAATGGCTTTGTGCAATCTTATGCATGATTTATCACAAAATGCATATTACATAGACTGGCATTCACATCATGTACTTTCATGTAGTGGAGCAGTACAGAAAGAAACTGTTGAAGGAGAGGTAATCAAAAACCAGGCTACTGTTCTTGTTACTGATTCATGATAATGCAATATAGTAAACAGCAAGTTACATTAGATATTCATAGTATTTAAAAATTATTAGCAAGTGCCAGCTAGTTTTTATAGAAACATTTAGCCTTCCATCTGCTTGGGCTGCAATGAAATTCTACGACACTGCCCTACAAGCTGTAAAGTAATATGGAAATACCTAAAGCAAGCTTAATTTCCAGAAGTAGTCTGATTGCAGCAGGGTAGCAATTCAGCACAGGCTGTTTCTCCACCAAAGGAGTTCTTTCAACATGAATCCAAGCTGTGGGCTATGAAGACTGCCTGTAGAGTAGATTAAATTTCTGTCACACATCTTAGAACATTTCTGCTCTTTTCTATTTTTACTCTAGAAATAGGAATATTTTACATGGTGTAAAGCTAACAAGAGATGCAGGAATTTTCTGAGTCCTATTTGTTCCCCAGGACGTATAACTTTGATGTACCGTGTCACTGAAATGCTCAGTTGCCTTTGTTTGCCGGGAGTTGCTGAGCTGGCCCATGAGTTTTATGCCGAGTTCCATGTGTAAGAGCGATGGAGAACTATCCATCATGTACCCGGGGTGCTGTTTTCTGTACCGCTGCCATTAAACTTACTCAGTAGTTTTCCAAAGGCAACCGGAGACAGAATTTAGTACAAGTTATTAGATCTCTTTCAGATAGAAGGCCAGAAAAAGAAGCTGCTGAAGCTGCAGCAGAGAAATTATAGCTTACTTAGGAAAAAACAGGTTTCAGGGGGAAAAAATTAACATAATTGAACTCTACAAAGAGAAGCCTGGCATAAATGCCTGGATTGGCAGTGTAGAAACAATGCAAAGAACCAGCCTCTATCAGGAGTCGGTGGAAAGGAAGGCTTTGTGGATGTTTTGGCCCTAATACCAACCTTTTCTCATCTGAAATCAGCAAGAACAACCCTAGAAAGGATACTGATTCTTCTGTGTTGCAGTGTGTGAAACCTACCCCCAAGCTTCTTAGAGCACTCTGCTGTCAAAAGCTGAAATCAGAGGTAAGGTTCTCTAAGGCACTGCTGCATGAGAATGAGGATACCAATAGCTGGGCATCTTCTCTAAACTATGAGGTGCTATATCATTTGCATCAGAGTTGAATTTCTATATACAAAATAATAAAAAAACCAAAGCATCTAAAGCTGACAGTTTGTTTTTGGTGGTTCCAGTGGCTATAAATACTGTTTTGGAAAATATTGTTGGTAACATGAGTGAGTAATCCTGAAATGAGTTATTCTACAAATGTGGCATTTGTTTTAGCCTTTTGTGGAGAAATCTGTGTATATGAAACCGGAGGAAAAAAACTGTGGAAAGGAAAAAGGAGATGAAAATTAACTTGAAATGTGGATGAAGCTGACCCAGTGGAATAAAAAAGTAAGCAGTAAGTAAAATGCTTAAGCAAGCTTTTCAGAGCTCATTACTTGCCTAAAGACACTCAAGCACCTTAAAATCCCCCTAGTTAGCTGTCTGCATCTTTAGGCAGATAATGACCCCGCAAAGGCAAAGCTTTTTCCGTGCATACTTCTAAGAGAAATACCGTAGCAGTCAGCATGTGGAAAGGGCACGTGGAAAAGATGAAGTTGGATGTTCTAAATTTTTTTTCAGAATAAGTTGTGATTGAGTACAACTCCTAGCAAGCAACCCTAGCATGGTATATTCTACTCGAGATCTTATTTAAGACAATGTTTTAGTGATATAGATTTGGTTTAGTATGGTTAATAAAGAGCATCAATTCATTGCACTGTGCAAAACTTCAGAAGTAAATTCTTGTTAAAGCTACGTTTAGTAAGTAGTTAAATAATGGTTGACTCTTGTGAACCTTTTTGAGAAATGGTGAGGAAATAAACTGCTATTTGCTGCCCATAAGTTCCTGCTGTCATAACAACTTCATGGTAGTTGCTTTGTAGCATTCTTTCTTGCATTTCAGCATCCACAATGCTCAGATTTATTCAAAATTAAGTAATTTTTCCTCACTGAGTTTGCATTCTTCATTAAAAGTAACTTTATATCTAAGCATTTGACAGAATGATCTGCTTTTAATACATCCCTCCATCATTTTCTGTAGTATAATTAATATTTTAAAAGCCTGAACAGGCCCTGAATCTTGATTTAAATAGCAAAACTTGTCTTGTTCAACAGAAAAAAAAACCAAACATAAAATACCCACAGAAGAACTTCTATTTCTCTATAAACCAGGAATATTCATCTGCAAATATGCCACAACTGTTTCCAGAAAGAAAATAAACTATGCTAGTTATAGGTGTTATTACCCCCAGTTTCCAATTTTCTGGTTTCCAGACCGTTATGGAACAGCAAAAACATGGAGTATTCTGGCACAATGGGTATTTTTGCTATCCGTGTTTCAGCATGTACAAAACATAACTGAACTGAATGTGCTGCTACAGAGCAAGTGGCGAGAAGGAATAATTGACATCAGAAATGCAGCAGCAAGCCTAGGTTAAGCCATAGGGTTTGTGTTTGCAGGAAAACAGCAGTAAATGCCCAGAGCAAACCTGTCAAATGTTAAGTGTCTTTTATTTACTCAGTTTTTCTGTGCTTGGTCTTTTCTGGAGCGGTTGGCAAATGATTGGTTGATATCTCTGCATTGCTCATTCAGTTCATAAGGTCTAGATACACCAATGCTCCTCGAATTCTTATTCAAAGTTTAAGAAGAAAGCAGAACTCTCCAGAATGAGCTCTTTAAATCGTTTTTTTTCCACGTCATTAGTTTTAAAAGTCATTTATACACCACTTTCTATTTGTTATTTATCCCAGAATCTCAGCTTGGGACCCGTCCTCAGCTCAGCAAATACCAGTTAGACACTGCACTTGACATCTCTCAAAATATCTTCTGTTAAAGTGTAGACTCTGAATGTTCTCAGCAAAACTGCCTTTTTTCTGCCCAAATGATTCTCCTGTTTAGTCTCAGTTAGTGATGGAATTTTCAGTGCAGCTTTTCTGTGTAGCCACAGTTTAACACAGGGTTTCTACGAGCATAAACGTTAGTTAGGGTACAAAGTTTTTGAACCGGCAGCACTCTAAACTTCTTGGGAACGTGCAGACAGAAATGGAGCACAGAAGTAGCTGAAATGAGACGAAGAAATTATTGTTGAGGTTTGCTGGGCGGGATGTTTAGCCAATGTAACAACATTTCTGATTTGTTTACTGGTGTTTCAAGGTCTGCTGAGACTACTTTTGCCCTGATTTTAGCAAAAATGTAGTGAAATTTGAGCTGGAAGAGATTTTCAATTGTTCTGACGCAGGCCTTTGACTGACGAAATATAACACATCTCATGGATTTTTCATCTTATTTCATCTTTTTACTTGTAATTTTAGTGTTTTTTTTTTTCTTTTGGCTTATATTTTTTCTCTCTTATGTGCATAATTATTTTGTTTTCCTACCTGTCTTATTGTTCAAGTATGAAAACATAGCTGAAGATTTCAAATAAAATTTACATTTTCAGAAATACTTCTTTAATTTGGGTTTTTGTTTTGAATTGATGGAGAGATCACAAATAAAAATAATTATATTAAAATATGCTACCATTCAGGCTATTTACAGAAGATTACATGGCATTGATGTCTTCCTGGAACTTGCACGAACACCATTCTGATTTTTTTGCTTCCATGTTACATTTTAAACTGGGGGTTTAATAAGACTTGTTTTATCTCTTCTCTGGTATGGTTGCTGTCCACATAACGCTCTCTTTTGACCATGTTCTAAATCCGTTTATTTTCTGATTTTATTTCCAGTCTTTCTAGGTCAAATTACTTTTTTAGGTGATAACCTCAGTACCCGATTTTATTAACTTGGGTTTTCCTCACTTAACCAGTGTTCCTGTATCTGTGAAAGTAGAACCTCACTAGAACTCTTTCCTGAATATTTTGAACACCAGGGTATCTACCTCATGGTTTTAACTATGAATTGTCCGGTAGTTTTTATTAGTAGTATGAATTTCAAAGCAAAGAAACTTTTATTTTAGGTATAAGATTTTATTATACACTAGGAAAAAAATATGTATAGCAGCTGGAAACTGTAGGTATGATATTAGAAAAAGAGATGCAAATTAACATGTTAAACCACACTTGTGCTGCCCACACTTCCAGCAGTACTTGGGAATTACTCTGTCTCTAACTTGAGGGGGAAAAAAGAATCATAACAGCGTTCTCATTCTTCAGGCAAGGGCAACAAACGTTTTATTTGTTCTCTATCTTTATGCCTGGTGGATGCTCTATGATATTCCTGCCTCTTTTGCAGTTTTTCAAACCATCAGCATAGTGTAAAAGGATGGGATGCAATAGGGAATTCTTCCTCCTATATCAAGTTCTCAGCTGGAGTTTAGATGGATTTAATTTATTCACCTCTTTTTTCCTCTGCCTTTGTGGGTTCTCAAAAAAATTAAGAAACTGGGTTGTTGAAAGGATGCATTTTTAGGAAACTGAGTTGATGATCATCTTCAAAATGCTTCAGTGTCTCTGAATATTTCATTCTGTTCATTTCAATATTCATTTTACAGGAATTTTATTTACTGAGACTTTATTCCTGATCCTTTCTGATTTTCTGTGATTTAACAAAAAATTATTGTGTGAAGAGGTGTCTGGTTTTGAAGTTATACATGTTGGTGTTTATTTATTGGTTCCTTTGTTTTTGGAAGAACATTGGTAAGATTTGAACTACTTTATAGTTTCTTAGCTTTTCCTTCATTCATATAAAATGTATTCCTTCTGTGTTTTATCCCATAGTGAATTTTGTCCCTTTTAAAATATCAGCCTTGCAAAAAAAGAAAAGACAACAAGATCCTCCACTAAACAACAAAATCCCCTCTTTCCTTAATACTTATTTCATCAAATCCATACTTGTGTTCATATTCTAGCACAAGAACATGCTTTTCACTCATGTGAGGTAAAACTTCACTCATAGAACCACGGAAAAGGAGCTGGTTCTAATTGAGTCCTGCTGCCCAACCCTGTCAAGGCTGAAGTATTTCTAGACACCCTCAGGAATAAAGCTTTAGTTGAGTGCAAATGAGAATGCTGAAAGTTTAAAAGCCTTTCCTGACTCTGATGAAAATAAAATTGGCATTTTCAGGTTTGCCATGTTGAAGTGGCTTGACTTGAATCTATCTTCTAGACAGTAAAATTTTTTACGGCTTTATATCCTAGCTGCTGCTTGAAAATGTGGAAATTAAGATTTAATCAGCACACACATCCTTCTGCCTTTCTGTCATTTTAGGTGATTTTCAATGTATAGAGTAGCTGTACAGTTAAATTTAACTTATTTTCAGAGTTTCTCTTCACTTTGTAAAACCATGGCTATTTCCCTTTCTACACCCAACAGGATGTTAATTTTTTGACTGCAGTTTGCACACTTCCATGCTGGCTTTTTAATTTCTAGTTGAACTCATTTGTCTCCTGATTTATATTTGGCCTCTTCCAAATAACAAGCAACAGGACAAGAGGAAATGACCCCAAGTTACCCCAGGGATTGGATATTTTGGAGCATTTTTTCACCAAAGGGGTT
The DNA here is from genome assembly GCA_013399875.1 of Gymnorhina tibicen. Lineage (NCBI taxonomy): Eukaryota > Metazoa > Chordata > Aves > Passeriformes > Artamidae > Gymnorhina > Gymnorhina tibicen. The sequence continues at coordinate 360,692 of VXAZ01007538.1, forward strand.
GTCAAGCATTTTAACAGGTTGCCCAGGGAAGTAGTTGATCCACTATCCCTGGAGGTATTTAAAAGCTGTGTAGATGTGCACTTAGGGACATGGTTTAGTGGTGGACATGGGAGTTTTTGGGTAGTGGTTGGACTCTTGGAGGTCTTTTCCAATCTAAATGATTCTGAGGACATGGAACTTTTGGAGCAAGTCCAGAGAAGGGCCACGAAGTTGCTAAGATGACTGAAGCAATTCCCTTATGAAGACAGGTTGAGAAAGTTGGGGCTGTTCAGCCTGGAGAAGAGAAGGTTGCATGGAGGCCTCATAGCACCTTCTGGTATCTGAAGGGGCTACAGAGAAACCAGAGAGGGACTCTTCAGTGACAGGACACTGATTAGTAATGGGTACTAATTGAAAGAGGGGAAATTCAGATGTTAGGATGAGACTCTTTCCTGTGAGGGTGGTGAGGCACAGGAACAGGTTGCCCAGCGAGGTGGTGGATGCCCCAGCCCTGGCAGTGGATGAGGCATTGGGCAACCTGGTCTGGTGGGAGTGTCCCTGCCTGTGGCACAGGGTGGGCTGGGCTGGGACTGGATCATCTTTAAGGTCCATTCCAAACCCTTAACACTCCATGATTCAATGAACTTGGTAGCAGTAATCCCATTAAAATTTAGGGTTTCTTGGCTATTCTCAAAAGTAATGTATTAACAAAAACAAAATCTTTCTTAGACTAGTCTTTAGTTCTTAGATGAATTTTGACTTTACAAGAAAGCTATTCTGGTCCCTCTGAGATCATTGAATTTTCCAAGCATGCTTCTACAGAAACTGCACAGTTCTGCTTCAGGCATGCCACTGTTTTATAAGATATAGCTCCAAGCTCTTTAGAGAAAAGAACCAGTTGAGCAGTGGATTTTGAATAGGGAAAGCTATATTACATGGGAGATCGAACAAGATAGTTCTTCTGGCTTTTAAGTCTTTAGAGCTATAGAATGTATTTAAACGTGTGCTACAACTTAAATTTAATACTTAAAACTGCAGATTAACTCTGTTATGGGTGCCATGCACAAAATCATTGAGTGAATTATTTACTAATGTTGCAGTATATAATAACAGCATAATATGGTACATGCCCTTTAGGCTTGTTGGTGTGAGTACTTTGTTGTACTGAAGCACAGCAAAAAGGAGCCATTCCCTGCCACATAATACCAGGAGAAAATGGCAACTCTCTGGTCACGTTTAAACTATGTTTCAGGATAATATCAAGTGTGACCTACATCTTCATTTCACTGAGACAATTCACCGTGATAAAATAGGAAAGTAGTTATATAGTGATTTTTTTGTCTTGGGGCCTGCGATAGTCATGTGAATCTAAACCTGTGTAGTATTTAAGTAGATAATTAAGGGGTAAAGTATAATGGAAACCATAAAAAAACCCCCAAATACTACATTTGAATGTGAACAGGCTTAGTTTTGCCAAGATAGAAATTAGTTAATATTTTAGAAAAATCCTGTAATGGTGAAAGAATTGGTTACTGGCTATCAAGTTTCAGGCACATGACCAAGTAGTTAAGTTCTGATTTTTGTTGCCTTGTTCACAGCTCTGCAGATTTCTCACAGCTTTGCTTAAAGTATTGGTATTTACCTTATAACTAGGATAAAAAAAAAATTATTATTGCATTTTCTACACCCATAAATACTCATTTTTCAGGTGAAGAATGAGCAGTCATATAGGAAGCAGCAAGTACTTGATATTTTCAATGTTGGATGCTCTCCTAAGGTGATTTGGGAAAAACGTATTCTGAAATACTTTATGCCAGCTCATAAAATGTCATTAGGAGAAAAATATGCTCATGTTACTGCTAGGTTTTCTGGGAATTCTATTCCAATTAAGAATACTTTAAAATATATTAAGAGCCACTGAACAAAAGTGTTGGACAATTCAATTAAGTGGAAAACTGATTTCTAATTAGTATTTAATTAGAAACTGAATGCAGATTGGGAAAAGAATGCTTTTGTTTTACTAATTACCAAACAATGTTTGCTGCTTCAAGTTAGCCTGGTGGTTACTTAAACTCCTTGCACATGAGAGCAATGAAATAAAATTGTGTGTATCCCGTGCATCCCATGCAATGTTTGGTTTATCTCATGAGTTATCTACTGTAATGTTTATTTTTGGTAATGTGAGTGGTGGCCTTGTGTAGCTAAAGATGTATGTGTGTAATGCTTGAGAGGAAAACAGGTAACATTTAATGTGTAACTTTTGTTTGTACTTAGGTGAAGAAGGCTGTTGTCTCTCAGATCTGCAGGATTCATCCCTCTGCAGATCTAGAGCCGTGATAGCCTGGCCCTTATAGCAAGAGTTTTCCTTGGGAAGACATTCTATTCTGGGAGCAGAAGCTTCAGTACAGCTGTACAGATCCAGGGAGTTGGATGTGCCCAGCACATTAAACCTGTAGCTGTTTCTGCCCAGGAGAAGGAATTTTGGGTGCTCCTCCTCACCATGCAGAGTACTCAGTGTATTCAGAACAGCCAGGTGTCTGCAAACTCTAAAATTTACATGCAAGAAAGCTTACCAAGTGAGATATTGATGTTTCTCAGTATATCACGCAAAACCAAGTTTTTTAACTTTGTTTCTTGAATATCAGATGTAAAAACATTTTCTAGGGACAGTGGATTTCTTGCTGCTGTGTAAATGAGTTGGTGAGAGAAGTATTTAACACAATTTCTTAAAAGGTATTCACTAAAACAAAAAAAAAGCACTGAATAATTCTTTTTATCCTTTACCTGTTAAATAAAAAAGCTCAGATATAATCTGTAACTATAGAGGGGGAAAATTATTCTCCAACTAAATTTGAAGCCCCCCTTTCCTTTTTTTTTAAGAAATCATAGTTTTGACTAATTTAGGATCATCCCATGACTTAAAGTAGGTAACACCTGTAATCTAAAGGTTATATTATTGTCCAAGTACAGTTAAAATTCAATTTTTTTTAAACTTCCTATTCCTTTAGAGATATTAACCTGCCTTTGCCTATTTCCCATTAAAGAAATGTCTGTGTCTCAAAATGATTTGTGGTCAATTCATGTCAGGAAATTGTCATAAGGTATATGAAGAGACTGTTAATCTGTAGTGATGCCTTAGGTTTTAACTTTTATATTTTTCAAATCCTATATTGCCTGGTGTGTAACTGTGAAGTTTCTTGTAGCTCGTTAGCTGCTGCTCTCTTATGCCAGATAGACACAACAAAGCCTCTCCGAGCTTGGTATTCAAGGACACTCAGATTGTCCCAGGCCCAAAGGTGTAAACTAGGGCCTCTAGAGAGGTGAAGAAATCGAAGAAATTACATCATTAGCTAAAGCTTTAATTGGTGAATTTATGCTGATATGCAAATGGACCAAACCTATAAAAGTGTGAAGAACTCGTGACTCATCGTCCATCTTGGGGTCCATCTCGGATGTAGCCTCTGGCTCCCCAGGGCGTACCTTTGAAGGCCCTTCAAACCGTTATTCCCTTATTCCTGTCTAGTCTCTGTTTCTAGGTAGCCACTGAAGGCATGAGTAGCACATTTTAAATTTTATACTATTCTGTTTCTACAGACAATATGATAAGATCAGAAATTTGATCTCACCTGTTAAACCAGTACTTCTGGAAAGCATATCATGGCTACTGAAACTGAACTGGAGCAGAGGAAATGCTTAATTGGAAACTTGCATAGTTTTCCAAGTAAATAAATACTGACACTGTTGAATACCTGATTCATCTAGGTCAGTGTTTCAGTAAAGCTTTCTAATTGGTAGGGAGAGAAATTTTATCTTCCGTTTGGAATCTAGGCATCTTTTTTTAACTTTTTTTTCAACACTTAAGTATAATTTTTCAACTGACCAATCTTTTGGCCAATTCTTTCCAGTACGAACTGGGAACATGATATAAAGAGGTTGATTAGAAAAGAATGGGGCATTAGCAGATAGAACAGTATCTGCAACAGTGGGAAAATATAATCTCCAATTCATTTCCTGTAAAAGATTTGCAGTTTTAACATCTCTGCTGAAGGAATAATCTGAGTGAGCTGTTGAGGAATTTTAAATCAATGTGTGCTTCTGGTGAAGTCTGTCACCTTGGAGTTCTGTTTAATTATGCATTTCCTTGATTTTTGCACTTGACTTCTGTAAACACCTGCTAGATAGCTACGTTGCTATTTAGCAGCTTGCACGTGTTTGTAAAACTCAGCTTGTTTGCAGCTAGTTTGTTTTCGTAAATTATGATGTGTAATGGTAAAACTTATCACTTTGGAGATAGGAGGGTTTTTGTTTCTTAGGAGAGAGGGTTTTTGTTTGTTAGGAGAGAAATAAACTGCTTAACTGAATTTGAGATCAGATTCTTTGTAGTAATCTTCATCTTGTTGACACAAATGACAATATGAACATAACCTGTTGTTTATATGGCTCTGAGTGCAATTAGGCATGGGGATACCTTGCCTAAGAAAGATAGAGAAACCTCATAATTAGGGGCTTTAAAGAACAAGATGAACAAAAATCTGTTGGGAATAAGGCAAGTAGAATTCATGCAACAGTTTCTTACTGTTGCCTACAATTCTGTAATTCTGTGATTAAATGACTAATAGATAATTAGGAGTAGCTGAAAACCTAGTTCTTCAATAAAAGTAAAGCAGTTTTTGCTTTGCATAAAGACAAGGATAAATTTTTTCTATAAATTATAGTGAAATAAACTATACTTTTCTTGCAACATTAGTAACTAGTTTACTTTTTTTCCTCTTACAGCAGAGTACTGTAGTTCATTATTTCTTCAAATGTTGAGCCCTGGGTTTTATGCTCTAATCAGAAGTATTAAAGGCATTTGCGATTTCCTGTGAAGAAAAATATCTTCTATAATAGTTTGTTCTGCTGAAATTTTGCTGGAAAATGTTCTGGCTTCATCTGATTTGTAAGGCATGAAAGACATGAATTGATGCAGCTCATAACAGCACAGAAAACTGCAGGAAAGACAATTGTACGATGAAGTTAATGACAGCCTTTTTGCGAGTGTGTCCCCAAGGGATTGTTTTTCCTCTCCCTTTTCTCATCCTGCATAACTCTCCTGGTGTTTTGGTTTGCACTTCAACAGCCCAGCTCACTCAGGAGGATCTGTGGATTAGTGGCTGCTCCACTGCGCCCCACTGCCTGGGGCTAGTGGCCAAAAGCAGGAGACTTTGAGTGGATGCAGAAGGTCTGAGTGTAATGGGCGTTTAGCAGTTAAACTTTGCCCTTCAGTGTCCCTGTGCTATGCAATGCTAAATGGTCTGACTCCTGATATGCAAAAACTAGAAGAAATGGTCTCCTTCGGTGTATTTCTTACATGAGAAAATTAGCAACTCATTAGTGCACTGAACCACTCATTCAGAACAGTTTTTACTGAAAATCATTTGAGTCATGCCTTAGTACTCTTTAATTAATATACGTAACCAAAGGTATTTTTAGCAACCATAAGAAAAAGCACAGCTCAGTTGTTATGTAGGAATTGAGAAGAACTGAACCAATGCAGGAACCTTACTGTAATCCAGAGGTGACAGGGAGATATATATCTCTCTATTATATGTAATATGAACACTATGGAGGAAGGAAGGAAATGGCTTCTGTCTTTTAAAACACAATAGGCAGCAAAACTGGATGCTGGGAATGATTCAGTGCATGTGTTAGAGAGTGTGTGTGGGAAGTCTGAAATTATGAGCAGATTGACAGTTGTATGCACAGTAATTCCCTCCTGACAGATAGCCAGAATGCTAATAGTGGCAGGCATGCACGAAGAAATACATGAAGAATGGGCCAAGAAAATGTGCTTTTCCTGGATCTGATCCCTGTAACCAGGCAAGCTTTGTGAGTTACTTCCTATAGTTAAAGCATTCACTGATTCACATTTTTCTCCAATGGCTCTGGACTATTTTCATTTCTTTTAAAATTAGTCTTTTTCAACATCAATTTTATGATTAATTTTTGATATATACCTTATAAAATATATCTGGGTATGAACTTTCAAGGCTCGTGAATTGCTGGGCCAGAATTGGCAACACTGAAATACTGTTCTTTCATTCGGCCACAAAATCTTTATATCCTAGTTGTCACCAGTTTAAAGAGATGATTTAAAAGCAGTCAATTGGCCTTTAAATGCCTTCAGAGATCCCACATAATTACATAGATGCCAAGCTCTACCCACAGGCAATCTGCAAAATTTCCTAGCACTCATAAATTGCCTTCATCCAGACTAAAAAAGAAACTATTATCCTTGTTAATGGATCTGATTTCATAATGACCCGGATCTCATGATAAATCAGTATTAACTTCCTTTCTTTGTTAGTATTTAAAGTGAGAAAATTTTTGAAATATTTAAGATCTTAATAGACTTTATCTATTAAGGTAATTTATCTGAATTGGACACCAACATTGTTATAAATGGCTCTTTATCATTTGAGAAGGAATTCTTGGGCAATGAGCAAGGCAGTAAAGACATATTATGCCAAGTGATTTCATTAGTTTTGTACGGAGCAGATGGGCTTTTCTATTACAGGAATATCTGTGGAGAATGTTTTGAAACCTCCTGCAAGAACACTTGCTCTAAATTTCCTATTTCTTGTTTTATGTTGATCCCGTTCTTCTTGCTTGCTTTTTCAGATCCATGGGTGAGATGTTGCCAGGTTTACTGTTATTGTAGAAATGTCTTCATTTTTAGCTGCAGGTTGAATGAGTGATGGTTATCACTAATAGTTTAAAGGATGCAGGTCTATTGTTGATTCATAAAGAATGAAGCTCAGTCCTCATTCCCAAAGCATGCAGGACTAAAAGACGGAGCAGAGAAGGTATTTGGCACAGTGCCTAAGATGTGCAGAGAAGTCTTCTGCACTAGTTTATTAATATAGAGGCACTTACACATATGTGCATGTGCAAAACCTAAATATTTTAAATCATGGCTATGGAAGGAAAGACTTCATCTAAGACCCCTATAGTTACATTTTCCACATGTTAGTGTATCTGGCTTGCTAAAAAACACTGTGTTGTATAAAATAAGCACAAATCATACCACGCCTCTTTGATTTGTCATTGCTAAACAAAAACATTAGGGCACAGCATATTGGTGACTGTGCTTTGGGGTTTGAGTTTTTGTCCAAATGATGTGGGGACTCTCTGCAGTTGGTTGGGTTTTTTATTTTAAAAAAAGTAAGAGAACAGAAAGGGAAAACAGTCACTATGTGTTTGTTTAGTTGAAAGTTTCAAGTTATTGAAAGGAATGATACAACTAGTATATTCTTTCATAAAGCTGAACCAGAATAAGATTTTTTTTTTAAAGCACTTCAGTATTTTTAAAAAATCCTTTCCTGATAATTTTTAAACATTCTCTTGTATCTACTTCCACACTGTGGGATTTATTCACCTATTTATATGTAAATGACCTGTGAATTATTTACCCAAGATAATACTCAGCAACCCCTGGATTATGACTTCTTTTGTAACCCTTTTTTCAAGAGCTGGATTCCCTGCGGATGTAGGGCTGTCAAACAGGCACTTCAGATCGGTCAGCATATTCTGGCTGGTTCTCAAGAGCTCTGTGTTAGGGCACTGATGGTTCACAGGTCTTTGAAGAGTTCAGATCTTGGAAAAAGCCAGAGCTGCTTCTAGGATTTGAGGGGTTTGCATTTGTTTGGCTGGTGTTTTGTTTTTATGAATTTGTGCCCATTCCTGCCTAACAAACAAATAACAATATCCAACTCAACCACTGGCACATCCCACAGCAAGATTTTATTCTGCTTGTTCATCTTAAGTTGGTCTATACTGATCTTGGCATTAAACTAAAGGAGTTTGCTCTGGTCCAGTCTTTCATGTAAGAGCAAAATTTGAGCATGATTTAATAATGATTAGCTATGATTTCAGTCATGAATCTTGATGCCCTGTGTTATGAGGCCAAAAACAAAACTTTTTTTTTTTCCTTTTCCTTATAGGCTGTCTGCATAAGCCTTTGTCTTGGATTGACCTAACTTGTAGTTTAGGAAGAAATATGAATAATTTAATTGCAACATTTCTATAATTTGTAGGAAATAAAGCTTGAGTATGCAACCTACTTTACACACACACACACACATCCCCAACCACAGAATAAATAAAGACAATAAAACATACTGTGTTTCCTGAAACTCAAGGCTACTAATCTCCATTCCTCCAAAAACATAGGCAATCAAGACATGCAAATAAACCCCAAATCTTTTTCTGAGTTCATGTGGTGTCATGAGTTACTGTTATAAAACAGTGCATACGGAATTCAAGCAGGTTAAATTGTCTCCTTCTGGAACAGTTCTGCTCATTTCCCTGAGTTGCTCTGGCATAAAGGTGTTCCTGTTTTCTGATCTTATGGATGCTAAAGTGTCAAGGCTGCCGGCTCCAGGCACCACAAGGATGGTCACTCATTAACTTGCATTACCTGGAGGCTCCTGGCAGCCACAGGGAGCATAGGAGAACTGATAAAACTTCTAAGAGCTTTGGGTGAATTAACATAGGAAACAGAGGGAATTGTGTGATTTAGGATTGTTCTGAAGGACTTGGATGTGGATGATGTGTAATATTGTTACAGATTAGCCTTTTTGCAGTTGTCTCCCATGTGGATTGATTGCTTGAGCTTATTCTTGTAAATAGTTCTTTAAATTCAGCTTAAAATAACACTTTTGTCATTTCTTACATAAATTTATAGTTTTTTCTTTGGCTGCTGCCCCCAAGAACATCTGATTAGCAGTGTTCACTGCAATCTCTGTGGGAATAAAATCACAACTAGGATTGTGCTCTGACTGAGCTCATTCTTTTGATTACTGTCTTTGCTGATTGCAAACGAGCTTTTAACAATAAAACCATATAAAAGAAATTAGAAAAGTGTCAGGGCCAGATCCACTAGTACCTCCTGAGGACTGCAGGATTGACAGAAATACTCAGTACGGCTGATGAAATGAGAAAAATAATAGCTCATCTTTGAGCTCTGAGCTATAAACCTTTCCACTTAGCAGAGCTCACATTTACTAGAGTTGTTTGTTAAAGCATCTCTTATCTCTGATCTGTCTCTCAAAAGCAGTTTAATCACATTTATCTACTTAATATTTTAGGAAGAGAAGTTCTGAACCTTAGGGAAAAGTGATGCATTGACTTTCATTTGACAGTTTACTGTATTGCAAAGGACATTGCATTTCATGGAAAGCTGACCCAGGGACATCAACAAATGCCTCTGAGTTCTAATTTAATGCTTCAGAGCTTCTCTGTAAGTTAAACTTTCCTAGCACAGTGTTTCGATTCATTAACAGCAATTCCAGGCATGTGGCATCGAACTCCCCCTTCCCAAATCAAATTGCCTTGCAAGCCATTAACATTTTTACTTGATTTTTTAAGTGTTTTTAATGTATAGTGTGGTTTTCAGGTATTGCAAATCTCTTTATGCATCATTCTCAGAAAATGCTGTAAGCCCACTGACAGAACTGGACTTCTCTCAAAACAGTATGGAATAGCATCCCCCTTCTTGCCTCCCTATCACAAAATCCATTAATGTGGCATTAGAGAACCTGCATGGAGGAAGAAGTTGTTCAATTTTTAAATAAATCCAAGAGAATTAACATCCTGTCTTTCAGTCTCTGAGAGAACTGTTCTAATATACCAGATCACTTAGCAAGGGAGGAACCAGTCCCTTCTCCACTTTCAGTTCTCTTGTGCAGAAAATCATTTAACTGGAAGCACAATCAGATCCAAACATTACAGACCAGCAGTTAGGGCATTAACCTTGGAGACAAGAGTCATGGGTTCTAGTTCCTTTTTTGAGTACCTCCTCAGGAATTAAATTAAAGTCTTGGAACGTAAACCATGAACTAGCACTGTGCTTCCAGAAGAGTGCCCTAATCAGTGGGCTGCAGAGCCACGCTCATGCTTGCCGTCACTTTCTGGTTCCACACAGACACGTAAAAAAGCATATCTGTGTTTCCGTAACTGGAAAACAATTAAATGGTGTTAGATTAACAGATTTAGTCTCTATTTACATAATGCGTGTGGTTTTGCATTAAGGCAGTCTAAATTCTTTTGAAGAATTGCTACAATGTTTGTCTTCTATGGAGACAAACTTTCATGGGAAGCACTTTCATGATATCGGAGCACCTTTTTTTTTATGACTTTGTTTTGAAGACAAAAGTTGTTTTATTGTAGATTGTTGATTTTTTTCTGAAAGAACTTATTTTGAAAGTAATTTTTTTCTATTGCCAGCTCCTCAGATTCAACAGATCAGGATTTAGATAATAACATTTCTTAACTGTCTTGCATGGGATCTGTGTGTTTTGAGGGCTGGTACTCATCTGTAGACACAGTCTTTAAAGGCTTTTGGAGATGCTGCAGTTTTTGGTTAAAGTTTTAAACTTGATAGACCACTTCAACTAGAAAAATGTAGCTTTTTAATATCAATCTGAAGAAGCACTCATACATTTTGAGTAGAATGCCTGCTTCATTTTTTAAAATTATTATTATTCTTTGCTTAAATGAAGACATTTTTATGCAAAGAGAGTTGCTTGATAAACATTTTTTGCAACCATTTAAAAACAGAACCATTTGGTTGAATGTGTTCCATAATCTCTGTTTGGAGGCAAAAAGATGATGAGCAGATCTGCAAAAGTAGGAGGACAGTCCCTTAAATAAGCTTTTATATTTTGTCCAGATATTCCTGAAGCTTCTAACTCTTGTTTTGTCCACTTATGTTTTATTCTGATAATGTGTGTTATTTTGGTTTGCGCTGAGATTAAAGTTGAATTACTATTGCCTGGGCAAATCCCTCTAGGGATGATTTAGAAATCCTTACAAAATCAAACTAATTGCAGAATGATTAATTAATTAAACTCCTCACCATTTATTCACTTGGAATAATTCCCAGATAATAAAATATAGTAAAACAAGCCATTTTGCTAGATTAATATTCTTTTGCTGGGTGTAAAAATATGAATGTATCTTCTTACTACTGGAGTATCTCTAATATAATAGCATGGATCACTGTAAATGAGTTTTGTTTTGAAAGTTCAGTGATTTAGAAGCAACATTTGAAGTCAGACTTTCTACAGAGAGCAGAGGTCTCTAAGATAAGCAGTCTGTTGCCTGTGAAAAATATGTTCAAACTACATATGGCTCACTGTAGGTGTGTGTGGTATCTGTAGGTCATATAATGATTCATGATTTATACACAAGTACTAGTCATAATAGAGAAGAACAAAAGGAAAACAAATTATTCAATTGCAGCCTTTTCATGTTAACTTTGGTTGCTACTGTTAACAAATTATTCAGTCTAGCAATATATATGCAAATAGAGGTGGGATTTAGGAATACACATATTGAGAAGGACTATGCTTGCTTAAGGAATTAGACTTCAACTGAATTTCCCAAGCATGAAGGTGTTGCCTTACCTGGTCTTAAAATGAAGAGCAGGACAGGGCTAAGGGAGGAAAGGGGTTTTTACCTTGGTGTTTAATAAGGGTCCTTGTGGCACACCACTTTGCCGAGGTGGAGTGCGCCGAAATGCACACACACGATAGATCACGTACACAATTTATACACCTTGCAAATTAGCATATCTATCAAAGATTCCCCAGTGAGAGGCTTGTGATATCCCCTGTCCCGAGGAATTCCCTCCTGGGTGGCCCATCTTGGTTTACAGGATGTGTTCTAGAGAGGACCTTGGTTTCTCAGGAGAGCGTAGGGCTTTCTGGCCTCCAACTGCGAGGCCTCCAGAATGTTTGGTTTCCTGGCTTAACAGAATATTAGGACTCTGCTAAGTTATCGGACTTAAGGAATTACAGGTATGCATGCTAAAAGCACTGAGGATATGTAAAAGGTTATATAAAAGGCATATAAAAGAAAAGGCAAAAAATCATCACAGCATCGAAGGAGATGAAGTACAGTCCAAATGACTCATCTCCTCTCATGTTCAGGATTTCTTGGTCAAACACACCATGACACAAGAGTGGATGGCAGCCCTGAAATACACCAGAATCTTACTCTGTACCTTCCAAGCAAAAGAGAAATCAGCTGCACCTCCCTTGCTGTAGATCCCAATGTGGCAGGCAGGGCACCTCCAGTAAGTGGACAGCCTTTCTGTGTAGTGCTGGACAAACTGTATTTTTCTGGCTATTTTATTTTTTGCACAGCAAGTGCTGCTGCTTGTTCATGTAAAAGGCTCCTCTGATTCTGCAAGTGAAGTGTGCTGAGGTAATGCCTCGTAGGAGTTGTATTTTACTTTGCTCACATCTCAGGGTTTTTTGTGGCCCACGTAGCTGACAAATGCTCAGATAGGCATTCCCAGATGTGTCTCACTTCCTTCACCATGTGCATGGAAGCGTAATGTGCATAAAGACTTGGCATTGTCAGGATAAGATCAGAAGGCACCCAGCTGTATCACTCGGGAGCTACCACAGCAACATTTCTGAATTCAAATGTTTGAACAAGCAGGAGTAACCTTAAGGAATCATGGAGAAGAGCAAAAGGTAGCTCTTGTTCCTTCCCGTCAGGCTTAGCACATATGAGTTCTTACCCTTAGATTATGGAAAGGAATTGAGGGGATACATGGAGCAAAGCTTGCTTGTGCTCCTGTGCTAGATAGGTGATGGTGACACTGCTGGTTTGCACCACTCTGATCTGGAACTGTGCTGGCCAGAAAGGAAGCTATGGTTTGCTCTGTCCTCTGCTGGGCTGAGAGGGGCTTGGGGCATTGGAGTGTTTGGCCTGGGTTTCAGAACGAGCTTCTGGGAAAAGGGTGTAGAAGAGAAATCTTTGCACTTGTAGACCATTGTAAACTTTGTCATATTTTTTAATTTCTGTATATTCTCTGCTTTCTCCTCATGGAATAAGCATTAAGTGCAAAGTTAGTTACTCTTATCTCTGTAATGTACTCTTACCTTTCTACCATGAGCCACTCTTTCTATTTTTGTCTCTTGTTTCCAGGAGTACAACTATTTTGGAACTGGTTGGGTTTTTTTCCTATTGTGCTTCTTTGCATCATCTATCCTAGCTTGGCAGAGAAGCTCTAATATACTAAACATTTGTATGTTCTAAGCAATGTGTCAATTTGATGTGAGTGCCCAACAAATAACCAACATTTTCTGAGTCTTGCATGGATCTAAGACAGAGGGACAAACATGTAATTCCCTGTCACTGGCTCTGCCAGCCACTCACGTGTTTTGCTTCCCAAAGCAGCAGTTAGTAAGGTTGGCTGAACAGAGCAGGACAGAGCTAGCACTTGGTATGTATCAGATTTCCCAACATTTTATTCTATACCAGAAAAAATTGAGTTGGAAGCAGAAGTGTTCCTCTACTTTCTAAATGAAAGCTGCTGCAGCATGTTACATACTTGCAGTCTTAATAGTGCACCTTCCTCGGGTGGAAGCCAGAAATGTGTTCTGCACCAAAAAACCACGGTTTATCCCCCTTAATCACATTGCAGCAGGTTCAGATTGCGCCTGAAAATGTTTTCCAATCAAAAGAGCCAGGATGATTTTCTTAAAAAACGCTGATACTCTTCTGAAAGCTGTCAGCATAGGAATAGCAACAGTTGGGCTCTTTCCATCTGTACTTTTTGTTGCTGGATTAATTTTAGGTGTGCTGCATACGGATTATGCATAAAATGTTGCCTCCCTGCTTTTGTTGTTGCTGCAATTAGCTCCACATCAAGTAACTCTTCTGGGGATTTCATGGTCCAGCACGTGAGCCTCTCTGACAGGGCTGTTGGCTCTGGGAAGAGGCACGTACTGGAACCCAAGTAGTTAGAGGCGCATTGAAAAAAGGTGCTCGTGGTTCTGAAGCTCCCTGTGGCAGGGAGCTGGAGAGGCACAGCCCCCAGCACAGATTCCATCAGCTGTGTGCTCTGTCCAGAGCTGGGTGTTATTAGTGATGTGCTGGGCATCCCTTCCTTCAGCTGTGGAGCTCTTGAAATTGTCACACTCTGGAACTCAAATTAATTTAGTTGCAAATAGTATATCTAGTTTGATTTGTTACATTTTACCCCTCAAATATTTTCTGGTGGCATCAGGGAAACAGAAACTGATGGTTAAATGATAAAAACATATCCTCTGGTGACTGTCATCTAGTTTTTCTCTGTAGAGTTCCTCCATTTAACAGCTTCTGGTTGTTTAAATGGTAATGGGGGTCTATTGCCATTTGCATTAGTCAGTAATTCCTGAAAATACCGCTAGCACAGGGAAACAGGGCTTTTGTGTTCTTTTAATTGAAAAAGTTGAAATCCTGTTTTAGAAAGAAAACCATCCCTTGGTGATAATATTCACGTAAAGTCATGTAAATGAAACCAAAGAACAAAAGGTAGCCTTTTTAAACTTGGAACCTTCTCTAGCACTTCACCATTCTTGTAAAATATGTACCAGAATAAATACTACTGGTTTTTTTAAAGCACTTAATTAAACTTCTAAATTCTTAAGTGTTGCCCTTTTTTTTTTTTTTGAATGATTTTTTTAACTGACTATAACAAGGATAAATGGATTTAAATGGTTGTTTAATTAGTGGACTAACATTACTATTAAAATTTCTCTTCTGGATTGTTTTCTATTCAGCATCACATCCAATGCAAGTACACTATTTTTCTGCTTAGGCTTCTCAGTGTCCTGGTGCTGCCAGTGAGTATTGGCATTTCAGCATAGATCACTATAGCACAGAAGAATCACAAGCAAGAGTTAAGTTCTAGTACAAGGGATGAAATGCTTATTTTCTGAACTTTTTCTGTGTAAATAAATTTTTTATTTCAAATCTAAATTCTAATTAAACAGTGTAAATAAGAACTTAAAGCCTCCTTTGCAAGGCAACTATGCACTGAGCTGAATAACAATGAGAGGAGATAAACATTACAGTAATGTTTCTGTAGTGTTTCCTATTAATTAATGCTAATGTTGTCTCTTCAGACACTGTAGCATTACAGTTGCATTTATATGCCTTTTTGGGGCAAAGTACACACCAGAGGGATAGTTGTATCCAAGTGGAAGGTGGGATAGCAGTATATATTTACAATTCTTTTAAAGAAAATTAAGTTTCATCTTATGTAAATTGTAAACTAAGGCTTGTGTCCTCATAACAAATCCTCCGTGACTGCTTGTACACAACACAGAATGCAGCTCTTCCTCTTGTGCTCCCTGGATGCTCCAATAAGTGCAAGGGCTGTTTGTGCAAGGCTGTTTCAAATTTAGACCCCAGAGATTCCAGCTCATGCAGGATGACATGAACGCAACATGGTACCACTCCCACAAATATGAGGAGTAGCCAAAAGCCTGGCTAGAAATCCTCGATGCTCATGTTTGAAACATTATAAATGTATTTATTGTATGATACTGAATGTACCTTCTATACTACTTTGCAAATGCTGTGATTTTACAGGTTGTCTTCTTTATAACAAGAATCCCATATATCATAGATTATTTCCCTACAAATAGTGGTTACCATTCATGTAAGAAATACTAGTGTATGTTGGGGAACACCCACAGTTTCCTGGATATGTCAGATTTTGTCAATAGGATTAAACTGGAGTGTGTAAAACATTAATGCCCAGAAGAACAGACTGAAAAAGGGTGTTGATTATGTAGGAGAGCATGCCCTCAGCTGTCTACTTAGTATGCTGAAGTCTCTGGATCATGGAAAACAGAAACTTCTGTCATAAATAGCTGAACACATTCAAGAAGAAAATCAGAAGTACAAACTGATGAAAAGTGAGCTAATTGAGATTAACTGTTTTGTTCTTCCTCCAGTTATTTTGTTCTGTCACACTAGAAGCCTTTTCCCACCTTCTTGCTGGTGCCCTACTCTCTTCCCTAAGATGCAACCTGAGCTGTGATATTGTTGCTCCAGTTTAGAGGACACCACCTCACCAGCTGCTTTGGGGCAGCATGAGGAGAGTTTTAGCACTTGCTTTTTGACAGTTAAAGGAGCAACAGATCTGTTCCTTCATAAGTGGGTACAGAGTCCCTGGGGGAAGGAAATGAGTTGCAGTTTTCTCCTCACATTTTCCATGGTTGTGCTCTAAACTGCCCCTTTCATTCCCACAGGAGATCAATGTAACATCCCTATCTTCTTGCTGAATAGTAAATGACAGAGTTTCATCTCTACAAAGTGTGTAGGTGAGCTAAGTAGGAGAAACTGTCAAGGATGTTTTTGAGGGACCTCTTCTCAGGCAGAAAAAAAAACATCATGAGAAAAATAATAAAATTTCTCCTGTGAGAGAAGCTGAGGGGCAGACTATAAAGACCAAGGATGATGTTAGAGATGACCATCACAATGGTCAGTTATGATTTGGATGGACTAAATGATACAAGGACTTAATAGGCAATGAGATTTCTTGCAGGGACAAAAGGGCAACCAGCACAGGATTAGATGGTGGAACATAGAGGATCTACAAAAATTGTTTCAGTGGCGTTGTATTGAATAGAGAGAAAAAACCTGGTAGATTTAAGGTTTAAAAAAGATAAATATAATATGTTGAGATCTTGGAGGTGTGGGTGGAGTGACAGAAAGATGACATAGTCTTTCTGAATGCTAGGTAAAGAAAACCAGCAAAATCTGGAAAATAGCTTAATAATGGGATATTGCCCCTGGAGGACTTGTTGAAACTATTAAGTGGAGAGTAATTTAGAAATTCCAGGACTTCCATAAAATATTTGTGACAACAGTGAGATTTTTCTTCATCTGAAATAGTCCACTTGGGTCACAAAATGCCCCAGAGTTGATCATTCATTATATGTATTCTCATAATCAGAAGAATTTTTTGTCTAAATCAGCATTCTTGACATATAAATTAATTTATTTCAAATATCTAAAAGCCTTTTATCTGAATTGATCACTTACCAGTGAAATATCACTAAGACTTCTGTGAGAAGAGCAGATTGTACCTGCAGTTTTCAAAATAAAAAAAAAAAATTAGTTAATCTGAAATACTTTGAGAATATTTAATTTCAGTGCACGCAAGCTGCCCTCAAATACATCTAATAGTGAAACCTTTTTGGGTATGTGCTGATAGTAATACACCAGCTTGTCACCTTGGTTAGAAACTGTTTCTCTACAGAAAAGCAAAAATTAGTTTCCCAGTACTGGTTGTCTCCTCCTGCCATCTGGCACTATCACTGCCAAGTAAGTTTTGTCATTTCATGGTTATTCCTGCCTAAACAGCTAAATGACAAATGGGCTTTCTGATTTTCTTTACATCTTCCTGCTTCTATATCCATTCTCAGATATCCACAAAATATTTCAGACTATCACTTTTATTATAATTGTGCTGTTAGTATTCATGTTTATGAATAAGTTAATTTTTTAATATTGGATTTTATTTAAGTTAATATTTAAAATAATTTAATTTTAAAATTATATAGAAGAATGTTACACTGCATATTAAACGAAAAACCTGGATAACACACTTTAAACTACAAAAGGAAGGTTTTCTAAAGTGAACTGATGTGTGCAAAAAGATTACAGAGAAAGAAAAAATTATGAAAAAAAAATAAAGATAAAATAAGGTTACAAAGTATTTGCTGACTTTTTTTTTTTTTTTTTCAAAGTTGGTTCCTAAAAATCCACTTATGTAGGATCAAAACCCAAAGGGTCATATTATTGTTGTTTTAGTTGAAGTATCAAACTAGAAATCTGACTCCACAGTCATTTCAACTGCCAGGCCAGCTTGTAGTAAATATGATCTCAGATAAGATGCCCTGTTTTTAGGGTTCTCAGCTGAATTCACTGCAAAACTAGGAAAGCTTCCTTTCTTCTTTGAATCCATAGATAAAATGTGCAATTATTTGTTACCAGTCACTTCTGACACACTGAGGAAGGGAGGGACTGGGAAACTTTTCATTGAGCTCATTCAAATGCCGGTCCTGTTACCATAGGTTATGAAAGGTTTTAGTATTGAATAAAAGTTTTGAAATGCAAAACACCCATAATCCCTTTTCCTTTGTGTTACATAACAAATCAGTTATAAAATGTTGTTTTTCTTCAAATCCATTAAATTTCAGTTTCCATTCCAAACACAGTTGGATGCATAACACCAGCTAAGGAAGCTTTAAGCTGTAGCTCAGATTTGTAATATTTAATTACGAATGTCGTTCACCTGTTACAGCACTTAAATGTTAAGATTCTGAGTACATGTGCATTAAATTATATAACTTCTTGAACATCTGCATCATATCCTTTTGATCAGAAAAGGCAAGTATCAAGTTTAAAGTAAAGGCTTACTTAAAGTAAATCTATCCGTGAATCTGTATATATCAATAATTTCTAATTAATGATAACTACTCTTTTTCAAAGATAGCAGGAAGTAAAAATGTAAAGACTAAAACTGGTCTGTTAACTCCAGATTTATTGTTTGCTGGCTTAAACCTTGAGTAAAAAGACAGTTTAAGAATTTCAGTTTACCAGTATTGCACAACAGCTAAAAATTTGTCTAGCTGCTGATTTTTAGAATAACTTTAAAGAGAAAGTGAACTTAGGAAAGTATAAAATTTTTTTTGTGCTGAATCATCACCATGGAAGAAGAGCAAGAAAGCATAGGAAGAGAAACTTTTCTGACCTTTGTGACCTTTCAGTAAGCATAAACTAAAACTTACTAACAGGTGACCTGGTGTTCAGGATGCAGGGATGTAGAGAGATGCACCCAGACACAACTATGCAGCCCACAGGATGTTTTATTAATCACAGGCCCATCAACTTGAGCTAGTTGTGTGCTCAGAGAAAATCCATAATTAATAGCAAAGTATGCTCTGTCTTCTCTTCTTACAGGGAAAAAATTTTAATCCTCCATCTTCTAATAAACAACAACTGGAAAAAGTTTGCTTCATGGGACCTCATGGATCCAAATTAGCCAGCCAGCAATGATCTTTGTGTGGCACAGCAAGAGACAGAGCTGCTTGTTTCCACTATAATCCACAAAGGGTCAATGTCTTCCAGTTCTTTCAAAGCCTTTGCTAGCCAAGAAGCAAAATCTGTACTACAAATTAAAAAGGTTGAAATATTATCAAATGTCAGTTGTAGGACAGAGATACCTGTATGAGTTTGTATCCAAGTAATCTCAGGACTGTTTTCTCCAATAAAGGCTTAATCTTTCTCTGTGTTTTATCAGAACTAGTCAGTCTTTTCTACTACTTTGTTCACTAAATCATAGTTTAGGCTCTACAGACTGTAACATGAAGATAAGAGTTTGAAGTTCAAATGGAAAAGGATTTATCTGTGTGAGCTGCAGTTTATGGAACTGCAGCAGATAAAGAAAAATATATTTTTGGAGCTCAGTCAGGTTATTTTTCTTCTGCAATCTGCTGTGCTGCTTAACCAGCGAATTAGGTAGGCCAATTCATGTAAATGGAGAAAATTATAATTTATTTACCACCTCTTCCAGGTGATAATTTAACAAACAACATTTTTTTGCCCTGTCAATTTTCTGGGACAGTTCTAAAGGGAGCATTGTAAAGACTAGAATGTTCCTTTGTGGCAACAGAACACTTTTGAATAATATTTTAAAACTTGCTTTGATACAAAAGCTTTTATGCTCAACAGTCCAAATATCTTTCACTCAGAAAAGTCATATTGGAGCAGAAGAATAAGAGACCATACACTACAAAATTCATGTTAAATTCTTGGGTTTTCAATGTTGTATTTTAATTTTTTTGAGTGTTACATAGGCTTCCCCTGCCAAATCCAAGCTTATAGTATGTAGAACATTAGTTTATTAGATGCAACAGTACTTTTTTAGCTTCAGTTGTGAAAGTGGAAGTATTTCTGCCATCTAAACTTTTGTGGATAGCTAGGAACCAGGGATAAATTCAGTAGGACAAATCCAAATAACAAAACTTGCCCAATTTCTCACCAATTCCAGCTGCGGAGTGTTAGGATGTCAAACATTCTTCATAAGGCCTCACTGAAGGAGGTAGTATCACATCAGTATGTTATGGCTGAAGAAGTTCCTCTGGTCTGAAGCCCTCCCTAGGAGAGCAGTAAGTCATATTTTTCCGGTTGTGCTTAATGATTCTGTAGGATGATGTAAAGCACATCTGGGCAACAGTAAACTTGAGCCCTGTTTTCGGCTCCTGGAATTTTATCCACAACTTTGACTGTGCTTCTACAATACATTCACTGGATAGAGAACTCCTGAAATGTAAATTAACATCTGAAGTAGTAGGCTGTGGAGTCACGTATTCCTTCGGTTCCATTTTGGTCCGATTAATATATTGAATTGCTTTCTGCAAAGGCCCTTCCCCAGAAGGGCCCAGACAGTGCTTCTGTCACTTGGGAGAGCGTGCTGATACACTCACACTCTGAGTAAGGGGTTGTGGATTTGATGTCAGCCTTGATCGTGGGTTTTCCGTGTGCTGAGTAACTGATCTGACAGCTTTATAAGAAACATAGATACTGCCACAGCCATCTCCAAGAGGAGGTGACCGGGGACATGCAGAGCTCTGGTTCTGCTGGATGCACAGTCCATGTTCCCAGGCTGTGTTGGATTGGTGACCTGGACAGATGATCATCTGGTCATATGGGCTGGCTCTGGCTCTGCAGACCTCTGTGCCTTGCAGGAGCTTACAGAGAAGGGGTGGTTTAGAGGTGTCCATGCTGTGATGGCAACCAGGTAGGGTTTTATTGGATCACAATTCCAGAACTATTTCATTCAATCCCACAAAACTTTTGCATCAGGGTAATTTTTTATTAGATACACCATATTTCTGCTCAAAAATTACTATTTTTTGTTAATATATGCATCAAAACAAGAGCTTTGTTTTGCTTTGTTGTCACATTCAAATTTGAAAACAAGCTTTTTCAGCATGGGAGCTCTTAGTGATTTGAAATAGGCAGCAGCTTTTCTACAGTTTTTCTCTTTGCCTGCTTCTTGCTTTTGCTGTCCTTTTCAAGAAAATGATCACTCACTATATTTTTATCTTCGTAATGTTTCAGATGAGAGATAAGCTTTTTGTTGGGGGTTTCTCTCTAATGAGTCATCTATAATTCATGATAATTAATAAAATAGTTATATTTAGTTAATTGCCATCCAGTTGTAAGCTGTTATTAAAATATAGTTTCCTACCAGCAATTACTCCTCAGAAATCATATTTTATTCACTCTGTAAATCTAATGCACTGTTCATAGTGCTATTATACCTGTGACATTGTAACAGCAACAGTGAAAATCAAGTCATCTTTCTGCTGACAGAATAAGAGCAGTAAATGTCAAACTAATGAATATAGAGTGGGCATATGTAAATGACCTAGGAGAGCAGAGAGGTTATCAACATTTCTCATTCTAAGTGTAGATCAATCTGAGTTTCACCATGTGAAAGACTCTTACATGTTTTATCTGCACTGGCTGTAACTTGATCAGAAATAATTTTAAAAAAAGCTTCATATTCTTGCTAAAACTTTAGTCATGTTTAATAGATATCCAGCTTGAAAATAAAGCTTACTGAGCTCTTTTTCCTCATCAGTCTGAGCTTTGGGGACAGCTGTGTCCCGTGGTGTGCCCAGAGCAGGGGATGTGTTGGTGTGTGCCCCATCTCACCTGGAGCCCGGGCTCTCTGCTCCCTTCCCCACGGACACGGCGCAGGGCACGGCCCTGGGGAGGAAGCCTGCCTTGGGGCACGCTTCCCACAGGTTCATCTGGATTCAGCCACTGGCAAGCAGCTCCAGACTGAGGACACAGATTTAACCTCCTTGTTTGGTTTCCCTTTGTTCTGGAGAATTGCACATACATGCTCAGTGTCTCAAATACGGCTTTTCTCTGATGTGATTTCCTGTCACAGCTTGTACTACTCTTTGTGTCCTTCATCTTTCCTGAATCTGGTAATTGAAACCATGAGAGATGAGGTTTGCTCAGAACAACTCAAATGGTTATGTGAAAACTGATTTTTTGAGAGAAGTTTCAAAATACTCTGTCTTCTAAAAATCTCTTTATATCATAAAAGAAAAAAATAATTGGGTTATCATCTCTGGCTTTCTTACAAATTAATGAGCATTATTGGATATTTTGATTCAGCTGGAAACAATTTGTTTATTTGGCTAAATACCTGACTTAGATAAGTGGTATTTTTAACAAAGTAATTCAGATCAGTAGTCAACTATAGGAAAAAGAAATTTGGCTAAAGAAATAAGCATTGATTCAACAGATTTAAAAATAAGAAAACACTAGCATGAATGAAATATGTTAGAAAACACCTGGATATCCTTTTCTGAGGATGTCACAAGATGGATGCCCTCTCTGCATTGAAAAGATCATCACAGACAAGAGGTTAGATGATATAATTCAAGAAATTGGACAAAATATGCTTTCTAGTCTGAGTAGTCTTCTCTGGACTGAAATGCCAATACAATTTTTGAGCATTCACCCTTCCCTGAAAAGGCTTGAATGGATGAAATCAGCTTTTGTTCAGGAGCAATCAGTCTCGACCTGCTCCGTTCGGCCCCTGCCGGTGCCCTTTGTAGCAGCACTTGTGCTGAGCAAACCCAGCCACGCTTTCTTCAGCAGAGTCATTAAAAATCTCTCGTTCTTTCAGTTCAGTGCTATCCAACAAGCGTAGGTACTTTCTTCAACGCTGATTTTAATACAGTAAGGATTTTATATTAGTTGAGCTGAAAAACCCCAGACATTTTTGTAGATGAGAATGTCTTCTATGAATCTAAATTAAAATCACTTAAACAAATGAATTCTCTATTTAATGTAGCATTACTTCAAAGAAAGCTCATGACACAGGGATTAGTATTCAGTAGACTTCTTATTTTATTGTATAAAAGTAATTACCTTTTAAATACTATCCAAATTAACATTTTAATATTCCTCTGGGCTTATACATTTTAAAAGCATGATATAACTTGCTACCTAATACAGAAGAACACTATTCCCTTTTCTACTAAATTAGTCTGCTGTATAAATTTGAGTAATTTGCAATGCAAGTGGCAGCAATTCTTTTTATTACAAATAAGACTCATATTACAACAAAAGATACTCAATGTTTTCAGTACAGGCCACTCAGAACTTGAAGAGGTTAATTTAATTGTGTTTATATTTCTTGGTAAGCTATTTGTGGAAAAGAGTCTCTTACGTTAACCATCTTTGTTTCACCAGACCTTGTCAAGGTAAAATATATGACCTAAAACAGAGTTGTATCTCAATACTCTGGTGAATTTTGCATATTAAAAGTCCTAGCTGGCTGAAATAATACATAAAATTCCCTTTTTTCTATTAAAATTGAGATCATCTGACTGTTTTCATACTATATGGTTTTTGTGCTTTCACATAACTTTTTTTATCAGTGTATGTTATGATAATAAAAACAGCTTTCTTCTTTTATCGCCGTATTTATTTTTTGCTTAGGTCTGATGCAAATTAATCACTTTGTCATATTGATAAAGTTACATAATTTAGTAAGAAATTTACAGTAAAATCAAGGGGACAGCTAGGAAAAGGCTTTAAGATTGTAGAATAAAAGAACAGATTAATCTGGGAAAAAAAACAGATGGTAAGGGAAGTGCAGGAGAGGTATAATGAAGGTGTAGTAGGCTTGTCCACCAAATATCCCAGTGGTCTGTTAGCCACAAGAGTATATGGGGAAAAGACAGGCTCGGGTGGATAGTGAAAGATAAAGGGGTATGAATTTTTTTTTATAGGTCATTTTATTAAATGACAATGGTAACTGATAAATGCAATGATAACCACTGTAAGGCAGCCCTGTGAAAATGCAAACTGCTCACTGTTACATCCCAAAACAGGTTTAGTGACAGAGCCAGAGATGCATCCTCTGCAGATCCGAAACAGGGATTCTGAGTCGTTTCTGGCATCATCCACTCTGCTGGTATTATATCCACAGCCTGGGGACTTGGATTATCTCAGCGTGAAGCAGGTCCATGTGCTGCCCTTGTACTGTGGGCTACAGGAACTATTGAAAGCTCAACTCCTTATCCCAACAGGCCATCTCATCTCCTGACCTCTTTTGATCAGCCCTATTTCTTTCCTAATCCCCTAAACTATTGTGTGCATGATTTGCTGGTATTGAGTATGTACCTTGGGTGACTCTCCTAGTTACTGTGTGGGCTTGTGCATTGGTTTAGGAGGTGACAGACCTGACAGTTACGGCAGGAAGAAAATGAGCTTCATCTTGTGTGGCAAAGTATCAGTATTGTATAGTTCCTAATGTTCTCTGTGTTGTTTATGTGTCTGAAAATTCCTGGGTGAAAAATTCTTCATGGAAATAACAGGTAGAACTGCAACTGTGATGCCACAACCTGTCCTAAAATACCCTCATAATTTCTGCGAGATTCTAGGAATGTAATAGGTAGTAAAAGAAATTTTTCAGGTAATGATCGATTCATTACCTTCTTTTCATGAGGCAGCACCACCCTAAAATACAAGGGGTATAAGTGTGTGACCTATACATGTATTAGATACATCTGCCTAGAGTTGTAGCTCCCTAGCAGCTAAAAGCTCTGACTCTTTTGCCCTCTATTAAGTTTCTCCTAAAACACATATTTTCCCTTAAGCTTAAAATAATGACATTAAAAACCCTATAAATTTTCACAGAAAAGCTTCACTGGTAGCTTTTTTTAATTTAGGTATTTTTTTTAATCCTTTAAAATATTCATGTGACATATAATTTTTCCATTTCAATTCAAGTTAAAGTTTTGACACAGTATCATGAACAAGGAAAATGACAGCCTAATTCATCAAAGTAAAATTGTTTCACTGCCTTTGTGAAATGAACATGCAACTGAGACCGTAAAACTTGAAAATGAGTTTCAGAGTAAGGCCACTGCCCTCCATTTTAAGGCTTGAGTGTTTTTTTTAAAAAAGTGGGGCCCCCCCCCCCCCGGTTTTTTCTTTTTTATTGTTACATTTATGAACCTATCATCTCCCTTTCTCGCCAGGTTCAGTTATAATATCATCTGCCAATGTAGTTTTGCCTTTAGCTGAATTTCTCTGAATGCATTCTCATATAATGCAACTAGAGCTGGTCCACTGGCCATTGACAATAACTGTCCCATCTCCTGTTAACTTCAGGCTAACCAAGTAAAAAGCATTTCTGCGTCATTTCCTTTGGAAAATAAAACTGTCTGTAAGGCTCATTTTGTTTCAAATGCAGAGTTTACAGTGAGTCTTTATATCAGTAAAATACTGAAATGAGCCTTGCTGACCTAGTAAAATGAAAATATGCCACTCTGGTGCTCTCATGTGACCACAGGAGTTATCCTAGGGTGTCAGGATAGTGTGTAGAAGAAGGATTAGGTTCTCTGTTCTAGGTTTTACGTAGGCTTAACATATATTTGATTTGCTTCCCATGCTGACCCCTTGCCAATAAGAAATTAATTGGCCTGTTCTGGTATGTCTGACTCCTTATTTAGGCAGCTGTGGTGAACTTTCATATTAACTTAAACGAAGGAAATCGAAGCCCCAGTGGCACACATAGCCACTGGGTGATTTACCAGCAGCATTTTGATTAAACTGCAGGTAAGGGACTAAGTTATCACAAATCCCACAGCTATATGGAAATAAGGCAAGTGCTCATCGAGGTGCACCTTTAAAAAGACAGCCTTTAGGAATGGGATATGCCTCTGCATTGTGCATTGTATAACCATACATAGCTTAGAAATTCTGAAGGGAAATGAATATGAGAAGCTCAAAAAAAATGTTAAAAGCTATGTTTAAGGAACGATCCTTTGAATCAATTTTCCCTGGGACAAATGGTCATTAATACTTGTCTATTTAATTTTTATCAAGCCAGGGGGATCTGTTTTAATTGTAACAAACCACTGGCAGAAATAACACTTCTCAAACACGTTTTTAAAAAATCATAATTAATTCTCTCTCTAGCTAGCCAGTAAGACAACAAGCAAAGTGCTACGGAAATTCTCCAGCCTTTTATACTTATTTGAGTTGAAATGACAGAAATTTATAAACTGGTGGGTTATGAAAATTAAATTAAAGCAAAGCAATCATATTTCTAAATTAGCTGTGGTGTAATACATGTGCATTCTAATTCTGTCCCTAAACTTTCGTCACAGCCTAACTGAAAGCAGCTTTTTACAAAAGTTTGGGAGAACCAACACACATGTATGTTAAAAAGTAACAGACATTTACTTCATGCAACAGAAGGCTTTAATAAAAATTGGTCTTTTATTGTTGTCGTTCTCAATCCCATTGCAGGTGTACAGCATCTCTTTAACACAGGCTCCAAAAGCATCCACAGAGACAGCATTTGCCTGCAAACCTCTTCTTTTAGTACAGCAAAATACATTCAGTATCACTGACAATCCCTGAATAGGAATACCAACGTTAGGATCCACAAATATGGTAAACATATGAATGTTCTACTACATGGTTTAATGTGGTGGAAATCTGTACAATCCTTCATCTTTGAATTTTAGTGGCATTTTTTCCCCCAACCCTCTGTGTCAAACTTATTGCTGAAATTATTTGGCTTTCTTAGGCAGAAAACTATTTTCATTTGTATATAGCAGCACTTTCCTCCATAACAAACAAGAAGTGACTACTTCCAATAGAAATGTATTTAATGTAATGTATCGAGCTCGTGGAGTATTTTTAGTACATTCCCATCAAAAGAAGATGAAGTACATTTCATAAATCTATCCAGTTCTTCTGAAGCCAACTCTTCATTTTCTTCTTCCTGTTCTGGCTTGGCTTTTTCTGGCTGCTTTGAAGCACATTTGGTCATGACTCTTTTTCCCTGGAGAAATCAGAACTTCTCCTGTTTTTAAAAAAGTGGATGAATTAGATGAGAAATATCCTGGAGCAACTAAAAGTTCTGACCAAATATACCACTGAAATAAATGGAAACATTTTTCAAGAGGCAATTAGATCATGTTTTTTGAGATAATTCTCTGAAATCCCATACAGAGGAGGAAGCTGGGGGAAAGTGAAGCATTCTGGGGGCTTTCAGTCCCTTGTACTCATCATATTTCGGGTTGTTGTGAGAAGTGAGGAAGTTCAGTCTGTTTTACACAAATCAGTGGCAAAAGCCCTAACTTCCTTCATAAATTCCTAAATTAAAATACAGATGAGTTTATTGAGAGCCCTGCATTTGGCCCAGCCTTCCAGCCTCTGGTGGCAGCACAAACCTACATGTGCCACTGGAGAGCTCACACGTGTGAGAGAGGGAGAAAGGAGCCAGAGCAATAATAAAGACTTTTTGTTTCCTTTCATAAAATTGTCCATAGACGAAGAATTACTGCAAAATCTTTGCATGGAATGTACAAATTCCTGCGTCTTTCCTCAAGCTGGGTGAAGGGAAGAACCACTCTTGTACAGCAACCAGGCCGAAATGTTGTAGCAGAAACACCTGCGAGATTACAAGACGGGGGTTTTAGGGCATACCTGTCCGGTCTTGCATCACGGGACTAATTTGTCTTGTTATAGCCTCCCTATTGAAACCATGGAATCATTCATAACTGTATCAGAAACAGGCTTTTTTACAGACAAACCTGCATTCTCACTTATTTCAAATATTTTAGTACATGAAAACACATCCTGGCAAAAAATGATCCAAATTAAAGCAAGACAGGTAATTATATCCAAGTTCAAAACTAGATATAAAGGAAAGATAAAGATACTTTAAATCCTATGTTTTAGGCAATTTTAGATGTTTTTTTAAAGCCAGAATAAAATTCTGGACTTTGTACAATTTGCCCTGCAGAATGTTGTTTTTCTCTTTTCTGGGCTGACAGGAGCTTATTTCAGAAACAGCATACTAATCTTAAAAAAAAAATTATTTTGCAGCATTAACTTTATGTATATAATTGAACTTCTGATTTTTTTCTTGTAATGACAAGTGAAAGGTCCCTAGCATGATTTTCACTTGCTGTATTTACTGCTTTCTTAGAAGAAAGAAATAAAATTTATGGATTTGTCAGCTTTTGCAACTATTGTTCAGAAGTAAATGTTCATTTAATTTGTCTAATTTTGTATTTTCCTTGCAACCATCTTCAGGATGGT
Source organism: Gymnorhina tibicen (assembly GCA_013399875.1). Lineage (NCBI taxonomy): Eukaryota > Metazoa > Chordata > Aves > Passeriformes > Artamidae > Gymnorhina > Gymnorhina tibicen. The sequence goes on from VXAZ01007538.1 coordinate 388,670, forward strand.
AGATTTGACTGAGGAACCCCTGTTGTTTTAACACAGACCTGGTTAGCTTAGCCAAAGATGCAAAGTTTGCTGAGGCAATAGTGAGTTTATCCAGATGCATTCTTTCATATTTTTCCATGCTTTAAAACACAGATTTTTCAAAAGGGCTGAACTAAGTATACTTCAGTAGGTTGCTTTCTCTTCTCTTGCAAAAGGTAAAAATAAGTATACTGTAAACACAATTTTCTGGAACTAGCAAGACCACACAACTACTGAATTAATGAAATATTGTTGGTTTTGACTGAGCAGATAGAAAACTAAAAGCAAAATATTTATTCAGTCTGGTATGTTGGTTTATAAAACTGTATGGTCTCTTCTGGAAACTTTGATACATTTGAATGCTTTTTTTTCTGAAATAACTTGACTAGCTCTATGCAAAAGCTCGCAAATGACAGAAATTATAATTTCAGTCAGTAAAGTCACAAAATTACACAAATCATCAAAATATTATCCCCAAAAATCACCATATATTAATAACTTTTAGAAATATCTCAATGGGGATTTTTTAGCTTGCAGCAGTGAGAATGAATCTGGGACTCATAAGCATCTTCTCAGTTTTCAGCAAATAAAAGCCATTCTGTCCTTTTGGAAATATCACTGTGTGAGAAGGTATTCGGGAAAATAGTAGAGCAGCTGAATAGTGAGAGTGGGGAATGACAGGCCCATTTGGCAAAATGTTTACAAAATGGATGTAGAAAATATAAGTCTCTTCAAATTCATGCTGAACCCACTCTTTAGTGGCAATGACTACTTAGGAGATTTAAAACCGTGAAGAAGGACCTAAGTTTGTATTTCTTGCAAATTGTAAAGATTGCTCTTCTGATTCAGTGTTTCTCAGGCTATTTTTAAATTTACATGCTTGAAAAAGCATCTTCTCTTAAAAAAACACTAATCCTCACAATCCCTACCTCCTCAGCATTTGAAATAAGGGATGTCTTTTATTCCAGGATATTAATAATTTTTCATATTAAAACCATTCCCCAAGTCTCTTAATTTTCTCCCTTCTCTCTGTCTGTGTCTTCCTGAGAAATGCTTTAAAAGACAAAAAACTATTTCTTAAGCAAACTGTGAAGAGGATTTAATGACACATTGATCTTGCACATTTTCTGAGAATAATATAATTTAAGTAGGTTTTTTTCCTGAAAGATTAGAAAAATAATATGAAAAGTTAATTTAATAGCTGGTGGAAAGCAAGAGAACCAATGGCATTGCTTCCAACACTTTCCAGTTCTGTAACTACAGCATCTTGGTCAATAACCCAAAAACTTAACTCAATAATGTTCTTCCAATAATACTGCACTGTTTGGAGTAATGGCTGCCTGGAAATCTGTTTTCCTGCTATGAAGCAGGGGCAAAAGTGAATGTATTTTGTCTGCATTATTTATAGTATTAATTTGATAAATAAATCCCTTCTTTATGTCTCATTGCAGTAGATTTATTTCCCACTCTTTGACACACCTTTCTGCAGGTGGTGCTAGCTCTGAACAGAGTATGGCAGACATTGGTTTTCTTTTTATGAAACTGAAATGTGAAGTAATAGATGCATAATAATAAGATATTATTATCAAGTCGCATGTTTTACTACTCTGCTATTTCTATTACTACCCAGTGAGACACTTACTAAACAGAGGAGTTTGGCAAGTGCCAATACTGTGTTACAGTATTAGACGTACAGGCTGGTAGGTGGTGGGAGCTGGGAAAAGTGTTAGGAGTGAGGTTTCTACCACAGTCTCCCTCTAAAAACAGTGCTAAGCGAGCAGGGGGAGTACAATTCTCACTTTCTCCCTCTTCGTTTAGTCAGTGTTATGATGGCTTGCCTGTGCTCTGGCTGGTTCTTGGAGTCTTTTATTACCATTTTTTTCACAACCTCACCTATCTGGTTCACCCTTCTGGCTTTCCTCTAAAAAGACGTGTAAGAACCACAGATCAAGAGTGCAGTCTCGGCTTGGGTTTGATGAAAGCGTGTACCAGGCTGCACACATGTTAACATGGACTTCTCATTCACCCATTCTTTTATTAACCCCTTGTCAGATGAGTAGTGAATTAACTAAGTTAAAAAAATGCTATTGCTGCAGTTAGATGTTGTGATGCAGCTCTATTTATTTATTTATCTTTTTTTAAAAGTGAAATGTTCTGTTCGCCAACCCAAACAATTATTTCCTTCTTGTTGTTATCAAAGCATCTTCCCACTAGACTTTTGTCTGAAAATTTTCTCTTCTTCTCAACTTTTCTTCTCTGTGTGCCTGGGCAATGGGGCATTCTTCTAATCTTCTCAGTTTCTTTACTTATCCCCTCAAATACAGCTCCACCTCAAAACACCTTCCATTTGTCTATATTTTGGTTTGGGTGTATGAAAAAACTTTGTAGTGCTTTGTTTTTTCTCTTTTTTTCTTTTGTTTTTCTTTTTTTTCTAAACATATCCGGAAATCAACTATATCTGTTTATCTCCAAAAACTTCAAGGATTGGTATACACACACCATAGCAACTCTTACTCCTTTCTGGGGTGTCATTACCTGAAACAGATGGTAGAGGAAAGCTGGAGTCCTGCAGGATGTTTTCCCAGAGGAAGGCAATTGCTTTTAGTAACAGCTGGGCAAATGTCAATTTCTGACTCACAAGACACATATTTCATTAAAAACAAAAAAAGGAAAAATCTTATTTGGAGGAAACAGCTTCTCAGACTTTTCTGCAGAATAAAAATGCTGAAATTTCTGTCCAGAATTCTAAAATCACGTTCAGAGTTTTATAGTCCCACTTGCAGTCTTCCCAGATACATCTATTTTTTTATTCCCATGTACATCCTTACACAGAAGAAAAACCTTACAGAAGGCCTTGAAAATTTCTCACTTATGCTGGAAACAAAAAAGAAAAGCTACTCTGATAAGTAATAAAGAAACAACAATAATTTCACGCTGAATATGGAAAATATGCTTGAGTTAACACGAGCTCTACTCCGTACTCCAAGGCTTGTGGACATTCTGGGCCCAAATCTCTTCTTGGCCCTGTGCATAATATTAGAACATTTAAAAGGAATAGGACTGTCCCAAATCAATTTGAAACTTCTTTAGAAAACTCTTTGGAAGCTGGAATACATCCTCTTATGCTTAAAAAACTATGATTTTCTTCTGAAACGAGGCCAAAATCTACTTCCTACTGCAGTGTATGAATGCATCTAAAATGACTTAAGCATGTTTCTGTACACATAGCTCAGCACATCAATCCAGGTCTTGCCTATGTGCCAGTTAGAGGCTCAAGTGTTTGCAATTATGTCTGTATGCTTGGAACAAGGGATCTGGCACAGACTTCTCACTACTTAGCCCAAATTAACATCACTGAACTCATTTAAGGCATTTTGGCTTCATACTTGAGAAAGCGGGGACAGAAGTGAGCCTAAAGTGTGATTTGATGCTGAGGCAGTTTGATAATGAACGTGTCTCCTCACTGATGTCCGGATATCTGAAAAAGTAGATCAAGCTCCGAAGCAGTCTTTGTTCACCAGTGTACCCTCGCCCTCTGCTTCAGCTGGAACATGGTGTGCAGTGCAAACTTGGGCCAAAGAACTCATCTTGAACTTATGAGTTGTTTTATTATTATTTTAGGTTATTATAGTAGTATCTTACACAATCACTGTGTGTTATATTAAAACATTACTAGTAATATATTAATATAATCAATACCTTTATTATTTTTTTTGAATAAAAATATTTTTATAATATTTGGCCCTGCTCCACTGAGAGAAGAGGTTTGTTACCGAAGTCAGAAGTAGAATCACATACTTGGACAAACTGCAGTGGTGGTAGAAAAAGATAGAACCAGAAAAAGTAAATTATCTTTATTCTTACACAGGGCAAGGCTTTAAATCACTTTAAGCACAAGTGGTGATTAAAATTAGTTTGTAAGGATAAAGTCCAGGCATCTCTGAAGCCATAAGGTCTTATGTTTATTTTTTCCATACTGACTTCAGAAGAGAAAGAAATCCCAAAACGTAGAAGAGCTTTCAAATAGTAAATTAACTACTGAAGTGGAACAAGGACTAGCCATACATCAACAGAAATGACTTGAGCACAGATAGAGTCTCCATCTAGATTAGAGAAGTGCTCAGCTGAGAAAGCCAAAAGAATTAAAGAGTGACGAGATGGACAAAGACCAGACAGATCCTGAAATAAACTGTAATCAGACACATTTGCTGTGTTAGAAATATAGTACAAGATTACCTGGTGTGATTGGCACAGCAGCACGTGCTGCAGCTAACTGTGCTGCATGGCTGTGTGCAGCAGTAGACGTTGGTCCATGTGACTTTACTCAAACTCTTATAATCACATTGGAAATGCAACATATTCTTTCAGTGCCAGAGCTGCTGTGCAAAGGCAGCACTAAATTTCACAACATAGTTCATTTCCAGGCAATCCAATAAATTAACATTTAATGAACATATGGGGTTTTATAATAAAGAATATTTCTAAGCAATAGAAGTTCTTTGATCCAGCTTCTTATATGATTTATTTTTGTAATAACAAAGTGGAAGGAAATGAACATTTCATCATTCTCAAGTCTTTATTACAGCAAAGAATTTCTGGGACACAAGATGCATCCAACGTTCAGACCTACTAAACATTTTTTGGGCCAAACAAATGGGTTAGGCCAGTTTTGCTTTTTCCTCACTAACAGCTCAAACATCCTGCACCACACTTCACTTTCCTCCTTTCTTATATTCCTCTTACACCCAAATTCTTTAGATGATGGTCTTGTTTTGCCAGGCTGATTAAGACTGGTGGGCTCTACCTTGCTCCCTTCCCTTGATGACTGCATTAACAGTGCTCAAGTCTGGTTCTTCCTTCAACTCTTCTTTCGAATCTGTGGGGAAAAAACTAGTGTGATAAAACAAGAGATTATCACAGTAGAGGATGAGTGACCTTACAGAACAAATTCTGGCTTTTCTGCAAGCTTCAGAGCCTCGTGCATCCCAGCGGCTGAGAGTTTGCGGTTGATATTCCTGTATCTGCATTGCAGCAGGTTGCGATAGGTTGTCCTCAGGTCCCGATTGAAGAAGGCATATATAAAAGGGTTAATGAGAGAGTTTGCATAGCCCAACCATAGAAATGTTCTCTCCACCCAGAGTGGGATACAGCTGCAGGCTGTACCACAGATAAAGGGCCTTGCAGTTGAGAGGAGGAAAAAGGGCAGCCAGCAGACTGTGAAAGCCCCAACAATAATCCCAAGGGTGGTAGCAGCTTTCTGTTCTCTTTTAAAGATGGAAATGTTTTTCTTGTCATGCTTTAGGAGTCGTGAAAAATTAGTACATTCTTCAGATTCCTTGTGCAGTTTTACAACTCCATTCACAGAAATCCCTTCCATTTCTTCCAGACGGGGAAAACCAGTAAACTTGTGTTTAGCAGCACTCCTCCTGGCAGCTTTATAAATCTGATAGTACATGAAAAGCATCACTGACATTGGAATATAAAATGCAACTGCTGTGGAGTAAATGGTGTAGCCAAAGTCTTGACTGATGAGACAAACCTTTTCATCATTTACATTCTGGGCCCAGCCGAAGAGCGGGGGTATGGTGATAGAGGCAGATAAAAGCCAGACACACAGGATCATTTTGGCCATACACTTCCCATTCTGCCTTACTGGGTACGTAAGAGGTCTTGTTATTCCCAGGTACCTGGAACGATAACACAGAGTTACTATAGAGGGCAGGGGTTAACTGTTTAAAGTTGTTTCACGTAGTCTGCCCTAAACCAAAATCTTTGGCTAAGTTTTCTGTTTTGTAATTTTCAGTCCTCGCTTTGCACGTATTACCAACTTGTAAATTCACGTGTCTTTCACGTTAAAATTTATAGTGTTAGTATTCTGTATAAAAGGTCTTTTATTCCTGAAGGAAATCTTCCATTGGCCATAACAGGTGTGATTTTCATGAATCTGTTCAATCTTCATGCACATAAAGCATGCTTCGGCTTTTAAGGAAATTCTGAAACCTAAATTTTGTTTTGCTAACTTATGAAATCTTGGAGTATAGAAAATTCTCATTCTACAAAGCCATCCACCTTTTGTATTGAGTGGATGGTTATAACAAGCAAGCATTCATCTTCACTCTTCTGATGTATTCAACAGTTAGGAAGAGCCTTGCCACTAAGCTGAGATGATGAGTTGTCTTTCTTTCCTTCATGTTTCAGACAGGAATAACAAACTGCAAACTTATACTAAGAATAGATTATTTCAGTACTAAAACAATTTTTTTTCGCATTACTTAATTAGAAAAAAACTATGTCTATTCAATGTCCAAACTTTTACTGAAGAAAATAAAAATCTATCACAGCTCCAGAGTCACAGAATCAGCAGGTTGGAAGAGATCTCTAAGATCATTGAGTCCAACCCATGCCCTAACACCTCAACTAAACGATGGCTCCGAGTGCCACATCCTATCTTTTTTTAAACACATCCAGGGATGGTGATTCCACCCCAGGAGACCTGGGGAAGAAAACACAGTTTTACAGACAAGAAAAATATTTCTAATGGGTCAATTTTTCATAGAAAAAAAATTAAGCCTGTTGACAACTTTTATATTTCCTAATTTGTGGTATTTTAAACTAAGTATCTTTTCATAATTACAAAGTATTACTATGTCTCTATATAGCTGGAAAAGAATATCCTAAGTTTGAATTTACTCTCAACTATAGAAAATGTCAGTATTTCCTCTCTAAAAATGGGAATTTTCTCTCAGATGGAATCAGATGCCTTTATTTAGACCTAAGAGTTTTAGTTTCAATTTTGGCTTCTGCTCAACTGGAACTTACCTATGAGCTACTGTTAATTTCTCGAATTGTTCTTTTTCACTTCCTCCAAAAGAATTTTGAGAAAATCCATGTGATTTGGTTTTTTACTTGTAAAAGAAATGATTTCAAATCAAGTTTCTGAATAATGTTTTGGTTTCAAGAGCTACCAGTGTTCACTCACATGGTGAGGGTTCTGGATGGTTACAAACAAGAACTGTAGTAATGTGATTAAAAATATTTTGGGGGAGCAGGTTTTCTCTGTCTATTCACTTTTAGCACATCAAATATGAGATTTGCCTGGCTCTGTGGAATGTTGCATTGTTGACTTTACTGCAATGCACTAAATTACGGCCAGTGCTCTTGCTTTATAACAGCACTCAGGTATGCTACAGTTATGGAAGTAAAAGAAACATCATTTAATGATCTGTTCTGATGATTATCAACAATCCTTCTCAACCATGTCATCAATTTTATATTGCTGTTATGACAAGTGTTACACAAAGGACAGACTGGTTTATTGTGCCCTATTCTTGACAGGCTGCACAAGTAAATTACAGCAGGCCAGTATTTTGCCAGTCTGTGCCTGGAGGGGCCGTGAACTAAGAATTCTCACTGGAATTGTCTGGGATCAGAGCAGTGCAATCCATGGACCATGCTGTTAAAAAGGGCTGCTTCTTGTGCCTGTCAGCACCAGCATTAAAATATTGTCACTGGCCCAGCTCCAGCTGCCACAGACATCATGCAGAGACCATGGAGAGTTCTGTTTTACAGCACCATGGCCAAAACCATTTTCACTCCCAAGGAGCCAAGGGTGTTCCAAGGTGCTCCAAGATATGGAAGAGAAGAGTTAGTGCAGTGAAATTTCAGTTTAACTGAAAGGGTTACTTAAATTTTTTACTTGATTTACTTAAAGGATACATCACACTGCTTTAAGCAATGCAACTGCAGCAAGGGTGAGTTATCAGCTGCAACCTTTCTGGGACAAGAGTGGCCTACCCTCAAAATTTCTCTAAGAATAGCACAATTTAGGTACAAAACAGTTAAACACATCCTCTGTGCACAAAGACTTCTTGTCATTTACGATGTGTTGTTTTAAAAAAAATCCTTAAGAAGTTGGTCTGCCTTCCTGAAGTATGCACTTCTCTAGCTGTTACCCAATTGGTCACTAAAAATAACACACTTTTGAGGTGAACTTTATTATGTAGCTAAAAAAGTTAAGCTGGATTTCTGTAAAAATCGGATCTGTGGGCTGCATACTCTGCCTACTGATGAATTCTCATGCACCAGAATATAACAAAAAGAATTCATGAAAGCATAAGTATACTGAAAAGAATTTAAATTCATTAGTTTTGCCCTGGCATCACTTTTTTTGGAGAGTATCTTTTCTTCAGAAATGCTATTTGAAATTAAAATATGTTAATTAACATAAAAATACACCAGCATCCTTTCTGCCTTATTCATTTTGCTAAATGTAGTATGATAGGGGGAAAGAAATCAGCAGGCACAAATGAAGGAATGTTATCTTTTAATCTCTCTATATGAAATCCATTACCCTTGAAAACTCATTTGCAATGTCAAAATAATGTAAATCACTGCTGTTGTCTAATACACTAGAGAGTGTTCAGGGCTTAATAGATTCATGAACTTCAAAAATATTGTGTCAAATTCAGTGGGAAAATATGCTTTGTAATGCTTAATATTAAACTAGTACTTTAATAGAAAGTACTGAAGGTAAATCAGCTGAACATAACATATTCAAGTATAAGTAACACCTTGAGGTCTTATTACTGGGAAAGAATGAAGTCAGAGTCCCTAAAAAGCCCATTTCATGTGTCTCAGTTATCCCCCACATGAAAGAAGTGTCTCAGACTTGTTATTCTGAGATTTGTTTCTTTCATATGCCACAGATGTTCATTTTGATCTTGGTGGAGAAGAAACTGTGCCTCGGTTCTCACTTGTAAAAGAAGGGCAGTGCTATTTTGTATTCTCCCTGCTCTGAATTTCTTGGCTCAATGGTTCTGCCAGACAGGGCATCTCTCCATGTTACACCCAGCACAGTGAGGTCTGCATCTAGGTTACTCCCCAAAGGCAGAGTACTGCAGATGAACGGCCTTTACTTCTTCTAAACTGGCCACGGCATTTTCCATTCAGCACTGCCTGACGCTGCATGCAGAACACTGAAGTGCAGGATGCTGTACAGTTGGGCAACCCTACAGAGGCACAACACACACAGCAGTCACATCCTGCTGCCGTTCCAAGGATGCTGGGTGAGTGGAAAACAGTGAGAAGGAAGAATCTGGCACGACTGTCTAATGGATACATCAAAAAAGGATGATGTGAACCTTTTTTCTACTGCCTCACGTATGTGGAAAAGAGACCCTTGCTTGAAGAGCTCAAAGTAAACAGCAGAGACTAAAATGATGTCAAATGGTGAAGGACCGAGTAAACTTCTTGTTAAATGAATGTATATAAACACATGGGCACATCCCTATTCTGGGTTGGTTTCTTATGATGTCTTCAGTGTCTCTTCTTCCCCAGTGGGGGTTCGGAAACTGGTTTCTTTGTGCAGTCCACACATTGTGTGCCCAGCTCTGGGGAGGAGAAGTTACCCCATGCCATCCTCTTTCTGGAGGCATTCTGGTGTTCAAACCTGGGAGGGGAGGGGGTAAAGAATTCCCTCTAGTCAGCCATTGTACACAATTGCTATTTGCCACACACAATGAACACCAACAATGGAAAAGGAAAATGAACAAATCCTTTCCTTTTGCTTTATAAAAATCTGATTCCCTGTGACATAGAATTCTTTCCCAGTATCTCTAAATGGTTAACATTTAATGACAAGAAATTGTCACAGACAATTTAATGCAAAATCATTATAACTGTATAGGTCTGCTCCTGAGATTATTAACTTTGTGGGTTTTTTCATTCTGGCTTTTCTGGTACCGATCCATTACAATGACCACACAGAATAGTTTTTATCCTACAGGGCTAAAAGGTCTCAATTGTCACTTGAACTGTAGATCACACAGGCAGATGGGTCTAGTCCTCACACCTTCTGAAATATCCAGAAAACAACCTGAGACTTAACAGCTACATTGACTTCAACAATAGAAACAAAATAGTAACAGAATGGTCCAATTTGTGATCATGTGTCCTAAATCTTTCTTTCCTACCTCCATTATATGGCTAAAAGATAATGAAAAAGAGTAAAAGGGCTTGACTGACACTGTGAGCAAAGTCATAGAGCAATAGAAAACCTTACAGCTAAAAGAATTAAAATAATTTTGAAGCTTCCTGCCCAACTCAATAATAAATTGAATGCAATGTGACATCAGCATCACTTTGTACCACATGTGTTAATCCTTTGTCTCTGGTCTCCATGTACTTTATAGGCAGATAGAATTCCATTCTAGTTAGTCCACATTCATTTCTCAGCATTCACTGACTTGACCTAACAGATTCCAGAATCAAATTAGATCTTTCACTGTTTGACTATGCTTTTATGAAGCAGATTGGACTGCTATGGAATAAAATTAGAAACATTATGCTGGAAATGATACAGATGTGTATTACAGCTATTTCTGCCAGGAATCACAACATATTGTTTTGTTATAACTTACCATTTTACTAGGGGTTGTGCTCAATATGAGGTTCTGTCAGTTCTCCTACTGTTGTATTTTAAGAGTCATAAAACTGCTTTATTCCAAAGGCACAACAATGCTTACTCCTTCCTTTCTCTCTTTCTCTAGCACAGAAGCTTTCTGCCTTCAATGTGTATCTCCTTGTATGGATTTCTTTGCAAACCCACAGCTATAGATTCCCTTCCTGTATTTCACCTGTAGTAATAACTTACTCTGAAGAATGATGCTGATCTACTGACTTTTCTTCATTGGCTATGATTCTCCCATCATCTTTCATAATTTTTTTCTGTTTGGCTCAGCTCAACATTAAGAGGCACTTCACAAGAATAGGAGCAAAATGCCATTCCTCAAAGCTACTGTCATTCAAAAATAGTCTCCCTAGTACAGTCATGTATCTAGATAATTTTTTTCCTTTCTTTCAAATGTAAATGTAACAAGTTGAAACAAATACCAAATCCTATTTTTCTGTTATGGCTATGTCAAAACACCTAGCAAATACTGTTCTCTTTTCAAAGATGATGTGTTTACACAATGCAAGAGATGCTCTGTCCCTCCGACTTCCTTTTAAACAGAACAAGGTACCCAAACATAAGAATTGATCAGGGAAATATATTCCCATCACATACTTAAGTAAGTGAGACAGAAGTAAAAGAACAGAAACATTAAAAGACCTAAATGGTGAGACATGAGCATTGCAGTGCACAGCTCTGGTGCTATAATGTGATAATTACCTTGTTAATAATTGTACAACTGTACTTGGCCTTTCTGCAATACAGACCGGCCTCATAGTCACATCATGATCACTGCTAGTGTATTGCCTGGGAAGAGGAGGATATTTCAGAGGCAATGAAATACTTTCTCCTTACCAGAAATAAGCAAAGTTACTAATTTCAATGTATATACGAAATCTTTCCGAATATGAACTGGGTCACTTTAAAACCTAAACATAAAATATCATGCGATGGTAGAGTGAGACAGCAGAACTAACAAAATCAAGACACTACTCAGTGGAGAGAAAAAGACTTTGATTTTATGCTCTATCTGGTTAAATGTTGCGTCTTTCCTGTGCTGTGAATTAGTTTATAAAAGTCTTAGCACTGTGGTCAGCTTCCACATCTTAATTGCTAGAAATCCTAGAAAGCTCTACTTCCTCCTTCACAGCCGATGGTAAATGAACAAATATAAAAGATCTTAAATGTATGTTTTTATATCTATTCTTCTAGATGCTTATGCTTCACATTTCATAAAATTTCAGCATTATTCTTATCACTGAAATGGTGATGCTTTAATTGTGATATTTGGAAGAATGAGAATGAATCACTTGTTTTGCTTTCAGTAAGGTTAACACTCTACATTATTCCCCTTTTTGTTCTTAATTAAATGTATTTTCTTAAATTCTCTTTATAATAGGATGACCTTCATTTCCACTGCTATAGTGGGTACATATTGATTTTATTCTACATTGTAAGTGTTCTGACTTGATTTTTCTTTTTCTGAAAAATCACTGTAGGGGTTTATTTTTGATGAACTCAAGAAGTGTAGGCTTTCCTGGCAGCGGGGGGAGGATTAAGTCAATCAAAATTAAATATCTGTTCATTCTAAAGGAATTTAATTTGCATAGTAGAAGGTTGCTTTCTCCTCTCTTATATTCCTTTTAGTTTCTCTGTGCATTCCTGGGCTTTCTTCCTCTCATATTGTATAACTTTACAGCTTCATATTTTTCTTATTTATTTTAGCTCATTTTTCATTCTTTCATTTCACTCATTTTTATTTCACCTTCTTGCTGTCTTATTTCTCATTCTCTTTCAGCTCTGTATTTTTCCTTGTTCATTTTTGCCCACTAATCTTAGACATCCATCCCATAGATAGAGGAATGCATTCTGTTCTTTTTCTAAGAAATACATAACAACCACATTGCCAGAATATGTGCAACATTTTTTCATTCAACTTCTATTACCTTACTTGTACTTCTGAAACCATATTGCTCTTTACTTTCAGACCTTGGCAAATTTCTTTCACCTGCCTTCTTCCTTTGCCTTTCATTTTCACCTTGCATGACTGTCAAAGCATTTATCACCTGTCACATCTTGTTCTCAGCTTCTTGACAAACCAGTTCAGTAGCCTTTCATTTTCCACTGCAAATTACACATTGCTTGGAAGGAAAGGTCCCAACATGTAGTTGCTGATGTCTACCTTGCAACACAGCCTGAATATTAGATAACATGTATTTCCTACCCAATATTTTGCAATTACACTTATAAATATTCTAAATTATAGAATAAATGCTCTTATTAACTCTCTTTAAAGAAAATAGTACCTATATATTTTCCTTTCTCTGCCATCACCAGAGACATTAAGGTAGGAGATATAAGAAGGGAGGTAGGTTTCAGCCCATTTAATCCTTCACCAGCTGCCTAGAAACCAGATACATTTGAAAACTGAGAAGATTTTGGACACAAATTATTTAGAATTAAGTTGCACTCTGTAATGGAAGACTTACTATATTTAAATTTCTTCAAAATGTCTGAGCTCCAACTTTGTGGGTTTCATCATCACTAGTTTCCTGTGTACAAGTGTGGTTTGCTTACTGAGTGAAATAGGATTAATTATATACAGAGCTCAAAAGTGCTTTTCACCCCACTTCTTGATACATAATCTGTAACACTTCAAAAGCTCTCCAAATCCAGGCAAGTCACACATAGGAAGAATCATATTTCTTTACACTGTCCAACAATGTGGAAGGTTGAGGGAAAATAAAAAATAATTTCATGCTTTTCTAAAAGAAAATGCATAATTGTGTCAGGGACATACTACCCACTTTGCCTTTTCACATACACACACGCTCTCCCAGATTTGCAAGCTCCTTTGTTTAACACAGATCTATTTATTTTTGTGGAAGAAATGAGAAGAGAGTCAAAATGCTTTCCCTAAATTTTTCTACTTTTTTGTTTTTTAAGTAAAAAGTTATATTAATCAAAACATAGAATAAAGTATGATTTGCAATAAATGCTAGTAACATTTTAGGAATGTTGTCTAGAGAAGGACTTCTCAGGCTTTTTAAGAAATATCTAATTTACTGAAAAATTCTTCATGAAATTCATCATAGTATACACACAAGCTGCTTCACAAGTGCAGAAGCTTGCGAATACAGCTTCATACCCTGTGGTATCACTCACAGTAGTTGTTAAGTCATTTTATCAATCAAGGAGAAAAAGGAAAATCAAAACATCTTCAAAGATGGCAGTTTGTTGCTACATTCAATAAGGGGATTTATATCACAAAACACTATTTCTATTAAAATTCACATTTCAACTTATTCCACATTGAGACCCCTTTTTATTATCCCAAAATACTGTAGACTCAGAAATAAATGCAGTGCATTGGCATCATGTCAACTGTTACAGCTGAGTATCTAATTACATGTAGACTGATGTCTGTCTTACATGACTATTTTTTCATCTTTATGTGTATGATGCAGTATTTCATTTTATTAAGTTATTACAACATGCCTGGCCTCTTTTTGAGAGTGCAGAGAAAATATTTAACCTTCTGATACTATCCAGGTGACTAAGATAGGAAAAACCATTTTCTAGAAGAAGAATTAAAGAGGAATCTCATTCTTGTTTATTTCTGTCTCCCTGTGATGCAACATTCATTAGCAATTGAACATGCAGGAAAATAGTTTAGGTTGGAAAAAGCTAGGAAAGAGGTTTTATCTCATATGGTCTTTTCAATGTTAAAGGAGAGCTGGGTAACTCTGAAAAGGGAAAATGAATCTGAGTAAATGATGTGGCATGACTGGAGAGAGGTGGTGCTGTCAGTGAGCTTGAGGAGCAGCAGAGACCTTGAGCATGAACGCACAGTCCAAATGGTACTGAGGAAGGATGAGGCTTGACTTGAAATATTGCTTAATAGTGTGACAGGGGACTTATTCTCCCCTTTAAAGATGTGGTTTCTTGAAGAACCAGCTCAGATGAAATCCCTACTCTTTTCAACAGAGGCAGTCTCTGAACAAACAAAAGCAAAAACTAAAAAGAATATGTTTTGCATATAGGAACTGGAAAATCCTCATTTTCCTTTCATATTCGTCCCATCTCAACCCTCTTGTCCCTCACACCCAGGGGTATTGTCATAGAATGTGTGAAGGCTCTATTTCAGAGCTATGAAAAGCTGTTTTTTCTTTTTTAAAGAAGAACTCATCAGACTACCATAAAGCAGAAATGGCTAAGGTGATTTTCTCCAACTTCACTACATGCATCATGCTTGGATTGACACTAAACATCAGCTTAAAAGGAATTATTTTGAAAGTTATAATAGTGTTTCAAAATGAAAGCCTCCCACAACTTTAACTAGAAAATCATGACTGATGTCTTCAGAACAATTAAATTAAACATTTCAGAAATTTCCATAGTATAAGTGATGAATGAAATGAAAAATCGCAACCCACTGAACTGTGATAATACCACTGTATTGAAACAAAGTATCCTCAGGGAATAGCTCTTTCAATGTGCTGGTATTTATGTCCCTTCTCTTCCTTCCTTGAATACAAACAGTTCAAACGTAGTATCTCCAGATAAAGCACTTCAGGAACAACCCCCTCTAGAATACTTCTTCCCTCCTCCCCCTTCTTTCTTTTCCTCTCTCTGAAGAGACAGGAAAAATGCTGGAAAGACCAGGTCCAAATTCTCCTCTTTGCTTCTTCATGACAGTAATTTTGCAAGCGCCCTAAGGAAAACTTGTACAGTCATTACGGGGGAATCTCAGTACAGACCTAACCTACCTGGACATTTTTGGCTTTGTCCATAGTTTTATTGGCCTGAAGGTGGATCTAAATTTTTTTTAAAATCGCACAAAGGGTTTTCTGTGTTCCACTGGACCAGGTATGTGAAAATTATAAATGTTGACCTCAAGCTTTACTTGCTTGCCCACGTTTGGCCAGACAAGAAACGAAGTATATCAGTAAACTGTGTTAGATACACAGGAAAATGCAAGTCTAAAACAGGTTTAATTAAGAATATTATTTCAAAAAATTTGGGTTATGCAAAGTATGTTGTATAGTGTTTATCTAGTTGTTTTTAAAAGATGCACACTGGAGTTGCTTCTCCTACACCAGTAAAATAATTTCTCTCTTCCTAGTATAAACAATTCTTAACACAGGAAAAAATCATAACTAGCTTTGGAAGCAGAGGCTGTGGGCTGGAGAGAGCACAGCATGAGGGGAAGCTATCAAGGAAGGAAGGCAGGAGGTTAGATCAAATTGTGAGTCTACAATTCAAGAACCTTTTAGAAAACTGCTGTTCACAGTCCTTTCCAGCAGAAACTTTTGGTTCAGTGACTTATCATTAGATAATAAGGTGATTTCTTCCCTGTAACTTATATAAACAGCAATTTTTTTGTCATTTCTTGGTATTTTAGCAGTATATTTTCTGCTCAGTATGTGGTACAGAATGAGGTTATAATGTCTCATCATCTTTCATGCCAATGAATGTAAGGTTTACAGTAGCTACCACATTTCTCAACCATATGTCATTTATTTCCTTAGCACTCATTTTAACTAACATATTCACTTACAGTATGCTGAAACAGCCAGTCTCAAGTTCTCCCTTCACATGTAATTCTTCTGCCTGCTGTCATTTTCCTCACAAAATGTCTCATTCAGTGATATTTTGAAATGTAATATCAATAAATAAATTGGTCAAGTTGAGCTCTCCTATATAAACTGGAAATAGAATGTTTCCGGGAACTTAATATTACTTTATAAATATTTCTTCCCTTTGCAGTCACTCAAAATCCCTAAATACAGAGCCCCAGGTGCCCTTTAACTGAAGGAGAAGGTTGAAGGAGAGAAAGATTTAGTGAGGAGAAGTAGCTGCAGCTAAACCCAAACTGCAGAGGGTAAAACTGTATGTTCAGCTTTTCCCAAACTCAGTATTTAGTAGTTCATTTGTCATAATATTTATTCATTTTTGCCAGCAGCCTTGGGAATGAAAAAAGTAATGGCCAAATGGACACTATTTCTTTCTAGCTAAAAAATCCTCCACTCTAGTGAACTTTGAACCTCCTGGGTCTTGCTCAGACCTGCCAGGCTGTGGTTCCACATAGGTGGCTTTTTTCAGCTTGCTGCACCAGTAACATTTAATCCAAATCCAGAAGTCCATATTCCCAATTTAAGATGTCACCAGGTCTACTTTTGTAAAGGTAGCTGCAAGTAAGCTTAGAGATCGCTAGGAAACCTGGAAAAAAGATTAGCCAGGATAGTGTGTCCTCTTTCTCTAGTTGAAAATAGGCCTGTCCACAAGAAATTTCCGCTACAGTGTATTCTTTTTTTCAGCAACATCCTTTAAATTTTTCCTCCTTTTTAAAATAACGCAAAATCCGCAACATCAAATCTTTTTAAAATATAGAACACATTTCAACACAAACTGCTACCACCAACTTCACAGGCATGAAAACATAGTACATCCAATCTACAAAATTAACCTCTTGCTTTTTTTTCTTGTTAAGAAAGGAGTTTCTGGCTCTCTTCCCCTGGGCTTTCTGTATAGAATGACAAAATGTGACGACAGATTCAGCTATTGATTATTCACAAATAATCATTTGTCCAGCTCAGTGCGTGCTTGTGTGGTCACAACACCTTCATAACACCTTTTTGTGTTCCTCAGAATTTAGAATCATACATTTATGCTAAAACAGAAACACAGCTGATGATAGGTTATCTCCTCCTCCAAAGCTTTTAAAGATAGCAGGATGTGAAGATTATCAAGGATCTCAGAACTCTCTTTTATATTCTTTTTACAGATGCTACACCACACATGAAAGCAGTAGAATAAGTGGGATGAGCAGAATGAAGCCCTTCTTCCTGCCTCTAAGTGAGTATTTCTTTCCTTTGCTTTTTTCCCTCAGCAACAAGTTGGCAACTCTAAGGTTCTTCTGAGATACGGTGGCATCAACTCTGTGTGGATAAAGAGTAAAATACCTAAGGTTCATTGCTGTGACTACAGCTTCCAATGATAAGAACTTTCATTGCCAGGCTGAAAACTTCAAACATTCATTTGAATTTAGGAGCAGAACTTTGACACCAGTGTGGGATGAATCACCACAGCTGGCCTATGGATATCTCAAGTATCTCACTGCAATCTGCAGGTGGTTGAGAAATTTGACAAGATCCTCCCTTTATTTCAACAGCTCAGCAGCAGTGCAGAAGCTTTGTGTTAAATAACAGGCTTTGGAAATGTTAAGCTCCTACTTGTGTTGTTTAATTCATAGACAAATGGTCCACTATGCTATTTTCAGTTATTTTTTAAAAAATTAATAATGTGTTCTGTTAATGGCCATACTCATTTTGAAAAAAAAATCTTTTTAATATGGGACAATACACTCTTGAGACACTACAATAAGTATTGTTGCTAAAACTGCTTGTGATAAGAAATGGATCTTCAAATGCAGATACTTGGTAAAAAGGAAACTGCAGTACATAACAATTCAAAAGGTAAATCATTTGAGTCAAAGCTGTACCACTTTTAGCATCAAAACATCTTATTAGACTATTAAAGAAATGCTTTGCGTCTTGTCAACAGCTGTTTCGGGTCATGGGTATAAATATTTCCAAGTAATTTGTGGCCAGACAACACACTCTTTGTTCGGGGATTTAATATTTCAACTATTTGCTAAATGTCAACTTTTACAGCAAATAAACAAAATTTAACGACCCACCTGGAGAACTGCTTACAGAAAATTATTATGGCAAATGGTACTGTATATATGAAATATTTCATGACAATCACAACATGTTTTCATGGTTTATATTCATGATGACAGTTACGTTGTAAACTCCACAATGTTTAGATAACAGCATATACTTCAGTTATCTGTACTTATGCCTTCCATTTCTACCTTCCAATATTTATACCTATTGACAATTTCTGAACACCTGTTATCAGAGTAAATCCTCTGGGGCACTATTCTTTACTTTGATTAAAAAGTTCCTGTATTTTCTCACATGGGAACAGTCCTCTAGTGAACAGACGCAACTACCACAGGCTTGGGATTTTTGCAGTTACCTTTTGTGTCCCTCTCTAGAGATCTGCAAACCGTATGTTGAAATGCATTGTCCCCAGTCTGCAACACATCTCATGGAAAGCAAAAAGTTTCTAGTAAGGTACTTAAAGAAAGCTCTTTATGGGTGGCTCAATTGCAGCAGCAATAGGCCATATTTCTGACTACAGATGCTTGTATGGGTGACAAGAAACTGTGATTCAAATGCAACCAAGGGCATCAGTATTATTCAGTGGCAGTGAAGGTGGCACAGCTCCATACCAAGTTATTGGGAAGAGACCTCATCACGTGTCTGCCTGGATCTCCAATTACAATCTCTTCCCAAAAGACTGGAGAGTTTTCAGCCAAAACATAAAAAGTAAAAAGTTTGTACGTAAGTCCGCCACAAAAATAGTGTTCTTGCAGGCAAGCCTTTACTGCCAGTTCTGATTTTACCCAACTTGGTGAATGTCTGAGATACAACAAGCTATGTCCATTCTCCTTCGGTCCCTGATCAGTTTTTCCACCACTGTTACTGTGTGGCAAGATGCTGTTTGCCCCTCAACCTGCCACACCATGCAGGACAAAAAATTTCTAGTGTGAGAAAAATGTTATCTTTCATACGGCTCTACCTCCACTTCCCACAATCTCCTTAAGAGACATAAGAGCTGTACATAAAAACGGATTTTTTTTTTGGATTACCAGCTTTCCTTGTGGTTATACTTTAAACTTTTATAAGCTAAAAAACTTGGGTTTAGGTGTTTAACTGTACCAAAACCCCACCCATTTCCTTGATATATCTCAGGAAAAACTCTGCTGCCAATTTTCTCTTCAAGACACAATGTACCTCTAAGAATAGACTTCATCCCAGTTTTCCTTAATTTAAAAAAAGTTATTTTTGTAATATCCCTCTTGGCTTTGTGTTTCGGTTTGATTTTTAAACACTTATGACCATTTAGCAGTGAAATAGCTATCAATGATGAAGTAAACCCCCTTCAGTGGTGTCTTGTGCTAGCTCCAATGTGATAGCAAAGGCCACGTTAGACAGAAAGAATATACTCAGTACTGATTTGATTTCCATGCACATCTCTGTTCTGCACTACTAGAGAATTCATTCTTTTCTGTACATTACCCAAAAGCCATGTTTATTATTAGAAGTGAATCACTACCAGATATGCATACATGCTAATACGTACAGAACCACCATATATATTAGATAATCTAGATTTCTATACAAAGCCTTGAATAAACAACAAGGTACAAAAAGAAAATCAATGACGCTCACTCTCTAATTTTGCTGTGTTAGCTCAAACAGAATAAAAACAAATTTTCACTATGACATTTGATCCTGGGATCTTCTGTAAATGAAAATTTGCAGTAAGAGTTTGTTCAAAAAATTTCAGCTTTTTTGCCTCTTTTCAGTACATAGAGGAAGAGTTGTACTATTCAATCCGTTAGAAATAGTTGGCTCTCCACTACAACAAGAAAAACTGAAACTCGTAAGCTTTCCAGGTGAAAGAAATTATCCTCACAGACTGTAGTGACCATTGGAACAAAACTGCAGTGAGCACAGCTTTATGATGCTTGTGCTCAGACATGCAGATATCACAACTTGTGATTTTGCTCCCCAGTCTTTCTTCTATGACAGCTGCACCTCAGCAGGCTCAACTATTTCTCAAGCTGTTTATTTTCATACAAGACCTACAATGGCCAGTTTTCTTCAGACTTTCTAGTCCACAGAAGAAGGACCAGATCTGTGTGTTATATATTGAGAGGAAAAAAAAGAGGTGTTTATAGCTGACAGACAGTGCCATATGCACATATCAACTGCAGATGAAGAAAGTTTCAAAAGTGGCCACAAATACTTCCAATGAAATATTTCAAACTCAACAACAATATCAAAAATAATACTGTGTTTCTTTAAAAGGAATAAGATATTTTATGTAATTTTCAGGGAGTCCTAGAAATAATTTTCAGAGGAAATTTTTCCAGGAAAGTGAAAACATTCCCTGATTAATTTCAGTTCTAGACTCTTGGGTGAGCATGCTGCTACTGATACAGTAATCTTGTTTCAGTGTACGAAACTACAAAAGCTTTGATGTTTCATTCTATGATACTCATCCAGTTCAAGAAAAACACTAGGAAAATAAATTTTGATACCAATCAAATCAGGCTACACTACATATCATGCCACTATGATATGCATTTGCATTTTTGTGATTTATATTAGGACATATTTCTGAAAGC
Source organism: Gymnorhina tibicen (assembly GCA_013399875.1). Lineage (NCBI taxonomy): Eukaryota > Metazoa > Chordata > Aves > Passeriformes > Artamidae > Gymnorhina > Gymnorhina tibicen. Next base: position 409,408 of record VXAZ01007538.1, read on the forward strand.
TCCCTTCATAAACTAAGAGGTGTGTTTCTAGAATTGTATTTTTGCTGTGAGTCTTGAAGCAAATCCAACCTTACTTACAGAAACTATTTTTGTGACCTTGATAGGAAAGAAATCACTTTTTAAATGTCTCCAGAGTGCCCTGCTTGGCAAAAATGTGAATTAATGTTCCCTTACCTCTGACTTATCAGGCTCCTTTGAAATGTCTGGATGAACCCCCAAGAATTAGAGACCCCAAAATCACTTCTGAAAACTCATCCAGTGTTAAACCCTGGTAGGAGCAAACAGAAGATAGTTTCAAATGTGGGGGGAAAATGCAACGTCCAGTTTCAAGAAAAGGCATTCAGGTAAATGTGGTTTAATCTCAAATCTCCTGCTACTCACTGAACTACAATTCCCCATTTGTGCACCTTGAAAAATTACCAATTGCAGTCACCTTTGCACTGCCACCTCTGGGTTATCTTGCATCTCCCCACTTTGTGACTCCCTTTGAGTAACACTGCTTAAATGCATCCAGTATAGAACAGCAAGAGAATAATCAATCTACAGATTTCTTTTCTGTAACATCTTCTAGCTTCCCAAACTTTGTCAGCCGCTACTGTGCAGACACAAGACACACCCACCAAACTTCAAATCTGATGCCTTTTTTCCTCTGCAAAAAGACAAAACTTCCACTCGTTTCGATGTTAAAACTCTAGGGTTTTTTCCTGTGTTAAGTTGTCACAAAATAGTCCATCTTTTTTATAAAATATCTTATTTGTTAATTCTCACCTACTTAATGTGCATCTGGCAGTGTGTCGTGAAGCATAATGTCTCTGCAAAGACGTAATAGAACACTGCTTGTGGCTAAGACCTGGTTACTCTGTAAGTAACTGCATCCCTTTCAGGCTGCCTATGTGACACAGGAAAAGATACCCAAGGATGTCACAGAAAGGTGCCTAAAGAAACGGGATCATGTCAATGCAACAAAACCCCTCAGATTAATTTACTTATTTGGAGTGGGTTCTCAGTGATAAATACACATTGCACTGCCTTATACTACTTAATGCATCCAGCTTCCAATTGAAATTCTTCATCTCTGAATTTTGGACCAAAAATTTATATTGTACCTGTTTTCAACATAAATAGTGAAATGGAGATTGCAAAAGTGTTCAGCAATAAATTCTCTGTATAAAAGAAACTACATCAGCTTAAGGAACATTCTTTAAATAGACTACATTAGAAAAACTACATGGAAAGGAGTAAGATCAAATCTGTTCTTTTTCAGTTTAGTTTAGTTTATCAATGCTGTCTATGTCTTTCATAAGCTAGACAAGTTATTTACAGGCTCAGAGAGAGTACTGTTGTTTATCAGGCTAAGCAATGAAAAAAATGGCTCTTGTGAGGGTGACTGTTGTTAGCAATTAGCTGTCATATTGATCTCAAAACTTTCTCCTGCAATATAGACCTTAACTGCAAAAATTCCATCACCCACTTTTCCTATAATTCCTTTTAGGTTTTTTCTCCTTTCTCAGTTATTTCTGTGTAAATATATATATTGAACAAAATCTCACAAGTGGCACTACTGGTAGCAGCCTATGTTTATTCTAGATCCAAACTGTATTACATAGAGGATTTTTTCATAGCTATTTCTGCATATATATATTCTACATGAATTTTGTGAGTGATCTGAGCAGGGATGGCAGAACAGACTGCAGCCTTTTCTACCCATGGCACTGAGGCAGAAAAAGTCTTCATACCAAATAGGTAGCCACACAGGACTACTAGGTACCATTAGGCTTAGCAATTTGCTAACAGTTTTCAGGTCATATTATCAGCTTCAGGTGTAGGTAGAATTTAGACACCTGGATTCTATTGAAAATGCTTAAATCTTTCTTTAAATTTAGTTCCAAATGCTTCCTTTGAGGAAATTTGAGGTCTGCGCAATTCCCAGACGTGGAACAAGGACTCCAGGAGCGAGTGAACTTTTGGGACTGACACATTCTAAGGAGAAGCATAAGTACTCATACTTGGAGCCTGGCAAAACAGGCAGGGAGAGAGAGCTGATCCTTGTGTATAAAAATCTCAGAATCAACAAAAAGGCTCATTTATTTGCATAGAAATTCTAAATCCTCATCAATTTAATGGAAGCCTGGAATAGTCGTGAATTGTTGGCCAAGATACAGACTGGAAAAGTTCCCAAAAAAGTGTTTCATTACTTGTGTGGGTGTAGAGAAAGTGTTATAATTCTTCAACTGTATCTGAGTAGTTATGTTTCTTTATCACTTTCTAAGCCAAAGAACTATTTTTAAATTGAATTAAAAATTGCTACTTATGCAGTTATCCTGTGGATACTCTCCAAAACAGCATTTCTGTAGCTATCTTGGGTCAGAACAGCACGATGACTCAGCATGAAAACACCACCAGTTCAAATACAATTAATTCCCTTTATTTGTTCATTCCCCACTAAGATGTTGTTTGTATTCTTCCCTCATAATTCACTCATAATGTTTTCTCACTCTTAAATGTAAAGAATGTAAAGGAATTTAAATGTGATATAATCCATTTAATTCAGAATCAGAAAAGTGGAGCCTTAAAAGCTAAAGAAAAAAAATCCAAACACACTAATAGGAAATGCTTAAAGAAGACTATCCATTGAGATCCAATTATTCTGCAAAAGTCTCTGTAGCTCCTACCTTTCTACAGAACTACTTCTCATATCATGGATGGAGAGAATAGCAAAGTAATTATTGACTGAGTATCAAGCTATATTGCCTGTTTAATCCTCATGAAACTTGAAAAGGCAGAAATACTCTTGTCTCTCCATCATATCTGCTTTAGTTCTGTCAGACCTGCCTGTAAGCAGATAGCCTTCTTCCAAAGTGGGGGCTTTAAATAACATAGAGATGCCTAAAAAATACGTTCATGTCAGGTCACCCTGATAAAGATCTGTGAAGGTTTTTATGTTGTGAAACAAAAGGGAAGATATGATCTGAAGAAAAGCATAGTAGTCCAAATCTTGGTAACCTCAAGGACATTATCTCATGATCTCCGCAAATTTAGATCTTTGTGAATAATCAAACAACCTTTCCAACCTGACTTCTTCCTTGTGCACCCTGTGCAAAGTTAGATATCCCCATAATAGCACACTAATATCTACTTTGCACCCTCACTGTTTACACAACTTAGAACAGAAGTAACTTTAAAAGTGCAAGAAGTGCTTGGTATGTCTAATTAGGAAAAAATTACAAGGTTTTCCGACAGAACAGAACCAGTCCATTTGTATACCCCATGCTAATATACTTCTTTCAGAGCTTTCCAACTGCTGGATTCAGCTAAAAAACGGATCCACCACCAAGGGCTGTGCAGCAAAATCTCTCTGTGAGTAATAGGCTTGCCAGCTGCTGGCATTTCAAGGCTCTCAGTGGCATAAGCTGAGTAGCACATATTTGTGCAAGGGAAACAAACCAAAAGCCTTTTCAATTTACTCATTTTATCCTGCTTGGTAGCTCCTCAAAGCCTCTGTTTTATTAACTTAATTGTTTGTTTATTAAAAGGTATTATTATTTCTCCTTACAAGCCCTGCCTAACAGTTTGTAACAAACTTATTTTTTTAAGATTAATTCAATAGTAATATTCTTTCAGCTATTTACCTGATTCTCATATCTGCTTGAGGAAGAACCTAGAGATTTAACAAATTTTAAAATAGTCAATTTATTTGCTCTCTCTGCACTGTCTGCAACAGCCTCATCTTTTACTTCAGGAGAGATGTTACTGGATCACAATGAAGGTTTCCTAAAGTGCCCTAAAGGGCCGGGTGACAGTGCAATTCCTAATTATATGTCAAAAATGGTTCTTTGCCCTGTCTTAACCCTTCTTCCTAAACAAATGTCTCCCATGTGACCTCAGGATCTACAAGATTTAAGTACATCTAAATGTCTCTGTGGATAATGGCCAACTTGAAGGACAGTGAGTTTCATTCACTTTCCCTGCTTCTGGAATTGTCATTGAAATTTCCTGGTCCTGTATTTGTATTAGTTGCCCTGACACAGTAAGGCTAGTAAGGGAGGTATCACTGGTAATCTTCTCCTCCTACATAACAGAAAACATGGAAGTGTTTTCACCAAAGCCTTGCAAAAATGGACCCTGTGAAAATGGTCTGACCCTCTAATGCAGTATATACACTATGATTTGCAGCTCCTGTACCACAAACAAAACTTAAACTGGAGGTAGGTGTTTTCAGAGATAAATTTTCCTCACTGATCATTAAAGGATTTCCTAACTACATACATGTAAGAACAACTGCTGATAAGAGAGCACCATTACCATCTATGCTATACTGCAACATTTCATCATTCACATTGGATTTTCATGATGCTTCCCTGGTTTGCATATTTTGTACATATGCGCTACTCAAAGACTTGTTAATATCCCAAACTAATCTTTGGCCTGGCTTAGCAGTGTTACAACAGTATAGGATTAATTATTTTTAAATAGGATTACAAATCATGGAGATTTTTACGTTCTCTGTTGCCGAGTAGAAGAGACATTTTGTTAAAGAATTGCTGGCTTGTCTCCTTTTATTTATGATACCTACTTACTTAACCATATAATGGATTTGGGTGACAGAGGTTAAAGCGTCATAAGTCACAGAATTTTAATTTCAAGTAGGTAATAGACAACAGTATAATGAATTACGAAGAGATGGTATTCAACAGTGACAGAAGTAAGAACGCAAAGACAAGAATAATTCTAGTTTAAATCAGCACTAGGTGGTGAAAATCAGTCATTTACAAGAGGTTATATTCTTTCTCAATACAGAGATATATCTCTTGTTAGTATTTTAGGGGGAGAGGGGAGTGGAGGGAGAACTGAAAGAAGACAACAAGAGATGCAGTCATCAGTGTGACCCCTTCAGTCAAAGACCCTGTTCAGCACACAGCAGTGACCTCAAATGTTAAACTAAGAAATGGAAAAGAGTAAAACCCCAGTGCTACGGTGTGAATCATCACACATCCTTAAGGAAGCTTAATTATGTTAACCTGTTTTCAAAAGGTTAATAGAAATGGAGGTGGAGAGATCAGAGATGGACATAAGAACAATCCAAGAATAGAAATACTTCATGGGGAGAGAGTGGAAAAACGAAATTACCTGTCTTACAAATAGTATAGAAAACAGAGGATAACATTGGGAAGGTAGATAAGCCTATTCATATTCTCTTGCAATACAGGAATTAAGTTTAAAGCTTAACTTAGATAAATTAAGTTAAAATTAAGCAAATTTCAGTGTAACAGCAATTTAAAAAAAGCAAAAACAGAAACAAAAAAACCCACCACAAACCCTTTGACACTGTCAAAATCTCTATATGGATTTCATGGCTACAAGATGTTTTGCAGCATTCAGGTAACTGCTAGCCAGTATAGAAGTCACAAAATAAAGAGCACTGGAGCAGAGGATGCTTGTACAGAAATTAAAGTTCTGAAATTAATACAAACTGTGATGCTCCTTGGTATGAAACAACCTACATTTACCCCAGGAAACTTTTGAAAGAGTGTTGCTTTCCAGAAACCTAATGCAGAGCCTTTTTGAAAACTTTCTGAAGTAAACAGTAAAGGCTGCTGTTGGATATCGAACTTGGTAAACTACTTCTACAATCCAGTTATGAAGTTCTTCAATTTCAGCCAATTGTGTGGAGTTGTAATTAAAAGTTACCCTCTAGCTGTTAAAATTCTTGGCATAGAATTTAGGCTGTGGAAAAGGGAAGCTACAGGCTGCAACTTACTTTAGAACAGGAGCTGCATGGAATAAAGGAATCTCTTAGCCTTCCTCTGCAGAGAACTCTGACACAGGCAAGTGTGGGCTCTTAGGTATGGTTTTTACATCAGAATTGAACACCTAAGATACTCTTCTGCAGTGTGTACACACGTCCTTTTTGCCCCAGTGACTGTATCTTTTGGAAGAAGTTAAATGTCAATGAACATAACTTGGTTTTTAAGACAGCAGGTGAAAAATTTTAAAAAGCAAACATTTGAAAGTAATTTTCTCCTTTGAACAAAACATTATTTTTCAAAAATGAAGTTGAGCTATTCTGGGATTGTCCTAGAATAAAGATAAAACCTTAGTAAGCTATAATTTCTGCTCCTTCTCTGGTCTGGTAAGACTCCACTGAACCCAGTGAGGTTACACTGTCACCGGCTTTGAAAGAATCAGCTCAAATCTACCTATGGTATAAAGCTGTTTAAAGACATATGTTCCAAATTTTAAAGCAGCTGGAAATGCCCTGTTACTTGTATAGAGCCATGGTAAACGTTGGCAGTTTAGGTCCAGTTTTGCTTTGACACCTCGGCTCTCGAGTGACAGCAAGGAAGTTACTCAGAGGGATAACCAGACACCTGGGCTGGCATATGGGCGGCAGCTCACCCTGCTCCGGCGGGCTCCTCTGAACAGAGAGGCTGCGGGCTGGCACTCGCCTCGCTCCCTGCTCTGAGCACGGCTCATTTCCAAGGGACCCGGAGGAGGAGGCAGGAGACCGCTGGTGGGACCGCTCACGGCGGGTCCCCGCGCCGGGACCGGCGGCCGTCCTGGATGCCCGGCGCTGCGGGCAGCGGCGCGGGGCCGGTCCCCCGGAGCGGCGGGAGGCCAGGGCAAGCCTCGGGGCGCCGGGCTCTCTCACCTGTCGATACTTATCACGCAGAGGGTCATGATGGAGGCCGTGCAGCACATGACATCCATGGCGATGAAGACGTTGCAGAAGAGGCGCCCGAAGATCCACTCGCCGCCGATAAGGTCAGTGACGCTGACGAAGGGCATGACGGCCAGGGCCACCGAGAGATCGGCCAGGGCCAGCGAGACGATGAGATAGTTGGAGGGCTGCCGCAGCTTCTTCACGAAGCAGACGGAGATCACCACCAGGCAGTTGCCGGCGATGGTCAGCAGGGTGATGAGGCAGAGCACGGCCCCGATGAGAACTTTCTCCGCGTTGCCGTAGCTGAGGATCTGCTCCCCGCACTGGGAGTCGTTGGCGGGGAGGGGGCTCGCCGTGGGCAGCGCCGACGGGGGGGGAGACGGGCCGAGCTTCGCCAGGCTGCGCGGGGGCCAGGAGCCGGCGATCATCCTGCCGCCGCTCAGCGCCCGCGGGTCCTCCAGCACCAGGGGCCGGAGGTTACCGTAGAGGTGGCTGCCGTTGAGGGCGAGCACCATGGTGGCGTGAGCAGCCCATGAAGCCCCGCCGCCCGTTCTCCGGCTGTCCCCGGCGCCGGGATGCTCGGGCTCCTCCTCGGGCGCCCGGCGCCGCCCGCCCCCTCGCAGCCGGCCGAGCGGCCCGCGNCGCGGCTGCTTTCCGAAGGCGACAGGCGACGGGATGGGAACCGCTCCGCCTCCCTCTCCCTCCTGTCCTCTGAGCTGCAGGTGGGGGTCCCCGCAGTCCGGGGTGCCGGTTCCTCCTCCGGCTTCTTCTTCGCGGCCGCCCCAAGCGAGGGGCTCTCTGGGAGCCCCATGTATGCATGTGTATGTACGATATATGTATATACCGATATATGTATATACGCACACAGGTCGCACCCGGGAAGCTGCGGGCAGGTGGCCGCGGCTGGCCCAGAGGCGCCTGCAGGCTGAGCTGCCCCTGCCGGACCCGGGTACGAGCCTCTCTGTTTGCCGGCTCCGGCACAACCCTGTGGCCGCATCGGCTGCTTCGGAAGCCCTGCGGCACATCCGTGCAGAAGGACTCGGGGCGGCGGGACCCTGGCTGCTGCTCGGAGAGTTGATAGTGACCGCTCCTTTAAGATCTATCTCCAACAACACGGTCAGCACAGAAGCACTTCTCTGTGTATCCAAGCTTGCAGATTCCTTCGTATTAAGTTGATGTGAATACCATCGCTTATATTTTCTCTTTTATTAATATTTTTATAGCCTTATTTTGAATTTACTCCACGTTCCATGTGTGATTCCTTAATTCCTTCAGTAAAGCTAAACCAAACAAACTCCCATTGCTTGCATTACCTGCTTTTCTTGCGGGCTCCTCGGATTCTTAGATACAAGCCAGTTTGTGGGACTCACTAGCTTTCTCAATTCTTCAGGTTCTATTTTTGCCTCTAAGTGGGGTGAAAACTAGCTGTTTGAATTGTGAGTCACCCATGCGATGCCAGCAGAAGATCACACCCCTTGGTATAGTAACATGCGAAACAGTAAGGACTAAAAACAAGAAATACCTGCTCCTGAGTGTCCCTCATATTTTCAGCACAAGACAGAAGCCAGATGAACTAGAGAAGGAGAGGAACTGAAAAGCGTATCAATAACCATGGACTATGACGTTTGAATGAAGGGAGACCTTGCAACAATATAGCAAGTTTTATTTAAGTATGCACCAGACCGGGAAGAACTGTTTGTGGGGCTCAGTAGTAAGAAAGGCTGCAGGATGATCGCACATTACACAGACTTAAAAATCTGCTTTGAAGACAGACCTAGTAAGTATCCAGCACTGGGAAAAAAACCCCAAAACCCTTAACTGACAGTCACATGGACTACTGAAACATAAATCCATAGCAACTGAGGCTTCCATACTTGACTTACAGAATGTCTCAGTTTTAATGAAATCTTCCATTCTCTCAGCATCTCCTGTTTTCTCTATCTTTTTCCTGTTGGACGACAGGCTTTCCAACATGCATGACTCTGCATTGGCCCATACGTGAGTATGCACAGACTGAGGAGTTGGGCTCAGCTGTGCCTGACACAAGCTGAGCGCAGGCAGAGCCTCCTGAGGTCAGAAACGCAGCAGGGTTTGGCAGTTCAGTTGCTGCCCTTCCCTTCCACTCCCACATCTTGATTTGATTAAGATAATAAAATAAGCTATGATAAGGATGAAATCTTGTTGGGCAGCTCTTTGACCATTACCAAGTTGAAAGTGTTTTCCTGTTCAGTCAAGTATTTTCCTACACTTTGTTAGTTGCTTTATTGTATCCAATCACAATAAAAGCAATAAAATCACAAAATAAAAATCCCTGTTAAACCACCCAGAATGTGTTCATGAGCCTTGAGCTTCAGGTGAGTTACCCCACCAGGTGATAAATCAAGTCCTTTGTCTTCCTCAGTTAAGCAAATATTAGGAAGAAAAAGGTCTTTAGAAATGGCAAGGATATATCTAAGTTAAAACATTAAGGCAAAATGTGGAGAGAGGAGAATGTTTCCTTATTGGTTGAACATGTTTTTAAAAATAGTGTCTGAAGTACAGCTAAGGAGTTAGGAACTTAGGAAATTTTGTTCAAAATGGATTCTTATCACAGAAGCTGATAAAGTTGTACAGTTTAATACTCCCAGTAAAAGCAATTTTTCAGTTGCTTAAAATGTCACTAAGACAGAGCAAATTATAATCTGGTGCTTCCTGCAAATGTGTTAACACAGTTCATTAAATCAGTCATTCTTCTTGACAGCTTTTCAATACACTTCTGGAATGTGACTCTCTAAATGTTCTCAGTGGATGATACGCAGGATCGTTTGTGTGTACTCCTACCCATTCCAACCCAAAAGTAGGACTGAACCTTGTCTTTTGTTCTGTATCTTAAATTCCCTAACAGTTCATTAGAAGTTAATCACTTGACTTCTTTCCTTCTCAAAGGCCATATGTTACCATTTTTTTGTACTTGCTGCCGTAATCTTACCTTTGAAGAAACAAAGCAATTTAAGTCAATTTATGTACCAATATAGAAAGGGATTTATGTACTATTGCAGAGAAGATGTGAAACCCTGGCAAGACAAAGCAGCTGACACCTCTCTAAAATAAGTTCCTTGAAAGCTTTTTATCAGGCCACACCTAAAATAACTTCTAGTTTCCCGGGCTGGTGAGGTGCTTTCCTTGAGGGTTTAGAGGGTTTCACATGGCCAGTGTCTGGGAAAGCACAGAGAATCCATCATTCCATGAGACAACATCTATTCTAGGTACTTAAAACAACAATACATGAAAGCAGGACTCAATCTTTCCAAGGGTACATCCCATTTTTGCCTTCAGTGATCCTGTTTAAAAATTCTAATATGTTGTTCTAGACAGCATACAGAAGTGAAACAAATGTCCAATTAGGTGTCAAGAATAACAAGTTGACATTTGTTCTCTCCCCAAGAAATTACTTTTTCACCTTCCATTAGGCTTCAATAAATATCATTAAATCATTTTTCTGGCTGGGCTTAGTAAAATCCTGTCCTTCGAGTAATTTCAGCTCTCTATGCATAAAAGCCTCTTAATATTTCCATATACCTCCAATTCTGTGCTAAGTCCTTTGTCCCTCATTCTTTCTGCATTTATTGACTTTAAACTATTTTGTAAATATTTGACAATGTACTTTATTTGCAAATCTCACCTTTGGTATTTTATTGTTTTATATAGAAAAATTTCAGATTAAAAAAAGAAAAAATGCAAGAGAAATTTTTGTTTTGATTTTTTTTTTACTCTCCTAAAGTAGTTAACTCCTTTGCTTAACTTTCTCCCCTCCTCCAGAAATAGTGGTAATCACATATCTTCAGCATTTGCCATTCATACTAAGTGTATAATATAGCAGTGGGTATTGGTATCGATTCTTTGCCCCCATGTTAGTGAGATAAGGTAAGACAAGTTATCAGGGCTAGCCAAGGAAATACAGTTTCCCAAGCACATGTTGATTGAGTGGGGCCAGACTGTATCCATCAAAGTGTTTGTGTTGAAAAACCTCACACTAAATCCTGGCTCCTTCATCCCTCCCTGGAGGACTTAATGCTTGCAGACAGCAGGTCTGTGCTAAGTTGGAGGATCCTGACTAAAGTGGGTCAAGGAATGCAGTGCAAGAGCTTCAGCAGTGAAGGAGAAAATGCTGACAGCCCAGCACGGTAACACTTTCCCTCACACAGCTGCCTCTAGAAAACAATAGCCCTGCTCATCTTAGCTTAAAAAGTTGAAGGCATGCTACATTCCCCTTCTTAAACCATTCAGTATTGTATACATGGCAGGAAGGTAACATGAATGTGAAATAAATAAACAGATCAGAAAATTTTCTTGTTTTTTTTCCTTTCTTATCATCCCATTTTTTGCCTTTCCTTGCCTGAGACAGCTTATCTTCTTGAACTGTTGTTTTTATTTGTGTGTCGCATTTTTTTTTTCTTTTCTTTTCATCTTCTTTTCTTAGAAACCAATATAAGATTGGTGAGGACCTACTGTTGGGAACAGTAAATAAAGTATAGGTATATATTTCTTCTGCCTTGGGGAAATATGTTGTCAAGACATTTAGAATATTTTATCAGAGACTGGTTAGAGGTATTACTGAAACCTCGATTTTTATTCCCAGCATGTACTGTTTAGCAAATAACACTTTTGTCTAACTTCTAGCAAATATGTTGCAGCTGCACTTTTCTTTTCTGCCTTTTCTTGTCTTTGTGAAGATAAATCATCATCACACTGTGGCAGTAAAACAGAGAGGTAACTATTCCCATATTTGGCATTTCTCATCATTGTCAAAATAAATACTTGCATCTGTGCAACTTAAATATGAAATTATGTCTTCCCTTTTTTTGGAACCAGCAAATACTAACAACAGCAAGCTGTCATCTGAAAAGAAAATGAACAATTAAGATGACATTTTTGCTTAAAATTCTGCATCACTCAAAATGAGAGCTCCCAACTCTGAAAATTCCATCTGTACCTTTACAAAGGAGCTTATTGAGGTTATGAGGTTATGGTAAAAGTGACTATAACATCCATGTTACTGAGTTGCTGAGATAATATTAAATAGTATCTTAGCTCCCTAAAAGTGCCAAATGCAGAACTAAAGCAAAAAAACCTGAAGTTGCTACCATGGGCTGCCCACTGAAGACGTATTAGAAGAATTGTTACGGTTTCTGCATTAAAATTTAAGGGCTGCCTTGAGCTCTAACTATATTGAGAAAGAAACACTTGGAGTGAGGAGATCTGTTTTCACCAAGGAGAACTTCAGGACAGCAATGAAACAAAGCATGTTAGAAGCTTGCAGCTCAACATTGAGGACCATAAGGAAGTTCTAAGCAGACCACTGGGGTTGGCATAAATAAAAGCAGTAATATCTAAATAATAACATAGGAAATAAGGCTGTGCACTGTTCTGAGTACACAATTCATGATACCTGAAAAGTGCTAAAAGTGCTTCATACTCAGATTCTTAAACCATTACAGCAAATTGGGTTCTGCAGATCTTCTGCATGAAGATCTGTTTAAATGTCCTCCATTTTAAGCACCTCAAGGAAAGGATTCTTTTGCTTGTATATTGCCAAACACAAAGGCTGCTTAATCCTCTTTGGTATGTCTGAATACTGCTGCAGTAGGGCCATTCAAAAATAACTGATACATGCTTGTGGATTGCTTTTTACATTCATTAAGACAAATCAAGTTACATTACACACTGAGCCAAAGAAAACCTGGAATAATATCTCGAGCTCTTCCATTTTCACACACATCGAAGAAAAACCTTGGCAATACCATTCAGGCTGTGCTGCTTATTCAAATGGCTGGCAGAGGAGCAATATTGGCTGTTCTGAAATAACAGGCAAGCACCTTACGGATGAAGATGGACTAAAACAGAGCTTCAGTACTAAAATATCTTGACCTAATGTTGTCAAAAAAAAAAATGCTGCCATAGATGTGGCATGAACAAAGATGGTTTACCAGCTGGGGGCTTTTACCCCTTTCAGAGTGATGTGTTTTTTTCCTGCCATACAGATGTGGCAGGCTGTTTTCTATTGACCCTCAATGCTGCTTCAACTCCTTGTCCAGTGTCCGCAGCCCACAAGTAGTTTCTCTGCTACCACCATCCCAGGCATTTGTAACTCATCGGATAGCAAGTCCAGAAACACGCCAAGAAGGCACTGTTGTTTCTCAGCCATACTTTGTCAACCAAGTGATCTCTTTGGTAGAAATGAGCCAGGTCCCCAGAAGTCCCTTGTGCACAGCTGGCACAAGCTGCTTCAAGGTCAGACTCTGTAAGTGGGGACGTTCCAGGGTTTGGCAGCAGCCTGGGCCTTGGTTAGAAGCATTTTTGCCTCATTAAGAATTCGGGGCTCCAGATACCCCATAGACTTCCCCTGGTGAACATTTAGCCCAATTTGAAGATAGAAAAAGTGAAGCACCCCCTGGCCTGGCCACCTGAAGTCGGACTGGAATTGCAGACCTGCTGTCTTCAACAGCTGCTCTAAGTCACCAGAAACCACCTACTGAGAATTTCCATTTGTATTTTACATATTCTGTGCTATTTCTTAGCCGTAGAACAATATTTGTACTTTTTGTAGCAGTGCTACTCAGTGAACTTGTATCTGGTTACTGGGTCTGTGACAATTCCTCAGTCCTTTTCCGTGTCAGGGGATATCTTTGACACGGCAGCTCGGGGCTTTGTAGGAAAGAGAATAACTCTAAAACTACATAAATAGAAAAGACTGGTTTTGATTTTTATTGGCAATGTTCAGGTGGAGCTGAACCAGTTTAACGGGATAAATAGGCCACTGGAGCAGGGCTACCGCTCCACCTGGTGGGCACCCGGCGGCTCTGAGGGGTGCGGCGAGCCTCGGCCGGCGCCGCTCCGGCTGCGGAGAGCGGCAGAGCCGGGTATCCCCTGAGTCGGGGGGGATTTCCCTCAGAGCCCGGGGTGCGTTGCCTGAGAACCAGGGGGGATCTCCTTCAGGGCCCTCGCCTGAGACCTGAGCAATCACCCCATAGGCTTTCCCCGTCCACCGCAGCCTCCTGGCGAGGCACCCGCGGCCATGTGGAGCAGCCGCTCCGCCTGCCGCCGCGGTGCCGAGAGTGGCGCCGGCCCGGCACGGGCGGGACTACAGGGCCCAGGCTGCCGCGGGCGGGCGGGGGCGGTGCCGCCGCCGTGCGCCGCTGCCGTGCCCGGGCTCGGCCCGCCCGCCGCGGGGTGAGTATGGCCGGCTTCGCCGACCTGAACCTGCCGCAGGGGCCGGACAAGAAGTCCCTGCAGAGCCTGCTGGAGGCCGCGGCGCACCGTGAGTCCTGCGAGCGGGGAGGGCGGCGGGGCCGGTCCGGGGCTCGGTGGGGCTGAGCTTGGGAGGGTGGGCCGGCCCTGGCCAGGAGAGCAGCGGGACGCGAGCGGCGGCTCCCCTGGCTCGGAAGGCACAGTTGGAGCCTGCGGGCTCTGGTGGGCACAGCCGGACTCCCTGGGATGAGCCTTCCCTTCCCTCCGCGCAGGCCGACCCTCGCCACCAGCCCTGCCGGCGGGCGCGTTTCCCCCGACGCCTCTCCGCTCTCCCCGCTCAGCCCGCAGCTTTCTGCAAGCCAAGTGCCCAGGGCTGCGTCTGCCCGGGACTGGGTCGCAGGGGAAGCTCCTGATGTGCCCTGCAGCTCCGTCTCTTCCCGCTTATCCCAGCGTAACAGTTGGCTTTTTCCCAACGTGGACAAGTTTTTCCGCCTGCAGTTCCTTACGGCCCGGATCTTTTCCTGCAGAGCTGTTGTACAGCCACGTGCTGCCTGTCCGGCGTTTGGGGCGGGTGGTTTAAATGCCCCTGGCAAGCGCATCATCTTCCTCAGAGCCTTTTGAGCGCACCTTCTCCTCCGTTTAGTTGGCATCGTTTTGAATGCTCGCCTTGCCTTCCCCGATAGCTGTATCTCTCCCAGCTCTGCGTTGTCTGCAGTTCTAACAACTGTCCTGAATGTACTTAGCAGCTTTCCATAAATAAAGTCATAAACAGGGCCAAACTAGGCCAGATCTTTGGGGACCCCAAGCCCAAGTATTCGTGTTTGTAAAGCTCTGCCATTGAGTAAGAGTTGTCAGGCCTGGGCTGTGTTAAAAACCAAATAGATTTTTTTTTTTCTATTTTAAAGCACTTTTTGGGTGAACCAGTCTTCTTAAAAAATATTGTGAAATCTAAATATACACGTGATTATTTAAAGACATTTAAGTAATGAGTATTTTACAGTTTTCTCAATTGATTTGTTTCCTTTTTGTTTACTGGACAAAGTAATCTTACTGTGTGTTTTTCAGTGGGATATTCTGCAGTTGCACTTAATCATGTCATTGATTTTAAAGAAAAGAAACAGGTAATTTTTCTTGGGGTTATTTGTTCTTACTGTGTTTTCTTTAATAAACCTGTTGCCTTATTGCATGTTCCCAGATAGCTTTAGCTGCAGAACACACATATAGACACAAGTACAAATCTGTATTTGTAACAAAACTCCAATTTTATAATTCAGTAAAACTGCCCTGGGATTAATTTTTAATATAGTTTGTGTACTGTCCCACAAAAATAGTTTTGTTAACATGGTAAATTTCTTCTTAAGATTGGAACACAGTTTTTGTTTACTTGTAAACCTTGACATTTTTAATAACTTTGTTCTGTTCTCTTTCAAGGAAATCATCAAGCCAGTATCCCCTTCAGAGCTGTTTCCATCTTTACCCATTGTACAAGTATGTCTAGTTACAACATATATATACATATATATATTGTTATTCTGAGTTACCTTTTCTTACCTTTGTGTGTTTGTATATGTGATTTTGTGTATGAGGTGGTAATCAAAAAAGAAAAATTTGTCCATTATTTCATGGTTGAAACACCAAGCACTGGAAGAATGGTACACTCACATCAGCATAGGCTCTATTCATCATTTTAGAAATTATTAAAGAAATTGCTGTGTGTGAATTTTGAATCTGCTTGTAGTTGAATAATTACAGTACAATTCTTGAAATTTAAGTTTTGGAAATAACTTTGTGGTTTTGATGGAGCAAAATTTGGATATAAAGAAATACAAGACTGCGTAATGGGTCACTGACATTGGTTAATTCAAGAACTGCTTTTCCTTGCAGTTGTGGCCTGCCTGGGGAATCACAGCAGTAGTAAAACATACCCAATTTTTCTGCACAGTTGTTTTTCTTAATTTCTTCTTTTTCCTTTCTATTCATCCTTCCCCAGAGAAACACAGCAAGTCATTCTTTGTAAGGACAGGTATAATATCAAAGAGATAACATAACATAAATTAGGGAAGTGTAACTACAGACTTTAAAAATTAGTATGAGCAAGACTATAAGCATGGCACCATTTTCTTTTTATAGCAAACTGGGTGGAAATTACCACAAATTTTTGCTTTGGGTTTTAAAAATTTTTTTGTATTATTCCTTTGTCTGTAGGGGACATCTAAAAGAATTAAAGTCTTGACGCGGCTAACACTTGTTGTTTCTGATCCTTCCCACTGTAATCTCTTGGTAAGTATACTTAACAATCAATTTTCCAACTTTTATTTCATTTTGTCAGTGAATGAATGAAACCTAGGAAATCCTATGGGTAGAACTTCCTGGATTTTATAGGGCACTAAGCAGTGATTTCTCAGACTGCATCTTTAACAAATAATGTGATTGTGAGGAGGTGTAGACTTACAAGACTGGATATGGCTTCTGTTGATCATTTGTCAGTATGGAGCAACAGTTCTGTTCCTCGGTTTCTGGATTTCTGTGCATAAACTAGAAGACCATGAGCAAGCCTTGTCTCTGGTTATGTTTTAGTGCTACAAGTTCGAAGCAAAAGGTGTAAGTGTCCTGGTAGGTGGGTGGGACAAGCCTCAAACTGAGGATGAATGACTTCACTGTTGAAACCTGCTGTGTAATTGGATGATTATTGGCTTTGTTTTAGTACTTGACAGGGAGAAAGGATTTTTCTTCTCATTGTTTTGGTTATAATCATTGTGCATAGCTTTGACATCTGCCAGAATTCAGGGTAGTAATTGTTTGCTCCTTTTGTAGAGATCAACATCTGCAAATATAAGGTTATATGACATCATAGCAGTATTTCCAAAAACTGAGAAACTGTTCCATGTAAGTACAATCATCTCATCGGTAAGGCTCATTCAGTAGCTTTTTGTGCCTTGTGCTAATTTAGTACGTGCTTTGTTTTGGTTTTATTTCCCATTTTATAAAGACCTCATGGAGCTAATTAAGCATGATAGGCTGCCTGGTCAGTTAATAGGCTGAGGGGGTTGGGAGGATTTGCAGGAGGCTGCAAGACCCTGAGGTGACAGGTTAAAGTCTGAAACATCTACCTCATCTACCTGATGAATGGACGTGTATGCTCCTGCACTGTGGTTGCCTTTGTGTTCCTTGTACTCTAGTGAGGAGAAAAAACATCTTTTTTTTCCCCCTGATATATGTGTACTATCATCATGTAGAAAACTTCTGTCTTGAGCTTTAACTTCTCCAACTCTTGACAACTTCCCTAAAATGCACTTGCGATCTTCTGTTAGCACTAATTGTTCCTGGTCTCTGAAATGCTAGGGAGGATTTTAAAGCGGAACTAATGTGGTTCTGTGAGTTACCTGATAGGTGTTCACCTCCATTTCCTTCATATTTTTATTTAAATTGTTCTTAAATACTTGATAACAGCTGATGTTGATGTTCTGATCAGGTGGAGCATCTTGAAGCAAGATATGTTTTTGTCAGAATTTTTCTTAAAAAACCCAAAATTGTGACATCTGACATGTTGTAAGCTCATAAATAATAACATTAAGTCTGAATTGGGTGAATAGGTGGAAGTATCCCATCTCTGTTAGCCTTAGCAGGCAGCAAGCAGGCGTGCAGTTTAAAGCAGTATGAAGGAGGCACAGGACAGCAAAAAGGAAAAAAAAGTTTCTTTGAAGAATTTACTTTCAAAGGGAGATTCTCAGTTTAAAACTGAGTCTGGTGGTTGTTTCTTTAAAATAAGTTAAAACCAGTTTTTGTATTCTTCTGTTTTGTTTTTCNTTTTAAAATAAGTTAAAACCACTTTCTAGTACTGATCAGTAACTGTTTTGCCACATTAAAATTGTATTCTTCTGTTTTGTTTTTCTACATTATTTCCTCTCCTATTTGAAGATTTGTCCAAGTAAAGTACAAAGAAAGAGGCTGTAGAAGAACATGAACTTTAAAGAATTTTTCAGCAGAATACAAGCATTAATTATAAGAGTTACAGCTAAATGAAACAAATTTCTGAATTTTATTTCCCTTTCAAGATTTTAGACTCTTGGGGGTGTGACAGTGGCAAGTGGTTTAAAATATTTTTGAGGGTCACTCTCAGTTCTTTCTTTTGATCTCTGGCAATAGTATAAAATCTCACTTCTCAAGTGAGCTCAGTTAGTTTATGATGTGTTTAAACAAGCACCTGAAACTAGGTAATCAGCAGGGGTGTGCTGTGTTGTTTTTTGGGAAAAGGGTGTTCTCTCACTTAAGGGTTATTATTGTTTATTTTCAGCCATATCATGACTCCTGCTGCAGTTGGATGTCCAGCTGTGGCAGTGTTTAAACCGACATAAACAGCCGCTCGTTTCTGCGGGTCCCTGTCTGCCCTGCTGCTGAGGCTGCTTGCTTGCTTAGCTGCATGGCAGTTTGCTTTGAGGAGCCTGCTTTTGGCTGAGCAGTAACCAGAGTTTTTGCCAAGTTATTTTTCAGGCAGATCTGCTTTCCCAGTGTGATTCAGCACTCAGCCACGCGGAGAGTTGTGCCAGCACAAAGAGGGTGGCTGTGCTCTGGGCAGGCCAGTGCAGACAGTGCCTGGTAAAGTTGACACTCTGGCAGGTGATGGACAGGGTGTGAAGAAAGAAGTAGGATTGTCAGTGAGATTATCTCCTTTGCTTCTATGCTGGAAGCACTTCGAACTGGGGATGGAACCCAAGCGTATTTCTTGCAAACTGCATGAGGTGAAAGGCTTTGTCCTTAGACTTTCACATTCAGGGCAAGTTTGTATGGTTGTGCTTTGATTAGAGATTTTAGAATGTCTGACTCTGTAGAGCTGGGTCAGTTTTGTAGATGTATCACACAGGGAATCTAGTGCAAAAGACATTACGCAGTGGGTCTCAGCACATACTGTTTGGCTCTTACAACTCGTGGATGTTTCACTATTAAGGATAAAGCCTTCAAGAGTGGGTCTCATACAACAAATTAACTTCCTGTTGGCTTTTGGTAACATTACCTCAAGAGCATCACTTTCTCACCAACAATTTGGCACTTGTATTGTTCTCCACAGAACAAGATTTTTCATGTTGTTGTGAAAAAATTGCATGACCATTGGAGATGTACTCTAATTTTAGCATGGCCCAAAACTAGTCTGTGCCCTCTTGTCACAAGCCAGGGAAGCTCTTACGTGAGTGAGTGTGGCAGTGACACGTACTGAAAGATGTGCTTAAATTCTCCAAATAATTTATATCCTCAGGGGCATGAGGAAGCCATGTTTGCCAATTGTAGAACAGGCTCATTGTTTAAGTCTCCCAAAAAGATTGTTTTGGCCTGCAACAGGAAATCCCACTCCATGCAAATAATAGGGAGTGTACCTGCTGCTTTTCAAAAATTTTACTTTCTAAGATTTCTGATTGTTTTAATTGTATTAGTTAGCTCTGTCTGCTGTTTGTAAGCAGTTAGCACATCACCAGTATCTAAAAACTAAAGTCTGAAGGTGTAGTGCAAGGTCAAATTTCAATGTTTATTCCTAAAATGTTTGCCAAAGCATGCTTCAGAGCATCCAAACAGTGGCAAATGTATTTATTAATGGCTGGCTGGAGTTTCCCAGCAGATGGGGCTCTTGCCCAAAATGCTGCCAGGCAGGTGCTGGCTTTGCAACTGCTGCATGACACTTTCTGCATGAAGTTGTTGCGCTTCAGATCTTTTCAGCAGGCAGGGTAACCTTAACTTGCCTGCATGTCTGACTTGTCTGGGAGCCAAAGCTAGGCTGAACATTACAGTTCTTGGAGAAGTCTGCTCTCCAATTTTTCATACAGTGCAGGAAATCCTCATGGGGAAGTATGACTCTCAACTTTGTTTTTCCTTGGTGGTGTTTTCTGAAATGTTCATGTCACTGGAATCCTGCAGATATCCTGGCTTTTGAGTCACTCCCTCTCCCACTGTGCTTAATTTGAAAAATGGAGAAGAGATTTCTAGTGTTTCTGGAGCTGATTAGGAAGGCTCAATTTCTCATCACATAGGGCAACTTGCATGTGTCTGATGTCTATTCAAGCTTTCCTTAATTTCTAGCATTATGTCCTCCTGAATTTTTTATGACCTCACGGACATATTTTCTAGGGCATGATTCAGAGCTATTTGTTCTGTGCATGTTCCCATAAATCACCTCTGCGTAGTAATTTGTACCTCATGTAAGAAAAGGAGGAAAACTGGCTGTTATAGGGCTGAACTTCCACATGCAAGTCTAATTCTATGCCATAGATTCCAACTGTGTCCTGCCTAATGGAGGATAAAGGTAGGGCATGAAGAAGAAGTTTCATCTGAATGTCCTGGCAGAGACGTTTTAACTTCAAAAACCTCCTGGTTTGCCTGCCGTGTGTACTGTGGCTCTCTTGTCTAGGAGAGAATGCTATCAACGGCTAAGAAACATTCCTAAAGCTGGGCCTCTGCTCTCAGCTCCATCCAAATTCCATGTGAACAAACTGGTAGAAGACCAGTTTGCCAAGCAGTAGTGTGCCTTGTGTTAGAGCTGCTCCTACCCCTGGGGCTCCTCGCAGCCCCCACTGCTTTTGTGCCGGCGGGAGGAGGGATGGATGAATGGTTGGCGCCTGGCCCAGGTGTATTTGGAGCAGTTCTTGGCAGGTTTCTGAGTGCAGAGTTCCCCTACAGACAGAAAATGCCTTTTCAACTTCTTCAGCCTATGTTATCTTCTTTGTTACAACACTGCTTAGAGACATTAGTCTGGCCCTGTGTAATCATCCTGGCAGGGTAGGCACATATAATTCCTACCTTGTGCTCGTGAGATCGGTGTAAATCAAGGACCCCCTTTTAGGTGCCCATAATTTTCCCTGTATGTCAGTGTGAGGAGCCTCTGCCCCTTGTTCATTCCCTCCATCTCTTACACACTTGTAAACTGTGGTGTGAATTCAAAGCTAAACTCTTAAACTATAGCCTTCAGTGCTGTCTCCAGACTCTGCCAGAGGCGTGGCTGTCAGGAGGAGCTACACATTCTCCACCGAGCCAGGAAAGCAAGGCTCTGGGGATTGGTCTCCAGTATTGGGCATGTGGCACCACCAGTCACTGTCTAGCATTCTGCTTTTCTTTCAGTCTTTTCTTCTTTGCTTCTGGAAAAGTAATTAATCTTGAAAACAAACAGGTGCTGCACTGGAAGCAGAGCATGATGGGACAAGGGGCAGTTCCTGGGCTCTTCCCTTTGTAAACTGGGGTTGGCCTTTATTACCTGTTAGTTCTTTTGTCAAAAGCCAGCATTGCTTGTATATGTCCTCTGTCAGATAAAAACAAAGAAGTAAGTATTGCTTTGGGATTGGCCATTATTTTATTGGAAAATTAGTTCTGTAAGAAAGGGAAGACTTGGGTTTTAAGTCTCAAATGCTCAAGCTGTGCATCTGTAGCCCTGCTGTTCTATTGGCATTCCTGCAAGGCATAGTGCCTCTTAATTTTAAAACTGAACTCACCCTGGAGAGACATTTGTTGCATTAAGAAATGAAGGGAATATTAGCGCACCTTAAGCTGGTTATGCATCTTTTGCCATATCTAATAATCTGTTCCCATTTCTTTGCTGTAGATTGCTTGCACAACACTAGATGTGGATCTGGTCTGCATAAATGTAACAGAGAAACTGCCGTTCTACTTCCGAAGGCCCCCTGTGAATATGGTAAATTTACATCTAAATTGTTTTCTTGCTGTTAGACTGACATTAAATACAGAATTTGAGTCAAATTCCCTACAGCTTTCCTCCCACTATTCCTATCCAAGTGGTTCTTTTATTTTCTTGCATAATGTATAGTGTTGTTTCAAATGTCCTTCACTTCAGGGCCTCCACTGCAGCATTTAATACACAGTGATGTATGTTCTTTCTTTTTCTCCTCCTGTCCCCCACTTAAGAAGGCAGAAGTGGTGTTCCCAAGGAACAGAAACCCTCTTAAGGCCACTACACCGCTAAGCGGGGAGATATGGTGTGACTGCTGACTAAGCTGCTTCTCAAACCAGAAATGGTACAGCTGTGTCAGAATAGATAAACAGCCCTTTGATTTAAAAGACAGGACATGTGAATGGTAGTGTTAATTTAAGAGAAGGACGTTATGCTGGTTACTTGACAGACAACTGTGTTAAATCCATACTTGGACAAAAGAATGTCTTGGTAAATGAACCAAATGTGGTATTGCTAAATATGTGCTGTGGGACCCAAGATGGCTATCAGTGTGGATCAAATATAGTTCTGCCTGCTGTTGGTAGTTTGCCAGAAAACTTAATCTGAACATGCTCTTAGGGGAACTTGTTTTCTCCTCTGAATATATGTAAAGGTTTGTTCCACATGGGCATTCTTGGCTGATGTAGTCCTTAGTACTTAAAAATTTAAATTTGGAATTGGCTAGTAATCCTACTTCCTTTTCTCAGAAAGTTTGACCTAGAATAAGAATATAAAATTAACTAGAATTAATTCTGAGACAGAATAAAAATAATACATTGGACTTTATTATAAACTGAGGATTTCAACATTCCACTTGGAATAACAATTTTGTATGAAATGTTGTGTGAAAGTACCCTAGCTGCCTAAAACTTCAGCAGCTGACCCAGGTAAGGAGCTGCGTGGGTCTTAAAGCCCTGTGTTGAGAGACATTTTCCTTGCAAGCTGCTACTCATCTTCCACGCTCCCAGCTTCAAGGCGATCCGTCTATTGGACTGGTTTGTGCATCCTGGGGCAGTCAGTTTTGGTTGTTATGATGCCAGACAGATTGGCAGGCAGCTGAAGTGGTAGGGGTGAGGTTAAAAATCACCTTGACTGGAAACTGGTGGACTGCCACCGCCTGTTTGGTTTTGATAAATTAAGGCTGCTCTTGTTTGCAGATATCAGGCCAGTTCTGTGTAAAACATTTAATGCATATATAGCTTCTGTTGTGCTTGCATGCAGAAGTAATGCATGGGTGGGAGCTGGATTAATTCCAGCTGTATTCAGTTACTGGACTCTCTTAGAGTATTACCATTGCAGCATATTTTAATAATATTTGTGTAAACATAGAGTATCATTTCAGGCAAACGTAGGATTGCCAGGGAACAAAGAACTCCTGTATTTACATTGTGTCTTTATCACTGGCACACTGGGTGCAAGTTGCTTAACCTTTCTGTGTTTGCAAAAACAAGAGTACTAGGCTTTTGGTGAGGCACTTTGACAGATAGCAAAGGATGTCAAAGCAGCTGAAAATATAATCAGTATTACTATTTGAAACTTCTTCTGTGACTCACTGTTATTTAACATTGTCACAAACACCACAGTATGCTGTGAGACGGGAGAAGAAGGGTCCTCGTTGCTGCTTTTGTGCAAGGAGAAATTCTGCATCTGCAAGACATGGGTACTGAGGGACGTGGTGATCTTTCTTACAGCAGGGTGTGGGACTGGAGGAGTAGGGTCCTCAAAGTTGCAAGACAGCAGATAACCAGCAGTGGTTGTCTGTCTCCTTGACTCTGTGATAGTATGTATATATTAGTGATAGCCAGTTACACCAAATAAGTGGCTGGTATTTGTTTGTTAAACCTCATTTATTTGTCTTCCCAAGATTTATGCACATGTATCTGGTGTACAGTGAAGCCTTCCCCCCCTCTCCTTTCATGCTATGCTGTGCTCTTACTGGAACAATTCTGCCTTATTTTTTTCATATATGACACAGTTAAACTGAGAATAAGCTATATCAATAATAGACAGCAGTTGTTAGATTGTTAGGCTTCTCTCCTTTTGATTTTTGATCACTCTCTTTCATGTGAAGGCAATAGATCGAGGCATTTACTTTGAACTTCTTTATACGCCTGCCATCAAAGACTCCACAATGAGAAGATACACAATTTCAAATGCCATCAGCCTGATGCAGGTCTGCAAAGGAAAGGTAAGCTCTCAAAGTGAAAACAAGGTAATTAATTCAGTTCAAATTCTTCTGGAGTTGTACAGACTGAGCCATTTTAAATGTGTTTGATGCTGGGGCATCTGAAGCTGTGACTAAATATTGGCCTACTAACACCAGGACACAATCATTCTAGCTCCGGATACTTCCAGTCTTGCACCACTGCATGCTTTCTTCTTAAGCTGTCAAGCTGTTAGATTCCTTTTCCAGAACAACCCATGTGTTGTTATGGTATGCAATTGCCAAAACAAAGGTGGGAGGGGATGGAGGGGGGATAAAGTGCCAGACATCTAAGGTTTGCACTAGAACTGAAATCCATGTATTTCTTTAAAATCCTCCCTTTCAT
The DNA here is from genome assembly GCA_013399875.1 of Gymnorhina tibicen. Classification (NCBI taxonomy): domain Eukaryota; kingdom Metazoa; phylum Chordata; class Aves; order Passeriformes; family Artamidae; genus Gymnorhina; species Gymnorhina tibicen. The sequence continues at coordinate 433,550 of VXAZ01007538.1, forward strand.
ATTTCTGATTGACCAAAAGCTCTTTTTGACTGCATACTTTGAATATGGGGGCTAGAAAACAGTAAGAAAAAAGTAGGAACCTTGTTTTGTTAAATGGTCAGTAAATTCCCTGTGTCCAAAATAGACCCAACAGCTAGCTGGCTATCAGCCAAGGCTTTGCTCCAGTCAGACGAACTTCATTCTTCCATGCTACTGAAACCCAAGGAAGAAGTAACTTTGAGATGCCTGTAAACCATTGCTTTCATAACTTACCTCCTCCCAGGCTACCAGGTTAAGCTGTCTGTTATGCTGTGTCCTCTCAGGCCATGCTTTTTAATAGGGGGTCATATCATAATACATATCAAAGTTAACAGAAATTGTAGCTCCCCCTTCTGCATTGTAAATGGCCTCTGCCACATGTAGCTAGTCCAGAGAAACTGGATTTGGCATCTGAATGGCAACTGGATTTGGAAAGTCTGAAGTGGGAGAGCTTGGAAGGCAAATTAAAAGTAGATCCGTCATTAGCTCAGTTCTCCTCAAGCATGGCAGCTTTTATAGGACAGCAGGGTGGGTCAAATAGATTAATTTCCTTGGTGCTACAGAAGAAGTATTTGCACAGCCTTTCCTGAGGAGCCCACCTCTGGCAGTTAATGACATAAAGTACTGACTTGGACGTGACTTCTATACACACCAGCCTCCTTTCCTTTGGGATTCCCTTTTTGATGTTGTTCCTCTTTCCTCTGTGCAGTTCAAGATGTGCTTCTCACATGGTTGTTGATGAACTGGAGAGCACCAGTTGAGTTGATGTCACAGACAGGGCAAGAGAGATGTTCAGGCACTTGGTCTGTGCTCAGTGCCCTTTCATTCTGCATCTGTCAGTCTAGTGTTTCATCCGTGCCTGGAAGCTAAATCAGCTGGAGCTGCACATGACAAGTTCTTGTTAGGCACTGGAAGAGGACTGCTAGCTTGTCTTTGTTCTTTGCCTTCAGACTCAGTAGGTTGTGGACCAGCAGAGATGGTTATTAGCCCTTACTGAGAGTTTGCCTCTTTCAGTGAGGTAAAGGCCCTTGTTTAAATGAGACATGGGATGGCTGGTCTATAGGCTGCTTCCATTGGCACCTGGCACACAACTCTCACCTTCAGTAACATGTAGTTGCTGAACCTGTAGTAGCTTTTGGATCCTTTTATTCCTCTATTGTAGCAGGGCAGAGAAACTTTCAGAAGTTTACTGGTGTTCTCGGGGCTGGCACTGAGCAGTGTCCTTAAAACATTAAAATGTGCAGGAAATGAAGGAGAGACTCCCCTGCCTTGCCAGACAGAAGGTATGTGTAGCCACAGTCCCTCACCTCCCGTGTTTTGGTAACTGAGTTGGAGACTGCCTGGAGCAGTGTACTGAACAGCTGCTGTCTGCTTTACCTGGGGAGAGAGTGCTTTGCCTTTGAGGTTTCCCTTTAGCTCTTCTCTTGGATTTGCCTTTGCCTGCCTCTCCTTCACTTGCCAGCAGTGCTTTTCTTGTCTGCTCTTGTCTTCTTCCTCCATCTTACCCGTCCCCTAATGGAAGCAGGTTGCCTTTGAACCAGGCAGAGCATACCTCCAATGCACAGCAGTGATCCACAATCCTGTGCTGCTTTGAGATGTCTCATGCAGCTGCTCTGGGAGCTTCCCTGAGCCTGGGCAACAGGCGTTAGTTGCTACAGTTTGGAGCGGGAGACTTGAATTTTCCCAGCACAGTCTTGCAGTCAGCACCACTGAGGCTCAAAAGCAGCTTTGGGATCCATAATGTAGTTGTTTTAAAGGTGAACTATTCAGAAAATAAATGTCCTAGGCTCCATCAGGATGTGTGCTGTTAAGTCACTGTGATGTATATATTGCTTCTGCTTCTGGCTTTCCTTATGGTAAGGCAGTCATCTGTCCTCATCAGAGTCATCCTCTCCTCCTCAGCACACAAGAAAACCTGGGACATAGTGTGAACATGCACTCATTTTCATGTAGGTCTTTCAGCTGCTGAGTTCCAGCTGCACACAGGGCATTTTCTTCCAGTGCCTGCCCAGCTCTTTGTGCTGGGGAGGTGGCAGGAGAAGCAAAGCAGAGTGGGGAAGGGATCTAAAGTCCCACCTTAACACCAGAGGTGGTGTGATGTGTTGGTGGTACTGACGTCAGAGAGGGAAAGTCTGTCTCTGCCTCAGCACAATTCTCATTCTCACCCACTCAAGCAGGAATCCCCAAAGCCTTTTATTCAGTATAATAAAAGGTGTAAGGAGATTTTGCTGCTGCAGAGTTACTACCTGCAAAACAGGCTCCCCCTAGGTGAGCATCCTTGGAAGATAAACATCAGAAGAATTCCGGCAGCTGAGCTGTGGGATCTGCCAACCCCTGTGTAGTCACATACCTATTCTGCAGAAACCTTTTGGGAGAGAAGGGAGAAGGATTTCTCTGCCTGATGATTTTCATAGGGGTGCCAGTGTTGAGGGAAATGAGTGTACGGCACAAAGTGGCAGCCACTGCCTTGGTGTAGATATGTTTCCTGAACCAGTGTGAGTATGGTCAAGGCTAACATGAATGCTTAGCATTAAGTTGTACTGCAGCAGTACAGGCTGAAAATTTGGGAGCACCAACCTGTCTCAAGGCACTATCTGTAAGCTCCTTCTGGGGGATCCTGGACTCCTAAATCCATTTCTGTTACAGCTCAGGGTGAGTTGTTGTTTGTATGGGGCCTCTTTCAGCTGGTGTAAATAAAGGGGACACTTCTTAAAACAATGTCTGCAGCTTTGCATTTTTTTCTTTACCCTTAAGGGCGCTTTGAAGTCCCCTATGAGAGATACAGGCTGATAGGTGCTTGCTTAATGCCATCACTCTTGACACTTACACTGCTTAGCCTATCCCTCTAAAAGGTGTTGTACTTACTCATCTCCTATCTGGCTGTGAGAGGTTTGTAATTGCAAGGGAGGGCTTGTGCCTGTGCCCCTGTCTGTGTAGGGGACAGGGCAATAATTGAGTTTAGTCATGTCCCCAAATTAAGATTCCCACCCTGACAGAGTTCACTTCATCTGAGGGCATCAGATACTTTGATGTTTAAGTGGGCTCTGAGCCTGAACTTAGCTAATGCTCACAAAGTCTTTGCTTCTTGCTGATTTTTTTTTTTTCATTTCTTGATGCTGTCTGACAGATGAATGTTTGTTCTCTTTTGTTTTCCAGAACATAGTTATATCTAGTGCAGCTGAAAGGGTAAGTCCCAGATTGTTTTTAAGTCAGAACAATTTGACAATTTACCTGTGGCTAAAAATACAGCTTTAATTACACATTAAACATATAAAAATTGTAAATTTAAATACGGTTGCCATTACCAAAGAATTATATTGTGGGTTTGGGGATTTTTTTTTTTGGTTGGTTGGTTTGTTTTGTTGGTTTTTGGGGGATTTTTTTGCTGCGGCTGTGGTATTTTCCATGACTGTTTTCTCCCAGATGAAGACTCTGTTTGCCAAAATAGTGATATTTGCTTGATTTCCTGGTATCTTCAGTAGCTTGCTGTTATATAGCATTTAATCCTGCCTATCTGATAGCCTTGCCCTGCCTGCTCACACTGTCAGCCTGTGAGCGAGGGCACTCACACATCCAAACTTCTTTGTTTTGTTTTAGGCTCTAGAACTCCGAGGTCCTTATGATGTGGCTAATCTGTATCCTTTTCCAAAGTCAAAGGCAGCAGTTAGTAGTAACATTTGAAAGTTTAAAGTGGTTTTGAAATTCTTTTCATCCTTTACAGTCCTTGAACTTTATACAGTGGTACTTGTTGGTGACCAGTTCAATGAATCAGGGCTCTGAGTGTGTGTGGAAGGGGCAACAGATCTTGGTCATGGGGTGGCATGAGCAGTCACTGTAAATAATGTTTGTGTTCAGCTGCAGGAATGCTTTGTTGTGATATGCGTTAATGTTGTGTGGGTATAAATGGAGAAATGAATAAAACCCATAAAAATCTATGGACACTGTGAACCAAACAAGAAATTATTACTTAGTATCTCAAATGCCACATTTTTGGTAGCAGAAGCTATAAGACTTTATGTAAAATTAGAAGTTCCTGTCTGAGCAGTAACTACTTCTGTTCGGAATTTCCTAGTCCTTAGGTACACATGTAATGTTAAATCAGTGGTTGTGTTCTAGAAACAAAGGCGAGTGTCTTTCCTTCCCTTCTTTTAGGAGTTCAGATGCATTTTTATTACTCTCCCCACCCCAGAAGCACATATCTGGCCTGTCCCTCAAAGGGAAGGAGTGTGCTCTGAGTCATGAGAACCGTGTGGGAGGCTGTGTGGCCTGGAAGGATTTTATGCGCAACGTTTTCTTCCCTCTTAAAATGAGCAGTCAGGCTCAACCCAAATTAACACAGCTAATGTTGTGTCATCCCTGCTAAGGTGTCTGGAAACTTCAGCTTAATGCTTTTGCATCAGACAGTACCCTGTCCCCAAAACTGAAATTTTCCGTGGGGTAGTTTTTTTGCTTGATTATGCATATCTAAAATGTTCCTCTGTTGACAGACTTTTATTTTCAAAAGTACAGCTTCTTGTCTGGAAAGAAGCAACATTGCCAGGAGCTTTCCAGGAGAGCTGCTGGGGAACTGCAGCCAGGAGAATTGGGTGCCTCATTTCTCTGCCTCTGGGTAACCTTATGCAGAATGTCACTTTGAGTTACAGTTTCACTAATTCGAAGTTATTTGTAGAGTAAGCAAACCTATCATGCAGAGAGACTTCCCTGTTGTGTTTGTTGCTTCTGTGTGTTTTGATCCTGAGCAGCAGCGACAGAGGTTTGCTGTTTGGCCTGTCAGAAAGCGAAGCAAAGGCAGCTGTGTCCACCAACTGCAGAGCCACCATGCTGCATGGAGGTAAGCACTTGTAAGCTCCTCTAAATAACTTGCATTTGTTGAACTAAGTTCTTGCTGATGCATATTCTCCAAAAGGTCTGAGACTTTATAGAGCAAGTCAGATCGGGGTTTTAGCTTCTTTGTCCAAAGGACAAAGAGCTTTGCATGAAGAGGAGCTTGTGTGGCAAGGGTGTTTTATTTTCCCTTGTTGCCAAGTTGGCAAATCAGAGGCTGAACTGATGGTGCTGTCTGTGCTGGAGGGCTTGCTCAACCATGTTAATGAGTCATAAATGGTTTAGCCAAAGTAGGGACCTGCCTGCTGTGCTTCATAGTGAAACTATCCCATTTCAGAAAGGTTTGAATGCTGATCTTGGTGACATTGACAGAAACTAAGTGATTGACTTCAAAAAAATGGGGATGCATGTGTTTTGCATTTGCCTTTTTGCAGCATGTGTGCAGAAGCAACCTTAGTCATATCCCTTTTTGATGCTTTAGTATGTGGATTATTTCTGACTCATTCTTCAGTGCAGATCATTTCAAACTCACGGCAAAATCAACAGTTTTTCTCCAGCCTGCTACTCATCTACATAGAGATACAGAGTGTGTTGAAGGAATTTTTGTCAAATTTTTGTGGGATTTCTCAAGCCTGTCATCTATCTTTGAAATTAAATAGCAGGTGTGATTTCCCTTTGCCCCAGAGAGGGTACTAGGCCAGAATAAGTCAATGTATTTTGGCAAGGTTCTTGCAGAGCTTCTTTGCTAATAGAGTATTTGTAGGGAATCTCTTCTAACTCAAATTTTGCAGAGAAGCTTCATGCCAGTAATTATGAAATTGGATTGGACTCCTAGTGGGTTATTTGACAAATGTGAGGATTTGGGTAACATCACACACCAGTATTTTATATTAATGTTGAGGGTTCGGTAAATAAAATTCTTGAATACTATCAAGTGACTTCCTTGGTATGTAGGGGATCCTCTGCCAATACAGCTGTGCCCACATAGTCTAAGAATCCTGGGGCATATGAATGCATTTTTAGTATTTTTTTAAGAACAGTATGTTTGGCTCAGAAATGCTTTTGACAGTGCTTCAAGAATGTGTCCTTCTGTGATTATTGAACTGACTAAACCTGGTTTCCTATGGTTTTGTGTCTCTGCAGCTCCTTAGCCCCTGCAGACCTCAGTTTTCCTTGGTTTGCTATAATTCTACTCCCACCATTTTATTTCCCCCCATAGTTTCTCCACTCTGTAATGCAGTGAATCCTGAGCTCCTACCCGTGCAGGTTGCTTCCCTGCTGTGTGTGCTGACTGACTGGCTCAACATGTCCAACTGTGCTTGGGGCATGGACACCTGAATTGAGTATGCTTTAAATGCGTTTGAGTATTTGAGGTACTGGTACTGCAGCTTCTGCTTGTATATTCCAGAAACTCGAAAGAGTGCCTGTGGTGTGGTGTACACGGTGAAGAAGCCTCGCAAGGTTGAGGAGGAAGAAACAGCAGTGCCAGCCTGCAAAAAAGCTAAGACTCAAGCTTGAGGACTGAACCAGTTGTAACAGGAGTCTCCATCTCTTCTTTACCCAGTGTTGAGTCTCCCTCCAACCTCCAGCCAACCTAATTTTTCCTTTACTACCTTGCTTAGTCTGCAGAAGAATTATTCTTCCAGCATTCAAGTGAGGAAAGCTGTGTGAATGAGACTGCTGTATAGTATTCACCACATCTGAAAGGTCATGCTGGGCCTCTGGCCAAGGTCAGGAGACTGACTCTTCACCCTGCCTTAGGTCTCCTGGAGTTAATGCAAACTCAACATTTTTAACATGAAAATTTTCACTTGTACGCATGCATTCCTATTTTATTAAAAGCATGTCTAAGAACACATGCCTTCATAGTCTAGCTCTTCTGGTTTCTCAGGTTTTAAACACATCTCTGTACAACTGCAAGCCAGTAGATGAAGTTTACCTTCAAGTGGCTGTGAAGAAGAATAATAGTACAGTAAAAAAAAAAATTGCTTCCTATTCAGTTTTGTGATCAATGACTGTAATGAAGATCCCAGGATTTATCAGTTGCTAGGAGGTATCTTGGATTTGGGTTACAGTAGGAGTGACTGACCTGACCTGCCAGATACATATCCCAAAGGCCACTGTGTGTCCTGCAGCACTTAAAAACAAACAGTACCATTAGATGGTTGCCATAGGTGGGAAGGAAGAGCCAGAGCTTAGACTGAATGTGTGCTCAGCAGGGGGTGTTGCAGTTGCAGTGTAGGAGCTGTCTCACCTAGGCCTGAGCAGCCTCCACCTCACATCATCTTTACTGCACCATTTCCTTCTTTACGTCCTGCTCTGGAATTGTTGTCTATGCACATGTTCATTTTGCTGCCTCTTGCTTTTCTGTTTTTCTTCCTTTTAATGCCTCAGTAAACCTGACCTGGCTGCCAGAAAACCAATCAAACAGATATATAATCAGCAGAGCATTTTCAGAGCTCTTCCAAATGTTGACTGAAGTTTTTCTTTTCATTAAATGAATACAAAAATCACGTAAGTTACTGTACTAAGATACTGTTGAGCCAGTTTTACTGTGAGTATTCCAGTCCTCTATTGGTGCCTGACAGCAAGTTGAAAAGTAGAAGTTGTAACACGTAAAATACAGCAGAAATCCTGCAGTGGGTCGTTTCTGGGCTCTTGGTAACTGGACTGAGCAGAATAGAGGAAGTTCTCATAGACTTAACAGTTCTATGTAGTGCTGGTGTAAGTTACAACAGCTTTTGCTTCATTCAACAAATATGAAATATGTTTCCTGTATGTTATTACTCGTTGACTTTGTGACTTGAGTCCATTTTGTTATAGGTATTGGGGAGTTTTTTATGTGTGTGTGTATGTATGTATGTATGTATAAAGCTGTTTGTCATTTATGGACTTACCTCTAAAATGATGCTGAAACCAGAGAAGAATCAAAATGTGTTTGGTGCAATTTCCTGAATGACACATGAATCTTGCCTTGGCCAGAGAATAACCTACTCTGAGCGTGTCAGAAGTTGTTTGGTAACTAACATATGGAAGGAGGCTTTGAATGCTTGAGATTCTTCTTGCTACTTGTTTGACTTTAAAAAATTAAACTCTTCTTCTTCGCCCTTTGTTAGATACAGTACTTCAGAAGCTGATTGAAAAGTTTCTTCTCCCTCAGTTTCCTGAAGCATGTTGCTGTGGCCACTTGGGTGCCTGAACAGTTGGACTGCTGCTTGGTTAGATGATGAACAGACTGGGTTAGCCAGCACTGATGTCATTTCTGTTTCCTGCAAGACTAGCTCCCAGTGTCCGGGTAATGGTGCAGAAACAAGCAGGAAAGTCGTGGCTTGCAGAGAAGGGCAGCAAGTGGAAATGTGCCATAATTTTTATGGAGAAGGATGTGTTCACAAATTAGGCCTACAGCTGGCAAGGTGACACTTGTGCATTACGGTGCTTGTGTGAGAAAAGTCTCGTGTCTGAAGCTGTTGGTCTCAGTCTAGGAGAGCTGCCTGCAGACAGAGTAGGTGATTCTTTTGCTTGCTTCTCTGTGGGGTTAGTGTAAATTCACTCCAAAATTGGCACTCCAGGAACAACTCTTCTTTGCTGCCCACTTCTGACTTCACCTCAGGACATTGCTTTGGCCAGACTATAAAGCTAGCTGACATGGGTTGGTGAAGGAGTTTGAGAGCCCCTGGCATATTTTTCTATCAGGCCACCCAATGGATAAATAGAAATTTAACTGAATGCAGTGTCTAATACCCTTCTACTCTGCTCTCTCCCACCTGGAGTGCTGTGTCCAGCTCTGGGTCCTCAGCACAGGAAGAACATGGAGCTGTTGGAGTGTGTCCAGAGAGGGCCACAAAGATGGTAAGAAGGATGGAGCACTTCTCCTGTGTGGAAGTGCTGAGAGAGCTGGGGTTGTTCAGCCTGGAGAATAGAAGGCTCCAGCACCACCTTATTGGGGCCTTTCAGTATTTAAAGGGAGCTTATAAGAAAGATTTCTCCAGAATTTTCATCAAGGCCTGTTGTGATAGGACAAGAGGTAATGGGTTTAAATTAAAAAAGGGTTGATTTAGTTTAGATACAAGAAAAAGGTTTTTTACAGTGAGAGTGGTTAAACACTAGCACAGGTTGCCCAGAGAGGTGGTAGATGTCTTAGCTCTGAAAACATTCAAGGCCTGGTGGGACAGGGCTCTGAGCAACCTGATCTTGTTGAAGATGTCCCTGCTCATTGCAGAGGGGTTGGAGTAGATGAGCTTTAAGGGTCCCTTCCAGCCCAGAGTGTTCTGTGATTCTGTGAAATGGGACATGATGCCCCAGCTGGCAGCACTGAAGGTTGTCCTGCTTCTGCTAAAGCAAAGGGAGAAGTGTCTGTCTTTCCTAACAGGACTTGGCATCTCTCTTGGCTTGGGTAGCTGGAGGTGTCTTGTGCTCTACACAGTAGTGACTAACCAAGAAATGGTATTTTTAAAATCAAACTCAGTAATAGAACTGTAACTTTGTTTTACTAGCTACTCAAAATACTGTCTTTCTCCTTTCATATGTGCCTCCATTTAACAAAATAAGAAAGAGATGGGGTTTATCTAACAGTGAGTGGCAGGGAGGTAGCTCAAGGGATGGCTGCTCTTGGCAGCTGAGACTTTTTTTTTAGTTTTTAAGAATTTTACAGCAGACAAGATGTGAACTTCCTTTAAAGGGAGACAAAATTGCCTCATGCACACTCACCACTCCATCATCCACTCCAGCAAGTAAAAAGAACCACTCTGTTTATTTAATCTGATATGGATCAGTTCAAAATGTACAGAAAAAGCAGTACAAATTTACAAATATACATAATCTGATTTTGCATTCTTCTATCATCATACTTTGTAACAGTCTAGTTTTAAAAAATTCTCTTCCCTGATACTATCTCCTCTCACCTTCACAACATTGTATCTGAATCCTTCAGTCCAAAGGGGTACGTGGTGGTTGGAGCTCTGTCCTCAAGCTCAGTATCAACCACGATTGCCAAACCCTGAATAAACACCATTACTCAACTACTTCATTAAATCCACTTGGCACCTCAGTGTACCTTCTCCCATTGCTCTTCCACATACCACCACTCAATTCACAGGTTATTTTAGTAGTGACACAAGGCAACAGTTTCAAGTATTTGCTACTTAAGAGCTATTGGAAGGCTTGAGGAAAGTTGCTAATATAGTTGAAAATGCTGCCATTTAAGACAAAAGGATTTATGTTGCTGGCAAAGATTGCATTTAGAGCAATTGCATCTATTAAAAAGAAGCTTAAATAATATTGAAGATCATTAAAAATTACTTTTAAATAAATAAATAATAAATAGAAATAAATAAAGCCATTTTAGAGCTAGTGGAATTTTAACACTCAACCTGTCTTTCAAAATAATTTCTTTGCAGGTTTTTTGCAGTTTTCAGTGAAGGCACCTCAAATAATCCAGTGCCATAAATATTTTCAATAGATGTTCAAGGACATTTTCATCCAGGTTTGTGGGAAGAATTTCAAAGCAGCAAAAAGCGTGGTCTGGTTTTTTCTTCAGAATTTACTGAGATGGGCATTCTTTTTGTAATTGTCTTTCAGGCTATTGAATATCTCTTTGGTGCCATTCTGCCACTGAAGAACAAGATCCATAGGGGTTTTCCCTTCCTGGTTAAAAGAAACAGAGGAAGTGAAATTTAATTTCATCCACTGATGGCAAATACTTGTTCAATGCATCTGAATGATGTGAATCCCGTCTGCACACACAGGCTTAGACTTAGTCTCGCCCCTCCCTGAGGTCAGAGTACTTTTGCTCTACAGATTTAGTCTCAGTCCTGGTCAGACCCATGATGAAAACTCCCTGGGTGTCAGTGGGTCTAAGCAAATGCTGTGACCAGCAGAACATGCAGGTATTTCTTTTGTTCTATTTTCAAGTGATTAGAAATATATTTAGGGGCAATCTCAGTAAGACACTCTTCCATTGAATTCAGGTAGGAGTTTAATTAGGGTATGAACCACAGGAATTAAGTAGGATCAACTTCTGTGTGCAGACAAAATCTGAGAGAGCAAGTCTCTGGCCTTTGGGGCTGTACCCTCCATCACTGTCATACCCTGATGAGGGATAATGCTGGGAGCAGCCCCACTTGAGGGAAGTGGGCAGAGAGTAGGGAGTACAGAGTGCTCCAGTGACTGTTTTCTTCTTTGTCCCCTGGAGTTTTGACTGATTGTCAATCAAAAACACTGACTGGCAATGGTAAAACCGGTGCTACTGCTGCTAGGTTTGGATTTGGGAGAAAGGGTCTGTCAGGTGCTGTCTTGTAAAAAGTGGTCACAGAGCTCCAGCAACACTGCTGCTGCAGTGGCTCTGAGCACAGCCAGGTGTGGGGCTGCTCTCTGCTCAGCCACAGGGATTTGTTGCCCAGCAGTAAGGTTAACAGCCAGTCACCCAGATGTGGTGCTGGGGCTGGCCCTCAGCTGTGGGCTTAACAAAAAGGAGGTTTCTTTTATGAGCTAAGATCTTTATTGTCTCAGTGGTGGTTGAAGCCCAGGAGTTGTGCAGAGTAAGTGTCCGTCTATTATATCTTTTCAATATATGATCTGAGTAATTAAAATAAATCATAGAAAGGTGTGATGTTGTCTAAGCAGCAGATAGTGGGTTCTGGTTTTAAAAGAGGTACTGGGTTTTCCTGTTTTCCTTGACCTCCCCTGAGTTACGCTTTGCCTGTCTCAGCTCTGCTTTAATTAGCTCTGATGTGATCTAATTAAGTCTGTTCACAATAGTCTCTCCTGGTCTTGAAATCTATGGAACTCCTCTGGTGGGAAATTTATTTTAATGCATTTTTAAATTACTTCACTTTTGTGCTATCACTTACGCAGTTCTTTAGGGTCAGATCTGCTCCGTGCAGGATCAGGAGCCTGATGATTTTGTAGCGGTTCAGCCTCACGGCATCGTGCATTGGTGTGTCTCCTTCCTAGAGAGATGGAGCACAGCGTCAGTCCTGCTGGGCCAGCACTGCCAGCCAGCCCCAGCTGCACAGGGATTCTCACAGGCCAGTGGAGCTGTGGAGGCAGACAGCAGCGTGGTGCTGCCTGGTGCTGGCAGGTAAGAGGTATTGGTACTTACCCTGTCCCTGGCGTTGAGATCTGCTTCACAGGCAATGAGGTGCTCGCCGCAGTCGTAGCGACCTGTCCGCACAGCCACGTGCAAGGGCGTGCTGAGCAGCTAAGGGGTCAGGGGAGGAAGTGGTCAGTGGCATGAAACAGCTAAAAACTGCTTCAAAAACAGCTACCAGAAGTTATCTCCTGGGAGTAAGGGTCAGCTTTTTGTCTCCAATTAAAAAAGCTGCAGAGTTCCAGAAGCACATACCTTGTCTCTTGCATTTATGTTTATCCCTTTGTCCAGTAAGAATTTCAGAACATCCAGATTCCCTCCCCGGCATGCCCAATGCAGAGCTGTAGAATGAAGCTTTAATAGGAAAAAGAAAATAAAAGAATTTTAATACATCATTATATTAAAAAAACCACTCTTTTTATCATATTTCTAAGTCCAAATTAATTTTTGTGCAGTTTAACCTAGAACACTGTGATCACTGAATTGTTTCTAGTGACAGCTTTTCTTATTTTGCCCTGATCTCTGCAGTACTGTGAATTTCTCGCTCTTCACACTCACTGCATATTGCTCCTAAACACAGAGATCTTGGCAAGGCTGCTGTGAGAGAGGATGTGTTTTGCCTATTCTGTGAGCTTAGAAGTTATCTTTAGCCAGGTATGTGGCTGGTATGTGCTAGTTAATATTTTTTATTCAATGCCTTTTGTGTTCTAAAATGCATAGAAAATGAAGCTCAAGGGAAAGAATAGCTGTCTTTAAAAAACAAACAAATCCCCAAGTTATGCAAGTCCACAAATTGAATTAAAACCCTTTTCCTCTACAAGATTCAGTATCTCTGCCCTGAGCTGTGCTGGAAAGAGTGGAATGTCCCTTGATGGTCCCGCTCTGTCTGTTGTTCCTCCTCTTTCTCACCCTCTGCGAGCTCTGCTGGGTTAAGTGAGGGGGAGGAAGGCTGGCCAGCAAAGGGACAAAGAGCAGAGAAGCAAAGAAACAGCTGCAGAAGCTGTCGATACTCAGGAACCCTTGTGGCTGGCGTTCCAGAGGAGCAGAGGCTCTCCTGAGCACAGCCTTGAAATCCTGGTGGCGAATGTGCGCGTCGTGCTGACCTTGGGTACCTGCGAGGGACAGCGCTATCTCAGCACCTGCCTCAGGCTGACCTCAGTTCTCCTACCCTACCCGGGGCTTTGTTGTCTGCTGGCCAGCACTTCCTGTATTTTCCAGCAACCCTTTTGGCACAGGGAGGCAGACACTCCCTCCTGAAACTTCTTCTCAACGTTATTTTAAGGATAAGCTTAAAAGACATTGCAAGGCCTTTTAGTACTCCTCCTCTGTAAGAAGCACTTCTATAAATGCTTCTCCTGGCACGTATAAAACAAGGAGCAATTTTTGGAAAGAGGTATGAGTGGATGTGCCTACCATGTCTTTCTGTTCAAGCTGGGCTCCAGCTTCCACCAACTTTTTCACCACCTCTAGATGTCCTTCAGAGCACGCCCTGTGCAGTGCAGTGCGTTTGAACTGGCAATTGAAACAGTACAGGGTTAGACATTACAAATGGCACAAAGATATCTTTAAATCTCTTCTCCCCTCCTCCCTAGGATGATGGCAAATACATACTCCATGCCGATTCCTTTTAAAGAGCTGATACTTTTGACACCTGAAATCTGCTAAGTTTTAATAGCAACCTGATAGTTGAGAGCTGCCTACCCAGCATTTGAAAGGATGGGAGAAGTATCTGCAGTATGGCATCCAGATTTAAAATGACGCCTGTTGAGTTCCCCATCCAACATGCTACACTGTGTTTTGCAAATGCAGCTTATGCATTATGGAGTGTGAGGGCAGCCACTTATTTCTGTTATTCTGCAGACAAATTTCTTATCTCCTTTTCCATAGCATTGGAAGATCACCTGTTATGGAAAATCAGGTTCTCCTGAGCACCAATAGCTTTCTTTTAAATATAAAGACTCTTTTGAGGTAATATGACTTTAAGGGTCTCAGTTGCCAATGGAAAACTTGATGTACAAAACTTCCAGCATTTATTTACTTCCTGCCACCCCTTTTTTCCTCTCATAAGAGTGGAGTCTACAAAACCTCATGGTAAAAGTTATTTTTGCTCTCTTCTGTAGCAGGCTTTGCGTTAGGAAGAAGACTGTACCTTATCACAGACATTTGGATCCCCTTTGTCTGAGAGGTATTTTTCAATTACTGGCAACTTATTCTCCAGTGCAGCTTTGAAGAATGTGGTGATATCCACAGGTCCTGTCTGATGGAAAGAATATAGAGAGCATAAACATGTGTGGCACAAACCCCCATTAATGCTTTCCCAGAATAAGGTACTTTGAAGTAACTTACAATAACTTCCGGTTCAGGTTTCTTTAAAACAGGCACTTTCACCTTCTTGCATTTTTTCTTCTTCTTCAGCTGAATAATTTTTTCAAGATCCTCCAAGTTTTCAAGTTTTGACCTGGCCTCTAATTTCTTCTTCTTCAGCTGAAACAAATCATGGAAGGCAGCAAGTTGAGCTGTGTGACCACCTCTCCCTTTCAGAGTGGCAGGACAGCAATGTGATACTGTTCAGCTGAATTCAATTAAGACCGGATGAACTTTGAAATAAATTGTCTGTTTTAATTTTTTTTTTATTTGCAGATGGGGCTAATTGACCATTAGACTAAGTTGCTAACTATGTGAGAAATTCTACCTCATTTATAGTTTTTCATATACCATTAGACCTCTTCCTAACTTCTTCTTGAGCCAAAGGTTGTGACATGAGTTTAGACCAGGAGTCAGGGCAGCACTGCAGTCTCTTCTGGCACCCCAGTTTAAAAAATCTCATGTTCAGCTTATGAGAGCTGGAAAGCTCCTGCAGTTTTAGCTAACTTCCACCAAGCGATTTTCTTTAATCACTTACTTTAGCAGCCCCTAATTTATTGGAACTTAATTCTCTTTGCTTAAAAACATACCCTCAAGTGAAGAACAAGGTTTAGAATGATCTTAGCATTTCAGTCAGCAAGTGTTGTTATATTTTGGGAAGCCACAAAGAATGTCCTCAGTGTCCTTGATGGGGCAGTTCAGTAAATGTTTAAGACTTCTCCAAACCTGCTTGTGAAAAGCATCTGCACATGAAGTCACCACTGGGCACTGCTGACACCAAGGGCAAATTTGTTGCCTGAACTGAGGTCCCATGAGGTGTCCCCTTGACTTCCGAAGGAAGATTCACAAACAAGGGGTAATTCGGGGTGAATACACATGACAGATTCTGTCCCATGGTGTGATTGAGGGTAAATACACCAGTGACACCCTGTCACATGGTATAGAGTTTGTCACCTGAATTCTTATTCAAGTTATTTCCACTTCTTCTTTTTATTCTCTGCATTTCTGGTTTGCTCTGCAGATCATTGGCCTAATGGAAAATAATTATGCTGACTGTGGATCAACTGGAAACCCACAAAGTTCTTAGGAACCTGCTTTGAAGGAACTCAAAGAAACCTCTGTAGCCAGTAATGATGCCTCTGTTGAAGTTTAAGAAGTAGTTTTTATTCTAATGTTTCTGAGACTGACTTTCTCACTCTTCACGTTTTAGAACAAAGTCTTATTCCCCCTGCTAAACTTTATCATTTCCAAATCACTTTAAATTTCTAGGCCAGTTGATTGCTTATTCACAAAAAGAAATTAAAGATAGTACAGCTACTGTGTTTTGGGGGGAAGAAGCATCAGTTCTTAGGGATCTAGGGAGAATTGTTATGATCCAGGAATAGAAAATGGTACTTTTCTGTAGACCAGTATGAGTTCCATTTGTAACTGTTCTTCCCAAATGTGCTGGTCAGTGTAATGCCGTTTTTTCATTAAAGGAACATTTTCATGGTAAGTAAGGCTTCTGGCTTGAGAAATGCACTCTTACATCTTTTTGGGTTAGTTATTTTTGGTAGCAGTCATTAGGTGTGCAAGCTGAAGGTGTCTCAGTGGCTCTGATTGCTCCCCCTCACTGACAGCCAGCAGCAGGTGACCCCTGGGCAGCAGGAGCCCTCAGCATTTCAGTCAGACAGTATAGGGGGTGTTTTAGGTTCTGCCTCAAAGTGTTACTGCCTGTGCCCACAGGCTACAGAGGTGAGCACATCTCCATGGTCTTCACTGGACTCTAGACCAACCTCCTTTCGTGGTGGTCTCCCAAGGGTTTTTCTAGCTCACCATGCGTGTATTTCTAACTTAGAGAGAGGCAAAACTTCAAGGACTGCAGCAGGAAATGCACAGAGGATGATAAAAATCCAAGCAGAAAACCCAAGAGCCTACCTCTATTTCTAGTTTTTTCTCCTTCTCATAAGCCAGATCACCTCGGGTCAGTGAGTGCACAGGGACTGTCTTTAGGTCCTCCTGCTTCTCTAATCGTACGGCAGCTTCATACTCTCCATTTTTGAAGTCCTCAGGGAGGAAGCTGCCAGTCTCCTTATCATCCACCTTCTTCCCCGTCACCTGTAAATGCAAACATGATATAATATAACCAGCGGATTCATGACTGCAGTAGCCACCACCTGGGAACATGGATTGCCTAGGGCTAATTGCACCTCATTCCTGCCCTCTCTCAGAGCATGTGACAGCCAGGGCAGGCCCTCCTGCCTGTGCCTGGGAGAACTGTGGATGTAACTGGCTGGGGCACATCTCCCATGCAGCTAAATCAGGTTGCTGAGTAATTTCAAGGCTGTGGCTTTATCCATCGTTGTCAGTCCCAAAGTCCCATTTATAGCAGAATGGCAGAAGCTATGTGGTGCTGTGCACCAGCACGCTTTCAATAGTTTTCAGAAATATTTCTGATGCCCAATTAAGTGTGTACAGAGATGACTTGTTAAACTTAGTAGAGGCTGTTGTGTATTTTGAGAGTGGTTCATGTGGCCTAGACTGCCTTTCTGTTTGATCACCTTGTAAAATTGTATTTCTTATAGAGTCTAATACAGAAGAAACTGTCAGAACCTTGCCAAAGAATTTAAGACAGCATTAACCACTTAGGCAGTTGTATCTTAACAAAGCCATCTGGGAAAATAAATGCAGTGTTTTACGGAATTATTCCTGTTTTCCCCATTTCTCCCTCAGATCAGACATTTTTAGTCTGAATCCTGCAGTGGAATGTCCCATTACTTGTGGTCTAGACATTATTTTCAAAGACTCTTTTACATCATGAACAGCAGTGGCTGTAGGAAGTGTTAGTTTATTATTAGAAAACAATACAACTATTAAGCTGCTCATTTAGTATTATAAAATACTATAGTTTCCCTGCATTAATATGTTGCCCCAGCCCCTTATTAGATTGGAATTACTTAGTGTGATCATAAGATTACCGGTTCCTAAAAAAAAAGTATAAATTAAAACCAAGGACAAAGTCAAATAAATAGCTAAATTTTGGTTGGTCTTTTCCTCGTGAACTGTGCTGTGATGCCAAATCCAAACAGCTGTGTAGTTGTATCTGTGGTGAGACCCTTTCCCAAGGAAAAGTTAAAATGAAAATATAATAATATAACAAACAGTATATAAGGGTTTGCACCTAGAGCACAGAAGTGCTGGTAACCTGCTAAATCAGTGATCCACAGAGGTCTTCTTTCTATGCGTGGTCTAATGACAGTCTAGAAAGAAAAGTAATTGTGAGTAAATGAAAGAAGGTTGCACCTACCAGCTCTTCTACTTTCATCATCATCGTCATGTTTGCTGGTGTTCAAAGGCTGTGCTCCTGTAGGGCTGACACCTCCCAGGGCTCAGGCCAGCTCTGCAGGGACCACCACACTCACTGCACTTATATATCTTTGGGAGAACTGTGCTTGAATGAGATAATCTTCCAACCTGGGAATCCAAGTATGCCCCTTGCGCTCGCCAGCTGAGAGGTGGCTCACGCTCATTCCAGACACGTTAATGAGCCAGATCTGGTGTCGAGGCAGCAGAGGGGCGTCAGTTGGGCGAGGAAGGGTGAGAGCCCCACGGTCTGACCACACCAGGACAGGAATCGGAATGAAATGTGAGCTCATCATTCCTTTGGCAATGACTGCACCGCTCAGCAATGTGAGTCATTCTGTGCTCCCAGTGCCCACTAGGACAGCTGTCTGTTGATACAGCATTATAACTTCATCTTCTTCTTTTTTCTTTTTTTTTTAATTGACATTCAGATGACTCTAAGACACTGGAAAGGGTAAGTGGCTTATGTACAATGCTCATAGCAATATCTTCCTGATAAATGGATTATTACCTTTAAAGTCTTGAAAAGCCATTATATTCATTGCTATTTATTCTTGGATGATAAACACTTTTAGGGGAAAGGCTTTTTCTCATCATGATGATAGTCTTCTATATTTGTTGGAAGGAATTCTCTGAAGGGATTACTATACCAGAATGATGTCTCTGGTGCTAAAAGGGCCTATGACATGATTAGTTACAATCAGCATAAGATATCAAAACAGTAAGATTTGCATTTCTCTGGACCCTTGTCAATTATTATAAGCCAAATAATAAATCATGTCCTATTATACAATAGAAAAAACAAAAAAAGGAAAACTTAATACTGTTTTCTCAGGCAATATTTTCCTTCTGGATATGAAAGGATAGAGGCCCAGAAGTGATTTGTTTATTTTTTAGGATAAGATGAGATACACACAAATATATGCAGATAATGTGTGTGTTTTGGGGAAAAAGAGCTACTGACTCCTTTGAGAAAGCTTTTCTTATGCCATGAATCAGAGTGATCTGGAATCAGGAGAATGGTCACCAGCAGAAGGCAGTTTTATAAGAGGAAGATGCACTAATATTTGCATTCAAAGAGTGTGGATAAATGCCAAGACACATCAGTTCTGTGACTGTGCAATGCCTGGGGCTCCTGTCCAGTGAGGTACGCAGGTCACCTGGCTGAAATGAATACAGCAGCCCAGGTGCTTCAAGTACGACATGTACATAAGTGCTTCACCAAATCGAGACCTGTCTTGAGGGTTGTTTATATCATTAGCATTATTAGCATGCTGCATTCCTGACATTGACCTTTCAAGGTGTCTCTCCTCTGAACTATCCCCCAGTAATCCGAGTACATCCAAACTTGTCTTCTAGTGCCCATCATACCTATGCCCTCCCTTTCCCTGAAATGAAGCTGGACATCAGGTGGTTCCTTTACCACTCAGAATATATATGACATTAGGGGATGAGTCCCAGAACTAAAATAGAGTATGTGCTAGCAACACAACCTTTCAGAACGTTTTTTTTCCAAACTTAAGTACAGCAACGTTATCATTCCCCCCTAGTGGTATGTTCTGAATCACACTGCCAGGCTTTTTTTTACTGCAGTTTTGTACTCCTGTTAAATGTCTCTATGACAAGAGGCAGCTCTGGCTTTTTCTTGTGTTGTAATAGCTTACCTCAATCTGTTCAGTTCTGTGACTTTTATTGTGTCTTAAAATACACAGCCCTAACAGGATAGCTGCATAGAGTGCTTCTAGTTTAGTGGAAACAGATCACAGCAGAGACCTGATGCAGAAAGAGAAATGTGGAGGTTTACTTTTAGAACAAAAACCCTTTAAGGAACTGTGAGCTTCCTCTGGACTTGTTCTTTTTTTTTTTTTTGAAGCTTACTTTTCCCCTTTTTTGCTTTCCCTTTTTTTTTTTTTTGGTTTTTTTAGCAGCCTGATATAAAAAACTGACTCAGAAAAACCTAAAGTGGAAGCTTTTAAGTGGATAGATCTTCCTCTGCAAATGGTACACAAATCCAGAGCCAGAGTAGCTTTACAGGAAACCTCAGTGCTCTGAGGGGAAACAGAAACCAAGTTCTCACGAGTGCTACCACAACACCAAAGCTTATTTATCTTTAAAACATCCCATCCCTGATGAATAAAAGAATAATAAAGAATAGAATACTCCTTTATTATCCTGACTTTCTATTTTAAAACAGTGGTACCCAAAACCTACTTTAACCAAAGGCTGGGATATAAATTAACCTAACGGTAAATGCATTTAAGCTAAATGTCATGTAAATGAAGGCAACACTACTGAAATAGCAGAAATACACCGACTTGTATCAGCTAAGACTCTTGGCTTATCACTATTGCTTAATATTGGAGAGGGAAGTAGTATAATGAGCTTGTAACCTTGTACTGGACGGTAACTACTCAATCACCTTTCATCAAGTGATTTCTCGTTAAGGTGGTAATAGCAGATGGTCAGTGGGTGATGTGTAACAGGAATCTGAAAAACTCTTGCCACTCCACTGAAGGATAAGGGCAGAGAAATCATCTGCAAGGTGTGAGGCAACTGGATATTGTCACAAAAATCCTCCACAGAGAAAACACGAAAGGACAGTAGGCTCAGCATGACAGGGAGAAAACTGTGGCACACCCTGTTCCCTGCTACCAAAAAGGAACTGTCTGACTCGAGTAAAGAATGTTTGTAATTAATTTTTTTAAGTGATTAATGGTAGAGTGAACATATCACGTGTGATGCAAATGATATTGCTGCCTCCTGTCAAGTGTACGACCATCGTGTTTTCACGGTGTCGCTGCTCTACTCGTCTGTCTTACATTTTCCAGCACTCTGCCCTTGGCTCTGTCCATGCACCCACAGATGCTGCCCTTGGATGCCACTGTGCCTAGCTGCCTGTTGTCCTTTTCCTGCTGCTAAGTAAGTAAAGGTATGAAAAAATCAGTTGCTAGTGAGTGGTTGTGCACCTAAGAGGTTATTGAGCCAGCAAACTGTTCCACACGTGTGCAGTCAAAGATAAATTCATAACCAAGGTACACAGAAGAAGTAGCAACCCACAGATTACTCCTCCTGGATTAGCGATGTGTTGGTGTGTAATGGCTTGTTTATTTTGCTGTATGTGTGAGCATCCAGCATGCCTTATATATCCACATGCAACAGAGCAGTATATAATTGCATATTGCAAGAAATGCATTTATTTCCTTCTCTTCCTTTTTAGCTGTCGGTTTTCCATAAAAGGCAGGGAACACTTTTATTTGTCTAACATATACACTTTGATCCTTTTGTCAAAAAGGTAACTGATTTGGGAATGAGTTAACTATGATATGATAATTATACCACTCATGTTCTAACTTTTTCAACATAGGGATATATAAAAAGTGGTCAGGCAATTGCTACATTATCTGATTAGAGACTACTTATCTATGCGTATTTTTGTGTCTAAAACTGCTAAAGGGAAGTACATTGTCTTCTCAGAGGAAAAAAATCCCACAAAACTTTTTCACCTAGGAATATTAAGCTAGTCAAGTGCAAAATTAGAATGTAAGAAATTATTGAACTAAAAGATGAGGTTACAATTCCATTTCATCAGATTGTTATTGAAGAAACAAAAAATTCATAGTCTAGCAGGTTGCTGGTCTGGCCAACACAGTTCTCTGGTGTCAAAACTCAAACAGCAATGAGTCAATAGTTGCATCACTTAGGAAAAGCTTTAAAAGGCCTCTTCAAATTACATAAGGGTTGGGGATTTCACATAACAGAAAAAAAATGCAATCGTGATTTCTATTTAAAAACAAGATATTTTGAATGTATCTGAGGCTGTGAGCTTTATCATAATGGCATTCCTACAACACATGAATCTAGATAATTCATCTTAATGGATCTCAGCTAATAAGTAAGTGCAGCAAAACACATCAGAAGGGTTGTTATCTGTGGTCAAATCAGTTTATCTCTTGGCTGCTTGCCTTTGTAATTAACAATATAGGTTAGGGTCCTTCTGCTCCAGCATGCCTGTGCTGATGCTGTTCATGTAACCTCTGACATTTGTGTGTGGTAGATGAGACAATTATTCCCCTAGCTACTGCAAAAAGGCTTTTCTGTGAAAGTGTGGAGTTGTTTTGAAGGTTTCTGCCATTCAGAAATACTCCAGAACAACTCCAAGTCAGGCAGGAAAGGAAAAGTGCTTAAAGTAGAGAACAGTGAGTGCCTGCCTGCGAAACCTGGCCACCTGAGTCGTGATCCAGCACTGACCACTTGCTCTCCAGCAAAGCATAGCCAGTACTTTTGAATGACAACAAGGGAGAATTCATCTTCACTCTGGAGAAGCTGTGGCATTTTAAAACTTTATTTTTATTTAGAATTTCACACTGTCTAGCTTAAAGCCTCCACTTATTGAATCTTGGTATAACTTTGCCTAAAAGCTTCTAAGTACTCTTCCTCATTGCAGTAGAGCAATGCCTTTTTTCCTCTATAAGTGTAAGGGGCTGCTATAGTTTTGGGTGATAGAAACATCCCTCTGAAACGCTGCATACCTTGCACAGGACAAAATCCAGGTACTAGCTGTCCTTCACTTACATAGCAAAAGCAGCAGCTCAGGAGACACTGGAGAGCTCCATCGGGCAGCAGTGCAAGACTTCACAGGCTGTACCTGAGGAAGTGATGGTCACTTGCAACTGGGTGCTTCTATTTTAGGAATTCCACTCTGCAAAGGTGTCAGGTTTTGTGTGGGACTCTAGACAGCAGTGACCAAATAACACTGAGCCATTTCTTTTCCCTGTAGCCTTACATTAGAGCACGTGTAGACGTAGTTATCCAACCGGATTCCCAAATCGCTCTCCAGGCAGAATCAACCAAATTTCATTCCTCCCAAGGGAAGACTTTGAGAAGCCATCTAGTCCAAGTTTCTGCTCAAAACAAGGTCAAAATTGAATTCAGGTGAGGTTGTTCCAGGCTTCATCCAATCAGATCTTAAAAACCTCCAAGCAGAGAGATCTCAACCTCCCTGGCCATCCTGATCCAATGTCTGAGTATCTTCATAGCGATTTCTTTTTCCTTACGTATAGTTGAAACTTCCCCACTTTCGATTTATGATCATGGTGTCCCATTCTCTTCCCACAGACCTCTGTAAAGAGGCTCTGCTTTCTTTGTAACCTCCTCGTAGGCTGCTATTACTTTCCCTGAAACCTTGTCTTCTGCAGGCTGAACAAGTCCAATTCTCCCAGCCGTTTCTTAGGCGGTGAGTGCTCCAGCCCCCAACCATCTTGGGACAGATTTTACATCATTGTTTGGACACGTGATGAAAATACTAAACGATGTTGTACCAGGAACTGATCCTTGTGGGAATCTGCTGGAAATAGTTGCACTCGTTACTCTCACCACTTTGCAATCTGTCAGTGAGCCAACTTTTAGTTCTTCCAAAGTGCATCCTTTTAATTCCATACAATGCATGCTTTTTAATCATACCAATATATGCCATGAAATGAAATGCCTTTGGCAAGACCCAAGTAAACTGCATTAACATGAAAGCTACTCTCAACCAGACCTTTCATTCTGCAAAAAGACACTTTTTCAAAAAGATTTGCTTTGCATCTAGCCCCAGAGATTGGCATTGGTTTCATGTAACATGTCTGATTCTTTCTTGATAAAGCTTTGTTTAACTCTTCCCCCGTTTTCCCGGAACTGAGTCAGGTCAGCCAGTCTGTTGTTAACTCTTTCATGGTTTTCAGCCAGTCAAAACATCTTGGGAGCTAAGAAAAGATGAAAAGGAGCTTCTCTGCTTTACTGGCACGGAAGTTGGCCTGTGAGATCTTTGGATGCAGCCCAAGTGGATGCTCTACCTGAGGGAGATTCCTGCTTATTGTGAATAAAAGGGAGCTCAGGGAATCAAGGTGATAAAGAATTGGATGGATTTTGCTTTAAAATATGAGAATGTTTTCATAAAGCATTGAGTTTGTAATCTCTTAGCAAAACAGTAGTATGTCACAACTCTTATAAGACATGCATTCAGGTAGCCTTTCTCATTTATTGGTATCATATCCACTATAATGTTAGAAACAGCTTGAGGAGAATTTTAAAATCCATATTACCTGGAAAAAGTAACCCTTTAATTTTTTTATTTCGGGGAGAGTTTATTGTTTTGGGGTTTGTTTTTTCTTTCAATATTTTGCAATTAAAATGTAAATGCGCAAATCTGCTTCACATTAAGTTTGCTGAAAAGCTATTTCTCCCCTTTCATGAGGTTTCATTGGCAGTAAGATATCATTGGATTTTTATCCAAGCTATTTTTAAAAAATACCTCCTTTGATTCCATTAATACCAGTGAGGGTGGAAAAGCACTGATGCAAATTTGGAATTACATTACATCATATGTTGGTCATTCTCTTGGGGCTATAGGATAAGTACTTCTGTGACTGCAAATAGGATAAGAAAATAATTTTCTCTTTTTTTGTCAGCTTGTTATAGGTATATAGCATACAATAAAAAGGAAGTTTGAGTTTCATTTTAGAGAAGAGAGTAAGTAAAAAAGGAAAAAGCAAGCAAAAACCCCCAAATGCACCTTTTCCTCTAAAGTTTCATAATCAGAGACAAATTTATGTCATATGGTGAATTTGGAGAAAAACCTTGTGCCCTTCTGTAACACAGAAGTTTTACAGGAGTCTGTTATGAAACTGGCATGGGGTTTCTGTATTCTGTTCCATTTCAGGTTCAGAAAGTGCAGGGAGTGCATGCAAAAGGAGGAAAAAGGAGTGAATGATCTAAGTTGGTTTCTCTGAGTCTATAAACTGCAGACACTATTTTTAGTAAGTTGTTATTCCACAAGGGAAAATACTAAAAATCCCCCCACAGCTATTTTGTCTCAGGAAAGGCATCTTCACACCACAGCCAGCTGGATAAGGAGACCATGGGGTAGGCCTTTTCCCAAAAAATCTCGTTATCCAAAGGAGCTAGAGAGGTGACTAGGCCGTGACCAGGACCAGAGAGTTCTTCCTGAAGCTCTGCCCATATCTAACTCACATACCCTGTGAGAAATTTTCTGTGAGCTCTGTTTCTTTTTTCACTTTTTAGGCCATCTGTGTGGCAAAGACAGTGTAGGCATAGGCTGTTCTCACTGTAAAATCATAGAAAGAGCGGGAAGGTCCTTCTTTTGCCTCCCCCTAGGGCATTGAGGGAGATGATGCAGGACAGAATTAACCCAATGAAACACTAAATTTCATGGTGAAGAAACGTAAAAACAAATACATACTTTCCTTTTTCTCATGCGTATGAGAAAAAAATTAAGAAACTGAGATACTGAAGGGCATTGTCATTTGTCAGTGCCCAGTTTTTCCGATGGCCAAGGGTTGTGGCTGGGTGACCACAGGAGTGAATACATTCCCAGAGGTTCCTGTCTGAACGACAATGAAGAGGTCACTGCCTTCTCTGACGCTTGGATTCAGACCACTGGGTTGTCTTTATTTCAAGTGAGTGGCCAGTAAATTCTGTTGAGTAACCTTATGTTTTCATATGGTGGTGCATGATGAGGAAGGGAAAAAGCATTGCTTTCCCACTAAGCAGCATGAGTCAGAGAACTACTTTGGATGAAATGAGAAATCACCAGGGGCTTTGCCAAGAAACTGCAGCTTGTGGAACATAGCACAGTTGGCTAGTTATTTTGTTTTCTTCATACAGTCTCTCTGCAATTCTTAGTTTTGGCAGAAAGTGGAAAAGAAATATTGAAACGTTGTATGTCTATATTCCACTGGGTTCCTGGCTTTCCTGAAGCAAGGAAGGCTTGGGCATCTCAGACTGACTACAACTTTGTCTGAATTCCAGCTCAAATACGTATAGAAAAACTTTTTCCTTTTCTTTTTCAATATTTTTAAGCCTTATTTATCAGAGGCCAAACACATGGTCACAGTCTGAACTCTTAGGTTTGCATGTGCTGGCTCAGATGCCAGACTGCTGAGGTTAGAGCCAGGTACAGGTGAATTTGTGGTTATCCTTGCAATTTTCTTTTGGGCTTTACTCTTTTAGTGTTTGATCACAGAAAGAAGTAGAAATTTTTTCCCTGTCTCTTGGGGGAAAAAAACATTCACTTGAGAGTTTATATGACATTTGTCACCTCCTGTCAGAAATCCCTACCAGGTGACCTACAGACCTGCATAGATGGAAGATAGAAGAGATGTTGTTTTGATCAAAAGCCGGTCAATCAATAAATCAGGAGCAAGAGAAAAACTGTATTCCAAAAAGAGCCAAAATAAAGCATTGCCACGTGTTTTGAACTTCTACCCAGCACTAAGATCACTACAGGTGTATTCTACATCCTACGATGGTCGTTTGATTCTTGAGGGCTACTGCCGTGTGCAGCCTCTATCCCAGAAGCACAAACACAGGGACTTCATACACAGACTCTGTAATACCACTTCTAGGAAAACTTGAAGAAATGAATCCCAACAGTATGCATCCATGCTTCCCTCAGCTTCATGACTGAGATTTCGTGGAAACTTGTATAGCTTAGTGCTGATGAGACTGGGAATTGTGCTGTTTTCACGAAGGATTTTTAAGGCAGGAAGAGCACCACATTCTATATCAACTATAAATTATTGATGAGAGGAAAAAAGCATCTTCTCATCAGCAGTAAGTGTTCAGTGGAGTGAGTTCTCGAGGCATTACAGCATCATTCACAGTAACACAGTGCTGTGAAGCAGACCTCCAGCCTGTTGAACCAAAATAGTTAATCCCAAGTAAAACACTGGAGCCTTCAGTGCCAGTTGATTGAGAAAGTCGAGTCTACTACTAAAAGCACGTTGCAAATGCGGAGGATTTTCTACTTGTGATTTGTACAACCAGAAACTAGTGGGGGAAAATGGTAAATTTTAACCTTCAGGTGAAAAGGGTGTAGATGAAGCAGCTCCCACATGAAAAACATAAGGCCGTGGTGACAAATTTGACTTTTACTGTTTGAGCAATTTTTTAGAAATAAGGAATTTAGAAATGAGGAATGGTCACATGAAGGTGATTTTTCCAAGGACAGAATTTCCTGACCACTGCAGCATTCAAATGCTCAGATTTGAATTGCCTTGAATTTAGCATCAAGCAGCTGCAAATAGTTCTGTGGTCCCAGTCACTGAAGAATGCATGTTGGGGTGCCTGCTCACTGCTGCTGAAGGGAAACAGTCATAATGCATCTTCCCATGCTAGCTTCCTATGCTTCCCAAAAAAAGAAAAAAGGAGGGCAACTTTTACACTTAGTGTACCATGATGAAAGCATATTCACAGTTGTAATAACTGGGGACTTTACTGCTTAATTTTCTATTGACTCTTCAAAGAACTACTTTTTTTTACTAAGCTGCATAAGCAATAGTGCATGTGCTCGCTATGTTCTTGGGTAAGAAATTATTCTAGACAATAGATGAAAGCAAATCCAATTTTGCTTTTCTCTTTATTACAAGTTGGTAAATACTTAGCTATCAACCCAAGAAAAGCAGCAGCCTTGCTGTCTGAGTTCTCTCTTTATGCTTTTGCTGCAGTATGTCACCTGGTTTCTCTAAAATTTATACCTCCTGCACCCAAAGCCCATAGACCCCATCAGAACTTTTGATACATGCATGAAAACAATGACTGCATGTTTATTTGGTGGCTGGTAGTAACAGAATGAAGACATTGAAAAAGCTGTCGTTTTCCCTGGGTGCCAGAAGTCATTTATAAATAAAACTAGGAAAAAAAAGTAATACTTTGAGTATGGGGTTAAAGTGTAATTTTATTTGCTTGTAATTACAGCTGTACATTTCAGAAGGGCACCTTTTAATCTCTTATCAAAGCATTCTATTTTTCTTTGATCTAACCATAATTTATTGAGTGCATTTGCCACCGACATCTGTAATCCTTCTTAAAATCCCTCTATGCATTCCACTTTCTTCCAGGCTGGCCTTTTTCTGTCCATCATGGTGAGTGTATTCTCCCTTTTGTTTATATGTGCATCTTCCATTTGTTTCCATTGGGGTTAAAGGCACTCACATACAAATGAATAGTCCTTTGAAGTGTATGTTTTCTTTGTATTTTGTTTCACATGATCATTAATTAATATGATTATTTGCCACTCAGGAGATCTCAGTTATCTATATTAATGGAGCCTTTAGAATGGGGGAAAAAAAGCCCAAACATTTTCTTGTTTGTTACTGTCTAAGAATAATGCCAGGGACATGTAGCAGCTTTCACCAAGTGATAGAGTTTCATTGGCATCCTTATGACATTTTTATGTAAAGAAAAACTAAAATGGAAAGTTTTGAACCTGTAAAATGTTGCCTCTGTCACCTGTAAATGCCAAGGTAAGTGGCCTTAATAGTTTGAAGCAACCCCATAGTTGTTTTGTACTTGCAGTGAAGTGCTGGTCTTCCTTACACACACAAGGCATTTTGCATTGATGGACTGTCCCAAAACCACTGACTCGGCACACAAGTCCTCCAGTGAAGTGTACACTTCTGAAAATGGTATCTCATACACTCTGAGACTACAGTACCCATTTCTTACTGAAAATAAAACCGAGTACAGTAGCAATTACTTAGCCATCAGAAATCATGAGGGGATTAGATACCAACTCAGAATCAGGAAACTTGCAGGCTCTTGGTCTGAGCGTATCTCCATGTTCTTTACGAAGTTACAGATGGGTGGAGTCAGTCCATCTGGTGCCTGTAGATTTTTTTTAATATATAAGCCTAAAAATACAAAACTGAACGGATGAATATTTTAAATTTTTGTACCTCCAACCTTTCATTCAAGCAAATAATTCAAAGGTTTTGGGATTAAATGGTAAATCTTCCCTGTGCATTTTAGAATATTATATCTAGTTCTCTTTACAGGTCATATAGATTTCAGTTCACAGCTTGTATGAGTTGAAGTCTATTGCCTAAAATCCACAGTCTCCTGAGAGGTCGTAGATGAGTTTGAAGCTTCCCCAATAATCAGCTCTTACCTTTAAGTGGCTAAAACCCAGCTGGCTGAAGCTAATATGTCCAAAACCGAGAAGAAGCTTACAGGAGAAGCCCTTGAGCTATTCCATTGTGATGTAAGAGCACCACTGGTTAAAAACAGAAATCCCAAAATCATAGGTTAGCTGGCCTTTTGAAAACCCAGCAACCATGAACTAGGTGCTACCTCCAGCATCTTGGCAGAAGGCTGTGCCATAGTTGTACTGGACTTGACCCTGGTTGCCTTAGTTCCCTTAAGATGAAAACCAGTGATTTTACCGTCTTTGACCAGAAAACAGAAAATTTATCTCAGTTTTGTCCTGCTGGCTGTGTGCTGTCAGCCAGTGAGATGGTTCATGAAGAACTGTCACATGAAGCAGAGCATCCATATGGAAATCATCCCTAGATGCAATAAAGCATCACCTAGATGCAAACAAGCCACCACGCTGAAATGCACAACTTGTCTCTGTGCCAAGGCTTTTCACTTCTCTTTCAGGACAGTATTTTCCTAAGTCAGTTAAACAAAAAAACTCAACCGCAAGACTTCCCAGCTGACAAGAACAAGTTACTAATACCAGTCCTGCTCACAGGAGTGAAAATGAAACTTCTCTGAAGTTTCTCCAAGTGCTTCTCGTTCTAAACATGGATTAGTCTCCACAATCATCTCCTCCCATCTTGCAAGGACAGTTGTCTGTGAGATTTCTGCTTGGCTGAACTAGTGCAGAGTTCTCTTCTATCTTAGCATACTTCCTCTCTCATTAAGATGGCTTGAGCACAAGGGTTGAAAGGGAATAGCTCCTAATAGTACCTTTTAAGAAATGACAGGATGTATTTATTAGTCATAACAGTCACAAGTGAGATAGAGGAGCCAAGTAACTGTCAGAAGCATCAGTCAGAAGTGGACAAACTCAGCTACACCGAGGAGCTGAACATGGAGCTACAAACACACTTCTTGATCAGACCAAGTGCAACACCACCTCCACAGCCTCTGGCACTGCAGGTTGGAGCCCCTAAGCCCAGGGAAAACATGTAGGGTCAGAAGTTTGCGGGGTTTTGGCTGAGGACTAAACCTCAGCAGCTGCTGACTCCCCCTTCTACTGTGTCTGCACAGGGAATGCAAGACCTTCACACTAGAAATTATTCCCAGTTGCAGCTGCTAGATATTCATAACAAATGTCTAATGGCTAAAATTGTGTGCTGTGGACAGTGTCACCTTTCATGTCATATGGGGACAATTGTGTATTCTCCACTGTGGCTGGGATGTGTCATCCTAACATCATCTGGAGCTGTACTCCTAGACCAGGAAATGCTGTCACTGAGCAGTAAGTTCAGACCCCTGCTGATAATTTCTCTGGATCAAGTTACTGTTTTCTAACATTGTAGATATACCAAAACTGAGTAGCTGTCACTGTGTCTCACTGCAAGAGAGAAAGTGTAACTGTAGTAGCCCTGTCTAAGAATTGCATTTAAATCAGGTTTGATTCCAGGTTACAGCAGGACAAGGGACATGTGCATCCCATTCCAGAGTGCTTGCAAGTTTGTGCTTCCAAAGGCAATGTGCCTTTTGTGCTGATATTTGGTATCATCAGAAGAAAACACAAGGAGGATTTATTCTGTTGATGAATGGAGGTGGATGAACTGCTGCTGACCAACGTGAAGTTTCTGCTGGATTGCTCTGAAGCACCTTTCTTCAGAATCACAGAATATTCTGAGTTGGAAGAGACCCACAAGGATCACTGAGTCCAGCTCTTACGTGAATGGCCCACACAGGGATTGAACCCTGACTTTGGCATTATTAGCACCATGCTCCAACCAGCTGAGCTTCAAGTAATCCTGAGTCAGTCTTCTGTGAAGAACATGCTTTCTACTGATTTACACTGTAGAACTAACCTGAAATAATGTTTCTGTGAATCAATCAATTTTCCAACCCCTAGAACTTTGCAATCTTACGAAAATCTTCTTTTTTGTTAAATAGAATGAGAGGCCACAAACAGCCCAAGGAGCTGTAAAGCACAGAGAAACTACTGTAATGTGTAAGGGTGCAGTGCCAGCCAGTGACAAAAAGTGCAATGCACCCCACACATTGGAGCTGGTAGGGACACACACTGCACCAGCTTTGTGTGGGCTCCAGTGCCTTCAGGGCACTTTGCTCCTCACACAGCTGATTATATGTCCTGTTCAGACACATCCTGGATATGCTGGACTTAAGGAAAATAACTGGAACAATTCTGTTGTGTGCACAACAACAGTCAAATAACCAGAGGTTTTCTCTTGAAGTGGTAGGTTGCATGTTGCCATCCTGAATCACTAAAATTGGTGCACCAGATAATCATATGTGATTGTCTGTCTTTTTCCAGCTCTAAATCTTGGTTTGGTGGACATACATTTGAACTCGGGCTCAGACAGAAGAGAAGGAAACATCACCTGCTTTCTTTGCTTTGTAAGAGAAAAAAATATTAGAGGCCAATGTCTTTCCTGTGGAAGGACAGGACACATTGCATTAGATGCTATCATCCTTTAACAGGTTCTGGGATTATTTTTGAAATGACAAAAACAACCATGAGTTCTTTCTTGTTTACAGGACAACTGTTCTCACAAAATAAATGCAGCAACAAAGGGGAGTGGCAGAGAAAGATGGATAGTATTTGGTTTCACTAACAGTCTAGTCAGATGAAAATATCCCCCCCTATATCTGGCCCTCAGGGTGTGTTGCTGGTCAAGTGAAGGCAAGCTGCATAATGTTCAGCCAAGAGAGCACCAATTTTGGACCGATGTGTTGAGGACGAGATTTATTACAACATATTTATGTGTATAGAATCAGTTTAAAGAAGCACTGCAATATTTGCTATCACATAGGGAAATGGCCTCACCCTGAAATGCACTCGGATCTCTTGCCTGGTGCTGAGTCACTACACTCCTGTGGGAGCTAATCAGGGCTGGGAGCTTTGGATATCTTAGGGTTTGCCTCATACAGAGCATGATGTACAGGATCCCGCTGACAAACCCTCTTTCTCCCCTGCAGTTTAATTCTAGGATTTGGCACTGACGCGTATTTTTTGTCTCCTTTTGTCATCACACACATAAATTAAGGTGAAATTCTTACAGAGAGATGAGGGGTAAAAGTCCTTTTTTGACTAGTTTTGCCATAGCTAAAAGAACTTTTTCTCATACAAAGCAGAAAAATAGTGTCTGTCCCCCAGGAAAACTAAAAGTTAGCAGACCTGTGAGTCAGTAATGCCTCTTCCCCTTTCTCTGATGTGCATCCTCCCTCTTGACATGTACTAACTTAATCTTTCCCTTTATGATGAAGCACTCCCTGAAAACATTGTTTCTTAACATTTGAAAAATCTTGTCTCTGAGTTTGGCTTGGGTTTTGTTGAAGAATATTATCTTAGAAAACTGTTGAATTCAATCTATCACTTCATTGATCTGGATTTCTAAATTCACCCTCATCTGTTACAGAAGAGCATCAAATATTTTAAGGAGCATTTTAGCTCAAATTCACCTTCTGAACTGCCAAAAAAGAAACAGTTTACATGAAATGATGCAGCTGAGAAGGGAGAAATAACCCTAATGATTAACAAATTCAGGAACTTGTTCAGAATTTAAACATATAGGTTTTGGCTGTCATGTATATGAGAAGAATCCTTCCCAGTCCCTCTGACAGTGGCATTGTGTCTGCACCTACAAATGTCATAAACAGATCATACCAAATCCATTCAAAATCACATTTCTTAAATTTACAGTCACGATATGATTCACCATGAATGCCATTATACTAAAAATAAGAGGAATGGTGATGAATTGTATTAAATGCAAATGTATACTTTGCTCTTTCTATATCTCTACTATTCCTTCAGTGTTTCTTTTATATCCTTTCTAACAAGACAGTGAATCTCTAATTCATAACCTCTAATCTTGATACTATATTCTGTCATACTAAGGTGTTCCTGAAATAAACCCCTCTAGTTTTTTATGTCATTCGTATTCTCCAAATCCCACCCACGCAATTGGAAGCTTTTGAGGCATAGTATGTGTGTTCACATCACAACACAAAAGACAGCTATCCACAGGCTGCAGAATTGTGGGGCATTAATTTATATGAGGTAGGAACTTATAAATCACAAGATACTTCTCTGTGATAGCATGATTTAACTTAATTTATTCACATTCATACCATATCTCCTTAAACAATTGGAAACACTTCTATTTGCTTATCACTGTATTTTCAATAAATGGTCTAAGAGTTTATTAACATATTAGGAAGTATTGATCAAGCAAGCTGTTTTTTAACCAGAAAAATGCCCATTACAGATCACAGATAGTTAAAATTACAATAATCTTTCTAAATAATCATTAACTGTGTTCTTTTGTTTTAAATCCCAGCCATCCCTGTGCTCTGCTAGCAAGCTGTGCTGAACCAGGTGTTTTACTAAGGACCAGGGACCAGCTGCCCTTCTGGCAGGTAGCTCTTAAGAGAGGAGAGGAGACCAGACCATCTCCACTAAGAAAGCAAGCAGGAGTGGAGCAGCTTTATGTTACAGCAGACTCCTTTTTAGCCCTGAATTGAGGTAAGTGCTACCTTTATTTTGGGCTACTGTTGAGGGAGATCTGCTTGCTTTGTTTACACTGATACGCTGCAGTCTGTTTGCTGTGTTTAATTGTCATTTATAATGTGCCTCACAGGAGTTGTGCTTTGAGGTTATTGCCTTGGTGATCTAAGATATTGTGTAGAAGTTTAGACTTCTGTTTGGGGGTTTGGAATCTGTTCTTTAACTAGCTGCCTTTCCCCAGGGTGACTGACAGAAAAAACAAAAGGTGGTGTAAAAACTTCACAAACTTCTGTAATTGAAGCTGTTTGCTTGGCTTCTAAGAGTTCCCTAATGTCTAGGACAGAAGATAATTCAGAGGAGAGGTTGGGTATAGCACCTGTTATCTGTAGAGCAGTGATAAAGGAGGTAAGATATGAGTAGAAACCTGAAGTTCATGTGCTGGACCACTTGTTGCTCTTCTGCAGGAGCAATTTCTTCAGGGGCATGAAGGAAAAAATCCCATGTTTGCTTTTTTTGATGGATCTGCCTTTGTCTGCTACAGCCTTCTAGCTCCTCATTTGAAAGAAAAAAACCCTTGAATATTCAGATGGCCAATCTAAATTTGCCAAAAAACCTCCCCTCTGCCCCCTTAAAAACCTGCTATAAATCTGTGATAATTACACCTCTTGTTCCCTTTTTGATCCCAGTTCCTCCCTTCAGGCTGTAGAAGAGATGAAGTAAGAAACCACTGAGGCATGGGGGCTGCCCTGAGACCTCCTACTTGTTGCAATATATCTTTGAAAGTTACTGCTAAGTATTCCCGGGGAGGGGGAAAGGGGTGTGGGATGCTTGTGTGGAAATGGTCCCAGCCTCCTATATGCAGAGAAGTGTTGGTGTTTGGCTGGAGTGGGGCACAGAGGAGCTCTGCACCTGCCCCCGTGTGCCCTCTGCTCCAAGGGCTGCATCTCCACTCACGGTCAAGGGCTGAGTCCTGGAGGCAGCAGGTTCCTCTGTTTCTATTACTTTGGAAAGCGCAGCAGCTGTTTCTGAAAAGTGCCTGCTGGCATCAAGCTGTGTTTTGACTGGGAGTACTCCAGTATCTGCCTCAGTGCTTATCCATAGGTAGTCAGGAGCACGAAAACCATGTTTAGTCAAGTTGCCAAACACAGCATATGTGAAGAAGCTTTATTTTTGTAGATGTTTCTCCCTTTTGGTCTTGCTGCTTCACCAGAGTCAGAGGGATCTCCATGACTATTCAGTTTCTGCCTCTCTGTAAGCCACCAGCAGGACTTTGCCTAATTTTATCATTGACTCTTCTGAGGGATCACAGGCCTACAGACAGGGCAGGGGACTGTGTGCCTTCTAGCCATGATGGCACATTGTGACTTACCTTCCCCCTGAAGTGTTTAAAAACTTCATGAATTGTCTTGTACCTCCTGTACCTGTATCCTGTTAGTTCCATGGCACCCAGGGCAGATGAGCTGGGTGACAGAATTGTGCTTGGCTGCAGGTGACAGCCAGAGCCTTCCTGTGACTATCCAGCAGTGCTAGCTCTCCACAGCTCCTTGTTACAGGCACCCTCTGTGCAGACACTAATCGTTCCTTTGCTGTGCCCTGGCAGCAGCGAGGCTGCAGAGGAATAATGCACAGCAAATAGTTTGACTCATGCACACCTTTAGCCTCTCTGCTCAGCAATGAGACCTGCATTTGCACATCAGCTTACGGAGGAATGATTTCCATAGCAACAGCCAGGATATGTGGGATACTATGAGTGCTGCCTTGGAGAGCATATAAAGCACCTTCTTAAGAAATAACTGACTACATGGGCTCTGAAAAAAAAAAACACTCGCAGTTGGCTATGTGAAGGGAGTGTGTTGTGTAATTTATTTTTTTTAATTGTAAAAAAAATTATATTAATGGGGTTTTTTGATATCACCTTTTTTAAAAGACATTCCTGGGTAAAGAGAATGGGGGATTTCAGCTTTATGTAAACTGTTAGTGGATGCAGAGAGCATGGAAAGATCTGTGGTGATTCTTCAGCAACAGAGTGAATTAAAATCTAATGGGGCAAGCACCTGAAGCAAGCACCAAGGGGGAGGAAAGAATGACTGCTCAGTTGATTGAGGGGCAGGGAAGCAGGATCAGCTGGTAGTCTCTTTAAATAACAGGTTTTATGGTTATTACTGTGGGACAGACTTTCTGTTATCAGAAGACGGGGAGGTAATGCTCTAGTACCTGGACATGCAGACAAACAAGACAGGAAATACGCATGAAGGAACAAAAACCACTTAACTCTTGGTTACATGCATATGTATGTCTTCCCCTTGCTGCTGTTCTCCTGCTTCTTTTTCTCTTTGTTTTTGGGGTTTTGTTGTTGCACAGCTCTAGGTATCCACAAAACAGTCCAGTACCTGGACAGCCCCACTGGGCTTCTCTGGGGAATGTGGCAGAAAATTGTATTGGCTTCTATAGGGTCAGGTGTGTTACTGCTTTAGGAGGGTTTGCCCCTTCCTTCTTGGCCCTCTCATGAGCTCAGGGTAGATTGTCCCTGGGCACACATCTGCAGCGACCTCTGTGGTGCCAGCACTGGTTACCTGGATACAAACAGCTCTGTCTTTCCAAATGGCATGAGACTGGAAGGAATTGCTTCAGATCATTACAGGTGGAATGAGCAAAAGCAACAAGGCTGATTTCATCACTTCCTTAGTAAGGTGATATGTAATCAACGTGTGCTGCACTGCAGCACAAATATCTTAAAAATAAATAGTTTTGGAAAGGGAAAACCTCTTTGTGTTTCAGTAGTTTAACAAATTAAATAAAATGTTGGAGACAGCTGAAACCACTGGAAATCTTGAATCCTGCACTTTAGCTGGATGCTGCAGACAAGCTCCATGTGCATTCCTGCCCCTTCCACACGTTAAGAGATCTGGATGAGTTTGAACAGCCCATCTACCTAGATCTTTTTTTCCACCTTTTGCTAAATAACTACTATTCCTAAAAGATTTATTTGTTGACCTATACAACCAGCTAACATTTTGTCTGCTTGGTACTTTTTCAGTGGGAAGGGCAGTGTGGGGACAGTGACAGCTGGCTGTGGTTCTGTATGGCTCCTGTGTGCCTGTAAAGCAGCACCCAAAGGACCCTCATATTTGCAATTTCCCTTTGGAAATATATGTGCTCTAGCTCTGGCACTTGTCCTGAGTACGGATCCTAAACCTGGTTCTTTCACGTGGGAGCAAAGAGCAGGGCTGTGGGATTTCTACTGGCAGTGGAGCTGGGAATGGCAAGCCCTGCCTGCAGAGATCAATAATGGTGGGTTATCCCACAGTGTCTGCTGCTGTGGGGTTTAGATTTCGGGAACAAAGCAAGCTGTTTTCTTTTAATGAGTATCGTGTACTTCCAGCTTATGCTTTAATAGGATTAAACAGTCTCGGCATGGCCTTGGCAAGGTTGCATATACCCTAGGGCAGGAGAGTCTAGACTCACCCCTTTGATGCTGGCATGTGAGGAGCATGGCTCTGTGGGCACCCTGGCAGGTGTGGTGTGGCTGAATCCAGACCTAACACACACTGCCTTCGTCTGGGATCAGCTTAACGCCCTGTATGCATGTATTTACCTGCTAACATGGATTCTAAAAAGGCAGAAGATGAGCAGGAATACCGCAGTTACTGATGTAAACATTGTACTGAGGGATGCACTTCTCTTTAAAGAGAATTGGGCTGGAGCCATTAGTAGATCAATGCCATCTCCCTCTGCAGGAATCTTTCCCTCCTCCTCTTTTTCTGTCTTTTGTTCTCTCTTCTGTATATGACTTGGCCATATAGAGACATTAAATGTCTGACCCAGTATGACCATCTGAGAGTGTCCTTGTTTATAGGGTTGCTTATTCCAGGCTGATGTGTTGCAAAGGAGGTTGAGAGTCTGAACCAGGGTGGGATGACAGCCACAGGTCATATGCACTTGGTGTAAGCAGCAAGTTTCACCCTGGGAGCAGGGGGTCTCATGAAACAAGACCTGAGTGCCTTCTCCTCACTCCTTCTCTGCAAATAAAATACAGCCTATTTTCATGTACTTTGTTCTCCCACCAGCTACATCTGGTCTGCCCACATGTCAGCTCTCCTGGCAAGTCTCAGATTTGGGAGTTCCGAACCCACATTTCAGAGCCTGCCCAGCAAATATTGTGGAGGAAGAGCATGTGCACTTCCAGGGCAGAGATCTCTTCTTGCTGCTGTCTCCAAAGGCAGCTGTCTCCGAAGGCAGCTCTGTGGAAGTGAGTTCCAACTAAAATCAACAACTGTAGAAGACCAGTTCTGGAAGCTGGTTTTGTTTTATCCCTTGCATTTGTTTTCTTCATGGCAATGAAGTGCAATGTGTCTGTGTCAAGGCTATAAAGTAAGATACCTCTTTTCCAGAAATTAACAAATCAATTGTGAATACATCAGATGGCATTGCCATATATGCTGAATGGAGAACAAAAAGGCAAGAGCAGCTTGGAATAAAATTCCTTTTATTGAAGCATTAAAGGTCCCCATGATCTTCTGCCTACCCTTTAAGAAAGTGCCTCAGTTTGCCAGCACTGGTAACAAGGAGTAGCTGGCTTTAGAGTTGTTTTGTTAGAGGAAAAACACATTAATTACAGCCTTGGATTTATCAGGTATTGGCTCCTGAAGTAAGTGCGAGAAAGAGGGTCTGCCTTCAATGCTCTAAGTCTCATGCTAAGCATGTGCCTTGAAAAGAAATCATTCTCTGCTGCTAAGTCTGCCCCTCTGCCATCTTTCTGGGGAGGCACATGTGGGGTGGAGCTGATTGAGCAAACAAGGAAATTCGGTGTCTTGCCAGAGGCTGGAGGGTGAGGCTATGGCAGAAATGGGAAGATGGGGTTCCCTGTTACCTTAACTGAGTTCTCACCTCTCACAGTTGTTTGTAAGCCAAAATCAGTGCTTTGAGATCTTGCAATGGAAAGCTCTGTAGATGAGTGGGATACTGGACCCTTTCTTACATAAATGGCACCAGGAAATCGAGATCACCTCAACCCATTTTCATTTAGCTACTTCTCTATCATCTTCTCCAAACACGGCACATCTGCAGAAGCTTGCATGAGAATGATCTGATGATCTACTTACTTAAAACATGCAGGCAAAAAGCCCCTTACAAGGCACTGGAGTAGCTGGAGCAAGATAAGTAGGGGGTTGAACTGGAAGCACTTATGAGATAGGCAGGCAAGTCCAGTGCCTCCATGGCAGTGAGAGTGTACCTCCTGTGAGAGAGCGCAAGTGGAAGAATAGTGGGGAAGAAATGACTGTGACAAGCTGCAGTTATCACAGTGTAACTGGTTGGGGATCCTTGTGAATAATGCAAGGTAAGAAATCTGTGCAGGAGTGTGCTTCCCCTGTAAAGAATGATAACATTTGCTGCTAGGGGGATTATTTCTTGTGCAGGCTGGCAGAAGTTGATGCACTCTCATCTGAGGAAGCTGATCTGGCAGACCGGAGTGGCCCTCTGAAACGAGCCATCTTTCTGCCTGACTGCAGCCCTTTGGGGTCTGGCTTCCTGAAGGCAAACCACTGGCCTACACACAGACTTGCATGCTGTGTGGCATGTTTGGTAGCTCCCTTGGCAGGAGCTCAGCTGCAGATCTGGGATCCTCATTGGGACTTCACTGAAGCATGACCCACATTCTGGACTTGCAGGTGAAGAAAATTCAAAGAAATTCTTGTGCTCCATGTGAAATGTTGTAGCCAGGAGCAGAGGAAGAGACGGAAGGGGATCTGTTTTGCTTTTACTTCTTATTTAAACTTGCTCAGAGGCTCTAGGCAAGGGAGCATCTATTGGTGCAACTGCTTGTATCTCTTGGAGGCTTGTAGGATATTGGTGATTCCCTTCTGAAAAGGGTTTAGCTGAGGGGTTATGGGGCTGATTCTCACTGGGCTGCATCTCATGTAAGTACTCACATATTGACTGTGCCTATTGGGTGTCCTCATTTAGTGGCAACAGAGTGGTGGTATTCTTCCTCTTGTTTCCCTACCAGAAACTGAATTTTTATTTTTAAACAGTCTCTGAATCTATCCTCAGCTTTGACCACTGAGGGCATAAATCTCTGCTTTCATCCTTGACAGGGCCTACTGAGCTCTGGCTTTAAGCCAGGAAATTCTGCAGGTCCGTACTCAAACCCATACAGTATTGCTTGTACTTTAATTATCTGCTGCTGCAGGTTGTGCCTGCAGACATCTGGAGCTCAGATTCAATCATCTGTGGGAAGATGCCTTAAAGAGTATCTTAGAAGAGCAGAGTTGAGCTGGTGCCCTGTGGGGCTTCTGTGTAAAGAAAAAAAACATCATGGATGGCTTTGGGAGGGAGGAACCAGATCAGTTTAACTTGGAAACACTTTACAAGTGAAAACTTCACTAGCTTGATGTAAGAAAATTATGCTGAAAATGTGTTGTTGAGGAGCAAGATTTTAGCTATTGTGCTGAAAATCCTTGTGTCTCAGCACTGGGGGGATGGGCAAAGTATGCTGGTGTTGGCTTCCCAAGGCAGAAAAACTGAAGTCCTATGCCTGCTGGGCTCTGCAGAACTTTATGGGAGAGAAAAGCATGAGCAGGAGGGTTCTGCATCCCAGCCAGCAGTGAAATACCTAAACAGAGAAACTTCTGTTTAATAGTGTGCTAGAGAAAATGCCTCAGGTTTTCCCAGAGCAGCACTAAACTGTAACAAAGCTTGGTTAGCAGCCTCTGGGGATGAGAAGTTATTCAGCCTTGTCATCTGGTACAACAATGGGTGTTCTGTTATGAACAAAATGCTTCAATGCACTGCAGAGAAAGGAAGACCTCTCCAATACCAGCTCTTGGAGGGTAGGAGTGGTCCTCATGCCACACCCCCATTTTTATATGCTGATACTTCTGCAAGGTTCTGCAGACCCTCATTTTTAACACACAAAATCCTAGTAGCTCCTACTCTGAGTGTCTGGGAAATTGAATGGGGAACAGATACCCTTATTTTGCTCTCAAGGGGTATATTTGTTTCACGCAACAGTGCGCAGCAAACTCCTCCACACACACTTGGCAATTGCTGACTGCTCCCTGCTCTTGGTGTGGGGCACTTTGGTGCAGCATGACCATTCCTCTGGGCTCCAGCAGCAGTGGAGCTGGTGAAGAGGGCTGCAAGCAGCACACCGGCTGCCCTGAGCACTGCCCCGTGTGGGTGTTGCTTCTGCCGTGAAGCTCACCTGGCTGTGCACCTGCACTGTCTCACAGCACTGGGGGCACCAGCAGAGCTGGCATAGAGGGGCCTCCCGAGGCTTTGCCGAGAGCAGCCGTGCCTGTAGCACCTTTAGCAATAGCAGCACTGGACAGGGATCTAGACTCTGTCCAAAAAGTCCTACACTCTCAATTAATCTATTGCCCACTGCTCTGCATTGGTGTCCTAGTGAGTTGTCAGCCAAACCTGCAGGTCAGTAAGTGCACTTTCACATGCAAGCCTGGAAAGGAGATGAATCTTCCCTGGGACAGTCTTCAAGACAGTGAAACATTCTCCTGCAAGCCAGAGACTGCTGTAGCTTTCAACAAAACTTATCCCAAGAACAAGTCACACATCCTCCAACCTATGGCACAAACATATGTATGTTCTCAGGGGTTAAAAAAGCTACCCAAGCAAGGGACTCTGCTGCACAAGCCTGGGGAGAAGTGGGGGTGGGGGGTGAGAGTGAGGGGCAGAGATTGGAACAAACAGCATGTGACAGACCTTGGCTGTGTTTTCTAATGCTGGCTGGAAGGTGTTCAGCTGATAAGCTTGGTGTAGGAACCTCGCCAGAGCAATGCTGAAGAGATTTCCATGGATCACTGTGCTTTGGTTACTAGGCCATTAAGCAGTCTGCTTCAGTCCTTTTAGAAATTTAATTTTAAAAAGGATAAAACAGTTGATCCAACTCTGAAAGCTAAATGAGATTTCTCAAGTTTGCCTTGATCTTCTTGGATGGACATGGAGAGGATCTGGCTCAAGGGCATTGGAAGTACAAGGCACACCTCCAAGCATAACCTCAGGATGAACAATGTGGTCTGCTATGTGGCATTGACTCCTGAAACAATGCACTCATCCGTGCTCTTTTCACATGAGGCTTGAGTGTGGTAAAAGAGGAAAAAGTAGAGAGAAGAAAACTTGCCTGTGAAAACTGTGGTGAGCAGATGTCTAAAATGGAGGGGAAGGGAAGAAGAGAGGGGACAGAGTAGCTATCAGAAAGGAAGTTGCTACTCATGATGCAAAAATGTTTTTAAGTTTCCCTCAACATGTTAGTAAGATCTACTGATCCATCTTCATAAGAATGGGTCATTTGAAGCTGAATGAGGTGAAAACTGGCTACGGAAGGACTTACTTCAGATTTGGCCTGTCCACATTTCTTTAGTCACAACAATTCATCTTTCTATTTTTATCTCATGCTGTTAAAGGGGTTTTGATAACCTGGCATGGACCAGATGTGATAGGAGAAATGGGAATGTCATAGGTACTCTCTGTGAGTGGTAGAGATACAGTAAAGCGTTGAACTTGTGCAAGCTGGCCCATGAGGGATTAGTGGGGAAATGGCATTTATAAGGTACCCCTTAAAATTTCCTATAAGAAAACTTTAGGAAACTCTTTGGGATAAAACTTCCCATGCTGATATGTCTCTTGAGACAAACCTTTCTGGGAATTTTTCTCATTTTCAAGGGACAGGCTTCAGAGCTCAGATACAAGGATTTGCAGTGTGGGAAACATTGTGGCAATTTATTCTAGGAGAGAATGTTTTGACATTATTTGTCTTGCATTAGCATCATTCCATAATAGACCATATCTGTGTTTTTATACTTGCCATACAATTAATATATCAAAAAGAGATGTATTTTCCATCATAAATCTGAACAGGTGTGATGCACACGTGCTTAGTGCTCTGAGCACTTGCACTTTCACAGTGCAATCCTTCCTTTGGCATTGCTCCAGTCACTCTGGATGCCTTCAGTCTTCCTATGATTCCAGGTTATGTTTTCTCAGCTTGATAGTAAATATCCATGTGGACAAAAATCATTGCTTCAGCTCCAGCTTGTGCTTTTGCAGAAGGCTGCACTGACAAGGCAGCCTGGCCCCTTCAGCTCAGTGGAGGTTAATTGCAGCAATCAACACCAGACTTAGAGGGGGCACTACTATGTGAATTATGGAGTCTCTGTATTGATTCCAACAGTAATTGGTGATTTTTTACTAAAACTCTCTTGGTACTATCATGTGAATAAGCTGTGGTATTAAAATTGCGGTACTCATCAGAGTGATTATAAAAACTTTAATATTCTTGTCCCAAGTTGTTGTCCCCTGAGTAAGATGGAATAAAACTTCTCCCTGTCACTCTCTGAATCACTGCAAGACCACTCCCAGTATTTCCTATTGCAGTAAAAGCCAGTCTTGTTTGTTTTCAGGTCAAGTTAAAAAAGTAAATCTTTTGCTAATGACGTGAAGTGATCAAAACCCAAATTCAATGCAGTCAGGAGCTCAGGGACAACCTTCAGTCTGAAGCAGAGTGAGAGGTCATGTAAGGGTTTAGGATATTCACAGAATATGATCTGTAGGGTGCTCTTATCAGATTTTGATGATCTTTTTTCTTTAAGATAACTTTATCATGAATGTAAACAT
Source organism: Gymnorhina tibicen (assembly GCA_013399875.1). Taxonomy (NCBI): domain Eukaryota; kingdom Metazoa; phylum Chordata; class Aves; order Passeriformes; family Artamidae; genus Gymnorhina; species Gymnorhina tibicen. Next base: position 476,311 of record VXAZ01007538.1, read on the forward strand.
GTAAGTGTTACTCGTTGGCTTTTCTTTCTCCATGCTTTTCTTGTTTAGTTCTTAAATAGAACAGACATGGTGCTGCAATTTCTCTCCTATTTCAAATAATTTCTCATTTTATTCTGCTCTCATTTTAAAATCCTGAGGATAAGACTCCAGTTTTCCAATTTTCAATAATTCAAAGTTCACCCAACTTAAGCTTATTTTCCTCCTTGTAATTCTATTGCTTGTACTTTAGGTTCTGCTACTGCACATGTGGCAGTTTCACTTTGATTGCTTTCCATTTCCTCCTCTGCCTAGAGCAAATTTCATATGGCAGCTACCCAGCTATTCATCCCTTTTTGATCCTTGCTCAGCTACAATACAGTCGTAACATTACCTTCTCCCCACTCCTGCCTCTCAAACCTAAATTCAAATCACAGAATATCAAGTAACCTGAGTCTATAAATAAAGAACTATGTACTTTTTCTCTCCTTCAGCCTCTCAGATCTAAAATATCCACTAGGATGGATTCTTATCCATTGTCTTGATTTCATGCTGTTTCGCTTTTGAGATCTTCCTAAGTTTCCCTTTGGCTTGCTCCTGCCACTCTAAGCTGGACCCAAAAGCTCCTTGGCCAGCCTCTGACAGGGGCTTGTTTCAAAGCAGGGACCTCCCCCTGCAGGGGTTGCACTGGCAGCCTCAGGATGCTGCAGGGTCCCTTGGGAAGAAGAGCCTCCCTCTGCACACCCTGGCTCCAAAGTCCTTTAGTGTCTCTGGAAGTAGAACTTATAAAGTGTTTGGGGTTTTTTGGGTTTTTTGATATATCATCTTTCCAAACAAAAACATTGATTCACTAAAACAGACTCATCTCATCTTTTAATGGAGACTTGCTCTTCCTTAAATTCTTGCCACTATGAGAATACAAAAGTAGAGCAGCAAACAGATAATGGTTAGGAGGTTCCCCCTGGACAAAGAGAAACAGGTTCACAACTCTTGTCAGAATAGGACATCGTAAGGTTGTGAACCCGTGTATATGGTGTCTCAGATAAGTTCCTGAGTCACTGAATTACTCCAGAATAGAATTTTTATGCCTGTTTACCAAGCAGTTTCCTCTGTTTCCTTACTCTTCAGGGATTTATGTAACAAAACAGAGGAATAATGTTTCTATACAACTTTAACCTTATGCTGAGTTTCTATTTTTGAATTGTATATTTGATTTGTCATGTGTGGGGGTTTGCTTAGGGAGCTCTTGGTTGGCACTCGTTAAATCTATTTGCAGATTACTAAATCCTATTGCATAAGAACACATTCATATAGCCAGGGGCCACACAAATACCTAGATAAATGCTCATGGGGCTAAATTGCTTCTAATAGTTTTTTTTTTTTTTATGTGCAAATAACAGCTGTTTTCTTGCCAAGGAAGAGTATTGCAATAAACATAAAATAAAAAACATGAATAATTGGAAGTACTTCTATCAATTAAAAATACTTCTAAAGAGATAAGATATGTAGAGCATTTAATAATATTTACATGTGATGTTTGGCATTCATTCTGTAAGTGTTGATACAAGATCCCAGCAAGAAGAGATAACTGTGAGGAAGGTAGTTTATTTTACTGATGCATGCTTGGCTGTCTGCTGAGGTGGTGTATTCCAAAGTGGTTCATTCTTAGGAAAGTGAGACATCCCCAGCTGGGTGTATTCCTTCCATGAACTACAACTAAATTTTTATTTTCTGTTTTTACCCCATCCATCACACTGAATGAACCCTGAATAAATGAGCAGAAAAATAATGAGTGAGAAGCAGATGTTCCACTTAGTACTGTACAAACTTGTGGAAAGAAGCAAGCAAGAATGAAAATGATCACAGTGGAAAATGAAAAGAAAATGGACAACTACAAAGCTGTTTGACATAGTCTTGAAAAGTTTGACATAGTCCTGAAAATGAAATATTTTTCTATATCTTCTCCTGCTGTGACTGCACCATACAACTACCTCATTCCATATTGTATGTGTTATGGAGATGAGCGTGAACTAAAACAATCTAAAATGCAAGCTTTGTCAAAGTAAGTGAACCTCATTTCACTACTCTGATGACACCTTTTTCCTGTGTGATCTCTCAATCACCTGCTGCACCAGTCCACTAGTGCATCTGCACCCACACAGTCCCAGGCTGTTGAATTCACTCTCACCTGAACCTGCTGCACGTGCTAACCAGGCCTCCTTCACTGAGGAATAACGCTTAGCTGGCAGCTGGGTAAGTCCCTCACATAAGGCCTTGGGCACTGCAACATGAATTCTTGGCTGAAGCTTTCAGGTACAAAAGTAGTGCAAGTAAGTAACTACACATTATCATAGTGATCTGTGCATTGTTTTAGAAGTCAGCCTTTTCAGTTAGTCAACAAGTGAAGCATAAAATTATAGATGTAAACTTGTTCTAATGTATTTGTGCTGACGATCTCTGTTGCTTACTGTTCTTACGTAGTTGTTTGGCCATGTGCAAAAAGATGAGAGGAAAGGGCTTGTCCTTCAGTAAGGGGAGTAACTGACTTCCAGTGCACAAAGGACAGTCATTGCTACAGTCTCAAAATAATGATAATGTAGCTACCTGCAGGAACAAGCAAGCAACAGGAGTTTACTCTGTCTTCTACCTATGATGGATTGTAAAGGATGCCAGAAGAAAACTGCTGATCTGTGCCAGGCACTCCATCGCAGCTTGGTTAAGTGTAGCAATGCTAGTTTGTCATGGAGGGTGAGTATCTTTGCCTGGCTTCATCTGCACTGGCTGCTCTGGCAGTGTGAGTACTCACGTGTTTGCAGGGTCATGGCCCGTGCTGACAGTACAGATGCAGAGTTTCTCTTCCAGTTCCATGTAAGATAAAACTTCACACATGGCATCTGTAGCTATGTAAAGGAGACAGTCCTTATGCTAGAAGAAACAGTTGTTGCTTCTCCTGTGCTGTCTTTACAAAAAAACTTAGTGTCCTCCAGTGGCACTTTCATGTTTCACTCTGCATTTTCATTCCAAAACTCTTCTGACTGCATCTGTTGTGACAGGTATGCAAACTTGAATAGTTCAGAATAGTTAGGTAGACCTCAAGTTGCAGGGTATAAAACAGAGAACAGCAGCTGGGGGTACAAGTGGGACAGCAAGGCAGAGAATTGGAACTGAAGCTCACAGCAGCTCCTTCCTTTAAATAAAGCAACCAGGCTGGAGTGGGGAATTAATTTAATACCCAGATGCAATGCCCTAAAAATATGGCTGTAAAATCATTCTTAAGTTCATCACAGCATTGCAGGCTTGTGCTGACACCCTGTGAAAATGAAGCAAGAGGGAAGATGCATGATGGACTTCTGTGACAACTCATTTCACTTCCAAAACTTCCTATGGCATAAACTCAGGTCTATGTCGTTTCTGTTTTCATGTGTCTGTCCTTGCATCTAAGCTTAATGCCAGTAATGGCCACCAGCAGAGTGACTATTAAATGAATATTTCAAAATCTGGTTAGAAAACAAATATTAAAGTTGTAATCATGAGATCTTTGGGAAAGATGAAAAAACTACAGACTTCTTTCAATGCTGGATCGTAGATGAGGAATGTTTGATTTAATACATTTAATTCAAATACTTCATTTTTAGCCTTGCCCATTCATGAGGAAGGTTAAAATCACAACTTGGGCTGGCACAAAATTTTAGTCAAGAATTATACGAATTATATTATCACATCAGAATATTTTAGCACTTATAAAAAAAAAATGCTAAAGCAGAAAGAGGAAGGCTTTGAACAGATTTCCTGTTCTAAAAAGCCCAGAAAGAAAAGCTTTGCATGCAGGTTTCCTGTTTGTTTAGATTTATCCTTTAAAGTTCTAAATGCACTCAATATTATATGAAAGGCCCCTCAGCAGTGGTTTACCATTGATGTTAAAGGGAGAGTGAATGTTAAGCTGTCATATGGAACTGTTGCAAGGCAGCATGGAGAGGGTCAAAGAAAATAACTTCACTGCCTTGGGTAACCTAAACTGACTACATCATCAGCTGTGTCCTTAGGTCACCTGCTAGCTGCTCACAGCCTTTCCAGGTGCATGCTAAGCTGTGATCTGGAGTGTCTGGGAGTCTGTCCTGCTCCCACAGTCTTCTGATTCACCAAACCCAAAACATAGATTCTTCCTTCAGTTTTGACCCCCCTCTACTTGGCTTATTTAGATGGAAAGCACCTGAAATGCAAGTTTACCTAATTACTTTGGACCCTGCCAAACTGCATAAGGTCTTTAAAAATTGAGGACTATGAGCAAGAAGCTCTGAATCCCGTGGCTTAGATTACTAAACCCCTAGTAAAAATTTTATCCCTTGCTAGACCAGCCCTTAACTTCACCGCTCCCTAATTTTATGGAATAATAGTCCCTGGGCTCCTCTTACTCACGAATTGTGATATAAATGATTGCCAACCAGTCTATTTTCCTTTCTAATTAGCAATAGGAAACAGAATTGAAGTTGCTTTGCCCCTTGAGGGACACAAGGGAGTTCCAAGGCTGAGGATGACACAAGATGCATCCTCTGCTGTAGGCTGCAGAAAAAATGTGTCTTTTTAGATTATTAAGAAGTCTTATGACCTCAAAGAAAAATAGTAGATGCCCTGAAATTATTAACTGTAAGGACAAGGGGAGGATGTGTTTTTTCTTCAACTGTGTATTTAAGAGAAGAAAACCTGGGCACCCACTACTATCATGAACCACTTACTTCAGCAGAAGATGTAAGAACTGTAGTCCAAGTTCAGTGATATGTTATCCCCTTCTCTTTGTGACCACAGGGGTGTCTGGCCGTATACATTTCTTCCCAGGCAGGAAAAACAGATGACTGGTATCATCAAGATCAGCCTGATAAGATCACCTCAATTTTCCCTCTAGGGAGCTACAGAAGAATGTTACGTTGGAGACAAGTTTATAACAACATCCCATAAGAAGGTCACCTGGACACTTTCTGTCCTGATCAATAGGCACTTTGTTTCATTGCTCTGACTGTGAAAGAGGAAGCAGAAATTGTGAAAAAACATGCAAAACGTATTCCCCAAACTTAACCATTAACATGCTTATGTTAAATGGAAATACCATGTTATCATTGCCAACCAAATGCATCAGGTTTTACTTAATTTGTGGCCTGACCTGGTAACACAACAGTAATTAAGCTGCACTATCTTCGTTAGAAGAAAGGAAAGGCTTGTTGTACAAAAGACTAATTAGATAACTTATACCCTCAATGCTAAAAGCTTTTGAAATCAAACCAATAGCTATGTATAATTCCTGAGACTGATTTGTCTTTCATGTAACCCAGTAAATCACCACTAAATGAATTGTGATTTACCTTTGAGGAGCCTGCAGCTTCTCCACAATGGATTAAAGGAATAAATTAGGTCTTAACAGTTAAAAAAAACCCAACTGAGATAGAAAGGATCACAGGGAATCTAGGCCATTTGTCCTCCACAAATTGGGAGAGACTATATTTTCAAGCCCTACTGATGATATATTTGCAACTGCTCATGCTCTACCTCTCTCTTCCTCTCCTCTTAGAAACCCCTGGTGATGGACGTCCTATGTGGTGTCTACAAAACCCTTCTGCAGAGATTAACTAAAAGGATGATTTCTGCCCCCTTGGGCTGTAAGCTGCCTGTTTCTCTGGAGTGTTTTGACATGCATAAATCCTTTTCCATCTGCTATGCTCCCAGCATAGTGATCAGACATAGCCTTGATGATGTTACCAGCACTCTGTAAGCAGCCCACACAGTATGGGTCTATTAGCTGGAAAAAATATAGTCAAACCCAAACAGCAGAACCGTGTAGTGGAGGTACATATTAAGAAAAACACCCAAGCCATTACCTTAGACTGTTTTCTGTTGAGACTGCTGAAGGTTTCCCTCACTATTTTAATTGCATGATTATAAAATCTGACTCAGCTTTTGAATTGTAAAGCAGCTCAGTCTGACAAAGCTAACAAAAAGACAGAGCGCACATTGAGTTTTCAGTGATCACAAAGAAGTTAACCACATGGAAGATATTTCCAGTCACGTAACTCTGTATCAGTTTTTGCTTCCTGGGAGCGAAATGAAGGAGTCCTAGTGATGCCAAAAGTAACTAATAATACGTTTTCTGATGACCTGAAGAAGTTCTGTGCCAGATCTAATGCAGATACAGTACTTAAAGGCAATTGATTTATGTCAGTCTATGTCAGTAGAGGACTTAATCCTCTGTGTTCAGATGACGCCACTTTGGAAAAGCACTTGTAAGAAAGTGTTTCTTTTTTCCTTCCCACCCACCTGTAAATAGTCATAAGAATGAAATGGCAATGCTAGCTGGCTTACCCCACACCACAGCCCCGGCTCAGAATTCAGAGGCACAAGGCTGCCTCTAAACTAACCCTGGGATACACAGCTCTGGTGCTTGCCTGCTCCATAGCCTGGCTGGAGAATATGTTCCTATTGAAATGCTCCTGTCCTTCTGGACAATGTTGTAACAAATGGTAATGGGGATTGGGCTGATAGGGTTGCAGTGGGGAGCTGAAAGTTTGGGGACTTTCTAACATTTCATGGCCTTATTTTTGTCTACAAGGTAATCTTTGCAGATAGGTGCAATATGCTGTACAGCTTCCCAGCTCTGACTGTCTCTCTGAACACCCAGGGAGAGCCGTGCCGGCACTGGGTCTATTGCACAGGGAGACCCACACTTTAGAGCCTGGAGGGAACTACTAGGGTCTCCCCAGGGCCAGAGGAAAAAAACTGTGGGGCACTGAGATACATCAGTATGTTTGCCATTGCAGTGGAGAAAAGATATGTTTGAGAGTTGTTAAAGATGCAATTGGCTCTATTGTTGCCCCAAACTCTTAAACAGGAAAAAAATCTCTCTCTTCTTGATTTCCTCAGTGTATGTCCTAGTTATGTAGGCTGTGTGCTAGGGGGTCGGGATTTGAGCCAGTGTTTGGCGACTCCAGAAATCAAAGACTTAGCACTTCAACTCATTTGCAAGTACCGTGTAATGAGCTTTGAGAATTCCTCTTTAGTCTGAGTTTGCTCTCAGAAGAAGTTCTGTAGCCTATGTATATTAGGGCAGCATAAATGACAGATGAGTCAAAGCCTTTTTCAGTCACTTCTCTTTTGAACCTGTAGAAGAATTATCAGACTTGACTGTCTGTGCTCTCCTGAAATTAATTAGAGCTTTACTTCCACTACTTTTAGTCTCAGTGAAAGTTTTGTTTCCTACTTATCATGATGACAGCGAAAAGCTTCTTAATATTTATCAGCAAGTTCAGCACTTTCAGGTTCCCAAAAAAGTTAAAAGGTGAGAGTTTAGATTTTCCCCCCTGTTTTCAGATTGTAGGAAGGAAACTAAAATCTTGATGCTAGCATAAAATTCTGTACAGAACTTGGACCCAGACCCATTGCATGAAAAGAGGACGCATCCTTTAAGTTAAAGACCCCAAAACCAAGCCAGAGCACAACTGAAGTACACTTCAAGGCTCCCTGTGAGCCTCCCAGTTGCATCGAATAGAGACACTGCTATGGTTTTTTTTCTCATGTGTCTTAGTTTGAAAACTTTATTTTTAACTTTGAGGTGCATTTCACACATTAGTTCTGAAAAACATCTCTATTGGCCTAACTCCTATTGAAGTCAGCAGAAGCTTCAAGTCATGAAGTGACCATAAACTAAGCTCAGCAGAGTGACCAACTGTGATAAAAAGGAAGGAAAATGGTCCTACTATGGAATACGGTGACTCCCTGTGACTTATAAAAGAAGCTTTGGTAGCAGACTATTAGCCTAATGTCAACCCATCACTTTTCCAGTGCTATAGTTACCCTTGCTCCACAGAGAGGATATTTCCAGCAGGAAATTATCTGAGATACCTGGCAAATAAATGATTTTATGAATGGCAACTCTTACAACTGACTAAAGGCCACACTTCTCTCTAGTGCAACTGTTACTGCAGGTCTCTGGAGTGCTAAAGTTTTCTGGCATTACCTTGAAATCAGGGCCACAACTGCCAGACTCAATTTTTAGTAAGAAGCAACAATGCAAGTGTGTTCTGGCACTGTAGCTGAGTCATATTTTGATACTCCTGCAGAGGGCAGTGGAATATATTCTGGATATGGGACATGTCCAAAAGTTACGCTATTCTCTGTCTGAAAAATGGTGAAGTTACAGGTCTTGCTGGTGGTAAGAAATGTTTTCTTGCATTTCTGCTCTAGAACTTGCATGGATCATATGCCTGCCTGCCCAGCATCAGCCAAAACAGTCACTTCCCTATGTTTCCTGCAAAATAAAAAGTAGGAACTCTGATATGGGCAGGGCTGTCTGAAAGGTGAGGAGGAGTGAGAACCAAATCTGAGCAAGATGTTTGGGGCAGTAAAATCCATTCTGCTTCTTGCTCTGTTGGTATTCAGGTTGTCTAGCCCTTAATAGTGGGGGAAGTCAGACAAAGAAGAGCCTCTTCATGTCCAATTTCCTAAACAATTGACAAAGTAAAGACAAATGCAGGCTGTCCAAAGTTATGCTGTTCAATATGCTAAATGCCAGCTGTTCTCTTGTAGTATTTTTGATAAGGACAGCTAAACAAGAGCAGAGGGGAGTGTAAGGTTGTTTTAACTATCTTTTTATATGTATATGTTTATGTATGCATTTATTTTAATTTTTATGTATATTATTGTGTATGTACTACTTTTGGGGCTACATTTGGACATTAAATTAGACATGCCTTTTTTAGATTTGATTTTTTTCCCTGGGTGGATCTTTCCAAAGTGAGCCAACTTCACTGTAGTTAAAGAGACCATCAGTCCTGCCTGGCAATCTCAGCTTTTGGTGAAAGAATCAAGAAGTAATATTGTCATCTTACCTGCTCTGTCTGTGGTTCAAAATACAATAAATAACTGACTGAAACATTGATTTATTACAACTACAAGTTAGGCTCTGCTCTCCAAAAATACAGTTCCATACTGGACCAGTTTTGGTGATATACCCCTGCTAGTAATCACATTAGAATTAAATAGAGGGTCCAAAGCTAAAATGCTTATTATTAGATCTAGTCCTGAAGAAATCTTCCTTTGCAAGGTTATTATCTCTCTTGCCAAACATCCTTTTAGCTCTATCACAGGAAGCAGTATAAACCATACTTTCTTCCACGTTTCTTAAAATGTCTCTCATTGAAGGCAGAATCAAGAAGAGCACCTGATGCAGATTATACTGTGAGCTCTGCTGCTGTATCGTGATAAAAAAGAAATTGGTAAAGGAAGGATTTGAATCCTGCCTTCTTCTGTCTGAATGGAAACAGAAAACTGGGGGAAAAACTTTCCAGAGTGTGGTCTTGAGCTAGAAATAAGTCCTTTGTACTGGAAGTATTCCAATGTCAAATTATAAATGAAGAAGCCTTTTTTATTATTTTTGAAAGGTGTGTGGATTTGCATCCTGCCATCTCGAAGGAGACCCAAGTGCCAAATCTGAATGTTTCATTGTAGAATAATGGTCGACAACTCTTTGTAATGTGAACTCAAGGCAAAGCCACAAGGGAGGAGGTAGGGAGGTGGGAAATGTAGCATGTCTCTCTCAAGTGTATTGTCTTCTAGCAAGAAAACAAGATGAGTTCTGAGCAGACGTATTTAATATCTCAAGAAAAAAAGGGGGGTTATTTCTAATTAGTGCTCATCTGATCCCCCAAAGCTACACATGACAAAGAAGTTTGCTTCATTTAGATCTCAACAAAATCTCACCAGAAAAAATGTTATTCTGATCATAAGCCTCTATTAAATTGAGTTTGTGCTACCATATTTGTCATTTTACAAACTGGTGTTTGGTGCAAAAGTAGAAATATTAACATGTGCTGATGCTTGTACTGGATCTAGCATACACAAAGGAGCAGTTCAGGAGGTAGAGGCCACTGGCAAACTGCCATTTAGAGACAAGAAAACAATTCAAAAGTGGTAAGAAATTTACAAATGTTATGTATATGAGACCATTGAAGTTCTCATCTGCATTAATTCCGTGTTGTTTCTGGGTTACTCCAAGTCCTTTGTGTTTGTATTTTGAAAAACGTACATTTTCAGTTGAATGAAAAAGCTTGAGTTTTAAACCACAGTGTAATTGCCAGAGGTGGATTGAGCTCCTTGATGGTGGGGAGGGACTGAAACAATTTCAGCTGCTTGGGTTTCAGAATTGTTTAGTTACTTCTGGGCTGCCGTGTAACTGATGCAAAATACAGATAATGGGCTGGGGCAAGGAAAGTAGAGGCTATTAGTAGATCAGTCCTGAATGTGCACTTATTTCTGCTCTCAGCAATTGTAGCAGTCACTGCTGCTTGCTGGGGATTTTGTTGCCCTGGGAGAGGAGGCCATCAGAAAAACAACCACGTGGCAACTGGTACAGCTTGTCTGCTAAAAAGACAAAGCATGATTGTTGTGAGAAATGCTACCTCCATAACGAGCACTTCGGCAACTCCTGGAACTTGGCACTTTGCTAACTTTTCTCTATACACAAACTTCCCAACCAGCTATTTACGTGTACCTGAATAATTAGTAAGAAAAATTGTGTTGTTACCCCACACCAGGAAAAAACAAGACTCTAAGTATGTTTGTTAGAGGATATCTGTACTGCTTGTGCAAGAGTGTGCCGTTAAACACAAGAAACACTAAAGTCTTGAATTTAAACAGCATACATTGCAAGGAGAAAATTTTGAGAATTAAAAATTAGTACTGAGACTGCAGCTAATTCAGAAGCAAGGAAACAATGTAATTTGCTCCTTTGAGTGATGATAGATAACATAAAATCTTTGGGTTTATAGTCCCTTCTCAGGGTAGCAAACCTAATGTACCTACCACTCTAAGTATTCACAAATGCACTACCTCCTCTTTGTTAAGCATTAGAGATCAGCACTGCCTTCCTGAACTGAGCCCCTGGAGCAGTGCTGCACCCGTGAATGATGCTCATGCAGTGCAGGCAATGATGTCAGCAGCTACAGTGAAAAAGTTGTAAAAGTTGTCATGGATGGGTTCCCCAGCTGAAGATTTGTTTACCTTGAGCATCACCCACCTAAGCTGACTTCAATGGAAACTACAGCGCGCTCTTTCCAGTCGGCAGAATCTGGCACAGATGCAAACCCGCGCCCCCCTTCCTGCAGGCACGGAGCGGCCGCGGTGCCCCTGCACGGCGCTGCTGCTCCGGCACTGCCGATGGGGCACCTGCACCAGCTGCGGGCGGTGCGCGCTCCCCGCCGGCCTCGGCACCGGCATTGCCCTCCGCTCGGGCAGGTGAGGAGGAGGTGAAGAAAAGCGGGGGCAGGGAACCGAGCAAGGGTTACAGCTGGGAGGACAGACAAAAGAGAGGATGGGAGGCGTGTGTAAAGCTGGGAGAGGGCTACGAGTGCTGCCGTCATTCCATCATTAGTAATACAGATCTCAATTTAGGGCACAGCTGTCTTCCTTGTGCCATACAACCCTGTCCCCTATCACCTGTGCAAATGCTTCTAGGACAACATAAATTTGTCTTGTGCAAGAGAGGCCCATTTGGACTATTTGTCAGAAATAATTTCTTTTAAAATATGACCAAATTGTCAGTTCAAAGTAAATTGCATCGGTGTGCCCAGGGTGCTACAATTTCTATGTCATTCATATGATAAAGCTATTAGGAGAGAACCTCATCCATGACTTGTTTCTGCTTCATCGCAAAGCTAACACCCTCCAGGTCTGGTAACTTGTTATGACTAACAACTTGGTGGAAACACTGAAAATAGCTCATGGGGAGGGAAAAGGAAGGGACACAAAGGAGACAATTTTCCAGAGCAGAGCTTCTGCAGAACCGAGGAGGTGTTTTCTGAAAGTTTGCTTTGATCCTATTTCTAGTGAAAAGTACTGTGTAAAACAAAACTGTATGGCTTACAGGATAGCAAAAAGAAAAAAATCTTTAAAGGGATTAAATCCTCATTCTCCTATTTATCTGAACAGAGACTTGCACCTGACTGGTTGTCTATGAAAAAAACTTAGAAATTAATTACATTGATGTTTTTTTCTTCTACAGCAAGAAATGTCATTCACTAGGTAACATTTCTTTGATGCCCTATATTGCTTTATTGATATTAGGATGATGAAGCATGCGTCCTTTGGTAATAGCTCAGTGAAGCTCAGTTGTGTTTACTGTAAGGAAAAGTAAAACTAATGTGGTAAATGAATAAAACTAATGTGCCTTTAAGATGTTTTTAATCTTTGAACTTTATTTGCCTCAATAATTTTCTTTTATATGTGTAGGTTTGCTATGGATAGGAATAGGAAGTGCTTTTTAGGTATTGTCAATATATTGCTTAAATTGCTCTTTTCCCTCTTTGTGATTTCCTTTCTGTGGGTCTGGGAATTCCTGTTCTGGTTTTCTGAGGAAGCAGGCTTATGCAATCATGTGATCTGGATGTGGTCTTGCATCTGTCTGTCCTGCTGTGGCAGCTTTTTAACGTACTAGTGAATTTTAACCAAATTGGAGAGCAGCAGCAGTCTCCAAACAATTTATATTCTTATATATTTATGAAAATCAGGACCTCATTACCAAGGGGAGAGAGAGGCTCTAAGAGCGCCCCTAACAAGGGAGAGTGCCTCTACTAAGGACTCAGCTCCTACAAGACACAAAAGATTCCACATGAAGAACTCTGTCATGAGTATCCTAAATCCAGATAAAACTTCACTTAAAATGCACACACAGTTTGCTCCCAGTGAACTGAGCTCCCAGATAAACTCCATAGCAAACCAGGGTCTTTGCACTCTCCTCACAAAACTGTTTGTTTTGTTTGTGTGACCTTGGTTGAGGGTAACCTAGATCCAAATGCTGCCTGTACATTACTATCCTTGTTTGTTTAGACAGATCTGGATCAGGTATGAAGAAATAATCATAAAAATGCTGCATTTTATGATTCATTAAGCTTTTAGTTTGCACTTCATGACATAATAAATGGAAGTGCATGAAAAGCATTTCTAGGACCCTTTATTAATTGCTCTATTTCTGGGAAATCTGCTTGGAAATTGGCCTGTTAGTGCTGCCTCCTCCCCTCTCCTGCAACAGCATGCAGTTCTTTCACCTCTAATGAAGTTTAATCAACACAGAAAAAAAAGAAGTGGTAGGCGTTCCAGGTCACAGGCATTGTGGTGACTCGAACGTTGAGTGCTTTTGACAGACCAGAATGCACTCTGCAAACCTTCCATTGTTCTTCTTGTAAGAACAAAGGTAAAAATATAGACTCCTTGCTGCATTCTCTGCAGCAGTTTTGTCTTGATGGAGGTGATTTGTCACTCCATTTTTGCACATATGAAATAGTGAATGAAATCATCCTTTTGTCACATTACTGCTGTTTGAATTCTCATTCTGTTGTTCAGTACTTCAATAGCTCTCAGGAAAATTAACCCCAGTGATCCATCAGTTATTTTCTGTTGAGCTACTGGGTTTAATTATTCTGAAATGTTAAATGTATTTTCTTAACATAAATAAAGGTATTTCTTATTAAAAAATTGTATTTCTTACAAAACATTTTTTAATGTCTTAGGGTGTTACAGAACTGATAATTGGGAACGTTTCCTTTTATTTTCTGTACTCAAAAATTAGTGTTTCTACTATTATTTCCTTGTTGAGGAAAAGGGAAAACTGAGAACAGGCTCAGTTTTATAGTTACAATATTTCATACCTGAAACAAAACTGCTGTTCTCACCTACTACTGTAAGAAAGCTCATACAGAGAAAATGTTTCCCTTTCATGTTGTTCACCTCCCAGTTCCAGTACTGATGGAAGGTAAGAACGTTCAGCTAGGAGTCACTCGGGGTTTTCTGGTTTTCGTTAGCAGGTGGTGACTCTAAGGATCTGTCAACTTTCTCTTGCCTCACTAAAATCTTGTCAGGGATGAAAGTTGAGCTGAGACTGCTTTTTGTTCTGTGTAGTTTCCTCATGTTCCCAAAGGACTGGTGATGGTGCAACTTGCATACCTCTAACGATATTGCTGGTGTGCCAGAGGTAAATGCAGGCAAACCACTGAAGTGGGACGCTTTTCAGAGGTGCACTATTAGCTTTGTTACCAGCTGCAGACAACAATCAGGATTCATGGCAAGTGACAATCTGGAGGCTTCTTGACTGTGTTGCGATAGCATTACTCCATCAGTGTTGTAGTATTTCCAACCCCCTCCATGAGCACAGCTTTCCATTTTTTGCTGTTAGGGAAACCATACTGCCTGGAAAGATGTCTATATTAAGATGACATATTATATGGTGTTGGGAAATAGATTTGCATTTGATTGGCTTATTCCTAGAAGATTAGTCTTAGAGACTAACCACATACAAAAGTATTTCTTCAAATGTCATTTCTTAAGTTTAATGTACAGCTTGAAAAAGAAGACTTTGCTAAGAGCTGTCTTCAAAGACGCTTAAAAACTTTCACAGAGATTGAATGCAGGCAGGGAATGATGCCTGACCACCACATGCTTTTATAAAACTTAGTATTATGTGTAAAAGGATGCTCTTGGCTTCTATAGCTACTTTGCTTCTGTTCTTTTCCAATAGTGTCTCCTGGCTGGGCTTAGAAGAGGTGGCTGCCAATGGGAATATTAGTGCAACAGGAAGGAGAACGACTGGAAAGACACAGAAAGTTCTCCTGCAATCCCAGAGATGCTCTTTAAGCAGTCAAAGGGGCCTCCATTATTTTGCCTTCAGCAAAGTTTGCTGGGAAAGCAGTTACCCTGTGATAGACAAAATAAGTACAGACTTCTAAGAGGAAGGAATACAAATAGGTTTGCATTGCCATTGTCAGCCCCAAGAAAAAATGGAGTCTTTCATGTAGCAGGCAGAACACGTGACTAAACAGGGACTCCCCCAGCCTGCTTACAGCAGCCAGGGCAGAAACCCAGGCACAGGGATGCCAGACATCCTCACAGGAAAGGTGCTCCTGCTCCTCTTCATACCACACTGAGCCACTTGCCAGTCACACAGGAAGAGATGGAGAGATTTCCTCCAGGCAGCCACAGGTAGCAGGTGCTACAAAGGGAAAGTGTACAACCCCTCCGGGGTATGGCAGGGGGACAGAAATATAAGGAGAAAGGAATTGACAGTGAAGCATGACCCGTGTTGGGGAGAGAGAAATCTGAAAAAATGGGGCTGCTTAGAGTTCTAAAATGGAAAATGAACTAAGACCATAAGGGAGAGGCTGGGAAGAAAAAAAGAAATTTGGGACATATCTCCAAGTCTGGATTTCCAGTTTGAAAAATTGGTTGCAATTTTCCTCTCTCATACAAACACCTCTCCCCTTAATACAGCAAAACAGCTTCACTATTGGTCAGAAGATAGATGGTCTGGTAATGAAGTGCTTTAACAGCACTTAAGACTTTTCCATTGGGTAGAAATACATATTCATCAGAGAAATACATCATTGTTCATGGAATTTGCTGTGATGTTTTTTGTATCTTCAGAAATTTCTTACTGACTTCTTGGAGAACATGGAACATGAAGGACTCTGTTGAGGTTAGTGGGATATTTGCATTATTGACCCCTCCTCTCACAATATCTGGAACAAACATCATAGTAGTTTACAAAGGATTCTACTGGAAACCCAAAAGTGTCTTAAAAATACATTAATACTACTCTACATAAAGCCACACATCTCTGGAAATCTAGCTGCAGAATGAACCATCACATTACTACAAAGCTGAATAGCTTTAAATACAAAATGCTGAATTTCTGAAAGCTGGTCGCAGTAGCCTCTCTGTTTTATGCACTATTAAACTGGTGTGCAACAGGCTGTCACTGAACATTTGTTCCACATTTTGCTGAATGAAGAATGAATGCAAGGCAGCTGAGGTACCTTCCCTGCAGAGAGCAAAGATGAACAATTTCGGAAGCTGTTGCAGGGATAGAAAAGGAGAGTTGTGGGCTACCAGCAGTGATGCTTATTCAGAGATTGTGAGAGAAGGAAGGAAGATGCTGGGGCCTACTGAAATTGCTGGAGCTATTATACAATCCATTAAAAAAAACCCAAAACCCCCCCAAAAAACGCAAAACAAAAAAACACAAACAAAAAACCATAATCCCAAAAAAACAACTCTAAGCTGTTAGCTATATGCCATTTTACAGCTAAACGGAAAAAAAAAGTCCATATTTGGTGCCTCACAACTGGAGAATATTTGGTAGTGGATGGATGTTCTCAGAAGACACCATCTCTAACAACTACTAGGAGTTACTCTTGGCCTCGAGTCTGGCTAAGCATTCAGAACACATGAACTCCGTTACCTAATCCCACTAGTTGTGGGGCTAAATAATTTAATAATTTAACCTTTAGTCTGGGACTTGCATCAAATCTGTTGGGTAAAGGAATGTGACCTCTCGCTAACAATTCCTCACCCTTCACACCCCTGGGAACCCCGTGGTAAAAGCTGTTGAGAAAAGATGGGTGAAATTTTCTGAAAAGAAAGATGACATTAAAGTAGGCATGCTGTGAGGAGGATTAAACTTGGGCTGGTGAAATGTGCCTAAAATCTTTTCTGAAGACAGAAGTCTTCTATCTACCAGGCAGGCTTAGCATAGCTAATGCCAGTGTAAGTGGATCGTGTCACACCAGCGTGCTTCTTCCTTCAGCTCAGTGAGCGAGGCACCTGTGATAGTGCACAACGACACCCCTAGCTCCAGTTGTCCCTCTTCAGTGGCTTTGCTGACCAGCCAAGCTCCTGAGTCAAAGTCACAATAAACAGAAGATCAGAACTTGTTCTTATAAGGGAGAAGGTGTATTTTGCATTCAAAGTCTCCCAGGTTCTCCCAGTCCCTTGGTGTGGTGTGGCTGGGACCACACTGGAGGTGTCTGCACATCACTGAGGGGCTCATCCATACAGACAGAAGAAGAGGGGCTCCATCTAATGGTTTAAAAACTCTTGTTACAAATGAAATAACTAACAGGGACCTCTGGCTAGCCTTACTCAGGTTTCTAAGGCTTAAGAAACATTGAAACAGCAATTGATATGCAGTCAGATTTCACTAAAGACTACTGCTGCCCAGGGTGTGCTCTCATTTAAATAAGCTTTATTTATTTATTTCACCAAATACTGTGACTCATTTTTGAGCCTCATACTTGACAACTGAAAGGATTAATCTCAAACAGAAACTAAAATTTACTTGCATCATACAGGATTTTCATTTTGAATGCCCAGCTAGTTATGTCTGGCCTTTTGAGACCCAGAGTTCAAAGTCCTGCAGTCACAGCAAAATTAAATATATGCAGCTCTATCTGTCAAAGCAAATCTTAAAATATTCGTAAAACTATTTGAAACGGAAAATAACAACACTCAAATATCCATGTTTTGACATTTGTTTTTTAAAAAAGTGATTTTATTGTTTGTATTTTTGCATATACACACATGGGGTTGATAAAGCATTACCTGTGTGTCAGTTACTAAACCAGGTCTGACCATATTATTTTGTGTGGTGGAACAGGATTATAAAAAATACTTAATTCCAAATAGGAAATAAATTCTGTCATTCTGTCTTCCTATCTTAGACCTAATGTGTGAAGTCTTTTCAAGTAAGTTTCAAGGGTATTTACTAACTTCTCTTTTATTTTAGGCAAATACATAGACATAACATAGTGTTTTAAAGAAAGAATGCCTTCTGTGATTTATACTTAACTGGTGCCACTTTCTTCTTGCCTTTCCTAAATGTCTTTGAATCACAGCATCGCAGTAGAGATATGAGATTGTAAATGTGAGGACATCATCCCAGGTAGAGAGAATCTATCCATATCTGTGTGATTCACCATCTGGGTTGTGCATCCATGTTTTTATTTGCTCTTCCACTATAATATCTATATCTAAGCAATTATGGAGTCTTCTCATTCCCTGTGGCCTACACAAGTCTCTAATGCATTTACTTAGTATATTTAAAATCAGTGACTTCTGTCAGTAACTAAGGATATGTGGGGCTGGGCAGGTTGTAGCAGAGAAACTATAAGCTGAACACTGAGAGAGGAAGAACAAAACTGCAGTGATTACAGTCGTCCAGCCTGGCAAGCCATTTAACATCATTGGCATATTTCATTCACATGATCTTGTGGGCAACAAGATGGAAAAAAAGTGGCATTGACTCTCGACTTCCCCCAGCAGAGCTTGTGAATGAAAACCCGTATGAGGGTACAAAAGCCTGGCACTGCCATAGTACCTGCAGTTAACTCTCTGATGGGCAGAGCAGCTGTCAGTGCAGCTGACAAATTATACAGGCACCTGAGTGAAACCTCTTCCTATGGCTTTTGTTTTTCCAGTCTGTTTCCTCATATTGTGCTGTTCTTTCTAATTTCTTCTCTTTGACTATAAATCAGTCTTTATCAAATATGCTATGCACCAGTGAAGAAGTAACACCTTAAATTCAAAATTCAAATTTACTCTATAGCAGTGCATATGGATCCTGAATTTGGCAGGAATTTAGATGAGATATTGAAAGTTTCGTTACATAAAATTTGGGGGCGTAAATTTTTTTTAGTTTCACCGGTTCATCTTGTAGATTCTTCCTATTTACAGCTTCGGCTGAGTGAAAACAGATTCAATGTTAAGCTTAGATGTCCACCTGTTTCCATTGATTTGTCACTAAGGATGTCTGTAAATTTGGTTGCTTAAAGCTCTTTCCCAAAACCTTGACTTTCAATTATATCCACCACTATGTTTTTCATCAGGTTACAGAAAACATAACTTGGACTTTTAACTAGCATTACAATAAATTGTTTGGTTAGTATTAAATTTCTGAAGGCTAGATCAGCTGGAGTTCAGCTGGGTGTTTGAAGGAAGTAAGATCCATAGTCCCACAGTTTGTCCATCTGCTGGCTTCCCTTCCCTAATGATGTTTCAACTTACTGACAAGTTCCAGCTATATTTTGACAGAGAGATACTTGGAGGACATGAAGCTCCTGGAAAAGTACTGCATAATTTACAGTGAGGGGATTAATCCTGCCTGCTCTATCTGTGGGTACCGGGGTATTTTTAATCAGGATCATGGGTGCTAGATGTTTCAAGCTAAATCCTCCCGTGTGTACATTTGGGTAAAACACACCTTCCACATGGCATGCTTTTAGGGGCCATATTAGGCCCTCTAAATACACATCTCTGTCCACACACACAGTGCAAGGCCATACAGAAGGTGGGTTGTTTGTGTTTCAGTCGTTGTTTGCTACCAGCCCTGCTGGGACATAAGCAAATGGATTTACCCTTTCTGTTCCATCCTTCTTTGTGTTCAGCACAGGGGTTTGTGCCACTAAAGTTCTACTGCCTGAGGAATTGGAACATCATGCAGGATCTTTGTATTTATGATCTGTTATTCTCCCTGGCCTTAGTCACAGCTGCACATACTCGAAGTAAAATCCAGCCTCAATTAGGACACCATAAAAACTGAGAAGAGGGGGGATCTTTAGTGATTTGTTCATTCAAAACCAACCAATCAGAAGAGAGGGCTGAGCAGAGGGAGGATCCAGAAAGGAATAATCAGGCCCTGTGACCAGAACAGGAGAGAGCACAGTTGGCACATGGCCAGACACAGGAAGGGGTCACAGGCAGTATTTACATATCTATGCACAGAATTAGCACTATGACAAATCAAATTATGAAAGCACTATATTTCTTCTGCATGGACTTGCAGCTATAGACTCTTCATGTTTTAATAAAAAATTTTCTCATAGTGGAAGAATTTTCATGCATTTGATAAACAAAAATATCCTGGTAACTGTTCTGATTAGAAGTATAAAGAACAGTCTCTCAAATTCTCCTTCTTTATCTCTTGCTTCAAAATCTTTTCTATGTTTGCCAAGAAAATACACTACTACACTAACACCTGATAAGTAAATCATTCACTGACTCACTTCCAAAAAAAATATATATATAGCCTGATGATAATTTAAGCTCTCAATAGCTGTTCAGACTGCTCACATGTGCTTTTACAGTAGTTTTACAAATCATTTAGGATTAGAAACTGCTGGATCACTGCTGTCTGCAAGGAAGTTTATAAGGAAGATTGCTGTGTTCTCAGTGATGGTGCCATCAGGTACATGCAGAGGGGATAAAAAATGTATAAAATATGTTAATGCTATGGGACAGAAAAAACCCCAGGTTTATACTGTGCATTTTAGCACTTGCTAAAAATAGATTTTTTTTTTTAATATAGTGCATGCTGTGTCATCCTAAGTATTTGGCAGTGGACAGGTTGATCCTTGAAGATTAGAAAAGCTCCCTCTTACATAGGAACTCTTCGATCTATCAGTGCTCTATCCTGTCTTGTCTGCTTCTTTTTAAAGAAATTCAAGGAAGATCTCTGATCTGTGGGATGGATTTGTCACATAAATCTTTCTTTTTCCTGTTTTCTGTCTACTTTTGCATCCCATTGTAAAGAAAAAACTCCAGTATCCATGACCCTTGTTGTCTAAATCAAGACCTCAACCACTTCGTCCTAAATATATAAACCCCTTAAAAATTGTTTGTTTTCAACAAGGTCCACTGACTAGACTGCAAATAAATACTGTGTAAGCAGAACTTTTTTTCCTCTCTACCTTTTAAAAATCTTTGCTTGTACGTTCTAGTTGACATGCAAATAAAAACTTAGAAATATATTTGCCCGTTAATTACTAAGGTATTCAGATGCCCCAGCAAGAACGTGACCAAGTATACCAGACGAAACCCTTGTCACCTTAAGGATTCTGAATTCTAATTTAGAAATTGGTGTAATACAAGAACTTGACTGGTTATAATTTATACTAACTGTTCAAATTGCCAGCAAGAACCACTGCAGATATTTTAGGAGATACACTAGAAATTTTAAAAAACCCTGATTTCTAGGGATCTTAAAAAAAAGAAAGAAGTGTCATCCTATTTTCTTTCACTTCAACAGTGGCTCAAATCAACATTAGCAGAAGGAAATAGATTCAATGCAGGAAATATTTTCCTTTAGGATGATCTAAAAATGCTGACAGGGTATACACAAAATCTAAATTTAGCTGTTGGGGTTCACCTCATCCTCATGAGCAGCTACTTCTCTCAATTTCCTTGTGAGCTGTTTTGCACACCACAGGCTACAAAAGGGAAGTGCAGAAGACCAGTCATGTCCCCATCTGTAAACAAAGAGGAAAAGTGTTCCTGGAAACTTTGCTATTCCATCCTGCTCTCCTGCATTGATTCCATTTAGCAGTGTAAAAGTGATTGTCTAGTGTGGTCTCTGGGCTGTGAAAAAAAGACTCCATTCAGTAATTATGCTCTGAATCTCTTGGTAAGGGATTGTCTCCTCACTGTCAGGAGGGAGACTTTCTCAGAAACTGCTGCTGTGATTCCTGAGCACAGGTATCAGTCTTGTCCTGCCATCTCCCTCAAATAAAGTGTTAGTAGTTAGTCTGTTAAAATCTACTTTTGTAACTCTCTATGAGCAGAACTCCCAATGTGAAATAATAGAAAACTCTCAGTCTAGTCCAAAGACAAGAGAGCACTTCTTTTCTGCTGTGTAATTCATATGACAGGGTGTTTCAGTATTTATAGACTACAAATAAAACAATGCTCAAATTGAAAATATCCACCAAAAAGCAGAATTCACAATTTAGGCTCACTGTTGGTATGACATACTCTGCAATTATAGGAACACCAAGCTGTGCTCAGTAAAACACAAGAGTGCCTTTTGCTGACCGGTAAACAATTGATAACCTTGCTTGGAGAGCAAGTTAATTAGTAACACAAATTAAACAGAATGAAAAATCATAGTGTAAAATAGTATTTAAAATAGTGTCATGGTTCTAAATAGGGAGTTAGGAGTGATGATACTCTCTTTTCAAATGGAAGTAATTTTAAAGTGCCCTAGTACTCTGCTAAAGTAGTCAAATTCTGGATGAAAGGGAGAGAGGGATGTATCACTCACTGGCAAGAAGTCCTAGCTCATAAGAAAGCTGCATAATTAATGCTAGATATTTTAAAGCCATGATTTTCAATTTCTATGTAATCTTTGGAAAAGGAAAAATGTAACCTGGCAATATTTCTGAAGAGGTAGGGAGGGCACACACTGAGATTCATGTATATTAGGTCAGAAGTCGAGAGCTAGGGATCTTAAAGATCCCTGATATACCAAATGGTTATGGCTTTCCCTTCACTGGAAATTTTATGAGCTTATTTGACAGGCAAAATCTACGAATGAATTGAAAGTTAACTCACAACCCTACATGTAGCAACCACTGAGAACCAATTAAACAATTTAATTTTGCTTATTTTTAAGTTTTGAAAAATATTTCCCAACCACATATTTTAAAGTTGAGAACAACTTTCATGCCAGTTCTCCAAAGATGCATTAGAAGAAGAGGAGTTCCAGATGTGGCTGTTGCTCTAATCACAATTAACTGACAGCCTATAAAAGCCATCATCTTAAGGAAACACCTACATTTTACAAAGCTTGGGATCAAGACTAAAGCCCCAGGGAGTAGTTTAAGGCTTCTTACTCTACTAGAAATAAAACCAGCAGAGGAAGTGAAAGAAAGATAATTAGAGAACTGACTCTTGAACGAGACAAACCATTTTCTCCTGTATGCAAAACCTACCATGAAACTGCAAAAGCTGTTTACACTAAAAATTCAGTGTCATGTAAGATATAAAATAAAACTTGCATCTGTAGTTCAGGTTTTCACAGCCAGTTAATGGATTCAGATCTTTAGTCCTTTATATTGCAACACACAAAATGAGTAGTGCCAACTCTTGTATTTGATTGTTAGCCTCTCGCTATTTGGTGTCTCCTAGGAGCCAAGAAAACACGTGAGAAGATAAACTTTCATCTAAACTTACGGTTACATATGTATGTGCTGATATTTAAATATGTGGCCCTCTTGGCTGTGAAGAAACCCTTGGAAAGGGAAATGTGTATCCATCATTTAGGTAGACTCAGAACATTTGGTGAGAGAACTGTCAGTACTGAAGCATGTTTCGCATTGGGGGTTTTATGTGCCTTCCTTGCTCTCTAAGTAAAGAAAGTTAATCTGCTCTGAGCTGTCCTGCCATGTCTGGACCATCACTGGTAGCTACGTTTCCACCTTTTAACAATACCTTGAATAACATTATCTTCTGGTATGTCTTTTTTGGTGACTTTAGTGTTGGCATCGGTTGTTCCAGTAAAATCAATGAGAGCTCAAGTACTTTGATGTACAGGAAGGAATTTGTTCTCTTTCTGACCTTTCTTTTCAGATAAAGACCTCAAAAAAAACTACCGTCTCTTTCTGGAACTGTTCTTTCATGATTCAGAATTTTTTTTTTTTTTTCAAATGGCAACTTATAGTCACAAGTTTTGCTTACCAAACCCCCCAAAACAAAACCCTCCAAAAGCTCCCAAACCTTTTAATGATAGGACCCAGGTCTCAGTTTTCAGTGAGCCTGATACAATACTTTGAAGTATAGACAGTCTAGTTTCTTTTCATTGAAGTTTCTTTTAATCTCTAAAAATACTCTGTGTATTGTGTGACACCCACTGACTATAAACTCTATGGAGTTAAATGCATTGCTCTGATAAAACCAAACTGGCTCATTATCAAAAACACAATTATAACCAACAGCTGACCTGACAGTCAAGATCAACACTAGTCTGACCGGCAAAGCCTCAGAATATCTACTTACTGACAGGATCCACTGCTGTCTAAATAAATGTGGTGCTGTGACCTGATTCAGATGATCTTAAAGCATCTTTAATTCAGATATCCTGGTAATTCCTCCCAGGAAGTGACTAAAAGGGAAAAAGTTCTAAGTAAGCAGGCACAAGAGAAAGCTTCTCTAGATTTTTTTTTAATGCAATGCTGCTTGGAAAGCATCATGGATATATTAAAATTAATCTTTGAAAACTACACTCCTACTTTCCATCTAAGAATAAAAGTTGAAGTCATGAAAGCTGCTAACTTGCAGGTGAATGCTTGGCTCTAAGTTAGCATCAGCAGTCCTGACTGCTGGCCAACCACTCTCCTGGCTTGCAAGGAAACGGTCCTAGCCAGGGGCCTTATCCCAAACTTTGTGCAAGAGGCAACATGGAACAGGTTACAGGGACTATTGATTCTGTTATCAGCATGAGGAAGTTGAGTGCTCTACCATCAAATGCCAGGAAAACTTGACTGAGAAGCTTACTCATCTGAAAATGAGTCAGGGAAGTTCCCGTGGTGTGTACTGAGAGTGCATAGTGGGAATTCCTATTGCAAAGAGCTCTTATGGCATATATTTCGATATTACATTTATTGTCATTGCTGACCGTGGGATGGGAGTAACAGGAACATTAAGGAGCTGCTTCATTTGAATTAATGAGTACATGAGTAATGTCATACAAGTGCGTTATGTTCTTATTATTTCCTTGCTTAAAACTGTTTATTTCAGTGGAAATTACCAAGGATAAGATATGAGTCACACCCAACCCAGCAGAAATAAACTAAGGAGAAAATATCCCTTGCTGCGATGGCCTTTTGCCTACACAGAGGGAACAAGGCGGTATTTCTGTGCAGCCGCTGCTCACACACAGCAACCCTCGCTGCCTGGGGCTGCTCGCTCCGCACCGACGCGCGGTGACCGCGTACTGCCCAAACTTCGAAGTTTTCGGGATGCGATGCGCTAAGAGCGTGTGAAGGAGAAGGGTTTGACTGGTGATTTCGTGCTCTTGCCCGCCACTGGCCCCGGGATGGGGCCGCACCTGTCCGGGGAGGGGCAGAAAAGGGCAGCGGCCGCTGTCGTTCCTCGGCGGGGGCCCATCCCTGGGTCGGAGGGAGCACATCCACCTCCCTGCTAGGGAAACGCAGCCACAGGAGCACCGAGGGACAGCTCCTCCTCCCCGGGCGCTACCGCTGACAGGGGCGGTGGCGCGGGGCCGCCAGAGACACCCCCCGGTTACATAACCAGCGTCTCCGGGGGCGGCTCCGCCGCTTCCGCCCACGCCCCGCCGGAGACCG
>VXAZ01007538.1:501565-532405 GCA_013399875.1 Gymnorhina tibicen
ACCCACTCCCGCACACGCCCGCGGGTGCCCGTGGCCTCTGCAGGGGAAGGTAAGGGGCCCGCCGGGGGCCGCCGGGCAGGCGGCGGCGAGGTGCGGATGCGTGAGGGGGGGATCATGTGTCATAACAAGTTGTTGAACGTGACATTGCTCTTGAACTGCGGCGGCGGCGGACGCCGGGCCGCCGCCGAGTAACTTTCTCCTGCAATTCGGCGCTGAGGAGGGAGCCGGCGGCGGCCGGGCAGGGCGGCGGGGCTGGAGCCGGCGGGAGGGGGAGCGCGGAAAGCGCTCGGGAGAGGCTGATGCCGTTCGCGATGCTTGCGGCTTCCTGGGGGGAAGGCGCGCAGCGCGGCGGGGGACGAGCGAGGGCTCCGCGTCTGGCGGCTGCTACGGGAGCCGCTGCCGCCCCGGCGAGGATTTTTCTAGCAAGGAGCCAGGGCGGGCAGTGAGCGAGGAGCGGATGCCGGTCCGGAGCATCTCCTCTCGCGGGTAGTTATCCCCGCTGATGCTCCGTGGCGGTTTGGCTCGCTTCCGGCGTGATTAGCTCGGCTTATTATGTAAGATGTCACCGGAGAAGGAGAGACACAAGCCCTCGGTGTGGCGGAGGGGGGAACGCACCGGTCCGCCGCGCCTTGCCCGCTCCGGGTACCGGGGCATAGGGACCAGCCCCGGCCCGGAGCGGCCGGGAGGGAACGGGAGCTCCCCTCCCCTCGCAGTCCGCCGCTGGAATACGGCTGCTCGCTTTACACGTGGGTTGGGTGTGTTCCCCAAACCTTGCTTTTGAGCAGAAACGTAACCTGTCCTGGTTCCTCTCGCATGTTTGATTGCTTCTATTCTCTCTCAAAGAAAAAAAATAAACGTTTGAGCATTAAAAAGTTTAAGAACTCGATTTTTGCTTCCTTTATGTGCATATTTAGTACGTTAATATGATCTGGAGACGATTGAATGAATCATCAGTTCCCTGGAATAAAAGCAAGTGAATCATCTCACATACACACGCACACAACTGTGAGGGAGCATAGTTGGTACCGTAGATAGTGAAAGGTTGGTGTCAGTTTCTGACACATAATGGGATGTCAGAAGTATAGACAATGCTCAGAAACCCAGCAGGTTTCCTGCGGCTGGTTTGTGAACTGTGAAAGTTTTGCAACATTCAATTGCAGTTTTTCTGGCTCAGTGGTTAAATGGTAACCTCTTTCAGTTATCAACTTGTTACCCATTATTTTAGCCAAATAATCCAAAAGGGGTTGTAAATGGTAAGGATTAAGTAACTGCGTTATTCAAAGTGTATTCATTTAAAATAAAATTTAAACAAAAATACCCCAAAAATAGTATCAAACTATGTCCATACCCTGAAGCCAGAGACATATCCCAGATGCTTTTAATCTGGGTTTTGTTTTGCTTAGTTTTGTTAAGCAAAAATAGTCTCTGTTGAAGTGAAAAAATATCAATATGTATTTTTAAAAGCTAAGCCAGTTGATTCAATAAACACGCTGGAGTTGTACCTAGATAGACTTCTGTTCCTGGTCCTCTTTCCTGTTGCTGTTTTAAATGGGATTGAGTTTGGATCTTATATATGGTTGTTCTTTCAACTCCAGCTTGCTTCCAAAGTGGATTTTTCATTCTCCACGTTTTTGGGACACATTCTCCTCTTCCTGTACAGAGGCAGAACTATGAATTTTACAAGATTATTTTTTCTTTTTTTTCTCGGTATACCTACCACTGTCAAGAAACAAAGTCACTGTTTCTGGTGGGGAGGTAGTGCTTTACACATACAACCTCCTGGTTTTACAGTATAAAGTATGTGAAGGTCTTTTATGTGTTGCTAGTAAACTATTCTGTTTCCTGTGGCATCAGGTATCCCTTATCTCACTGCCTGTGTTTTGTACCTCTAGTCGTTCTCCAAATGGGAATGGAAAGGATTGTTTGGGTGTTTGTCACTGTTGGGGCAAAAGGACATGTTACCGTTTTTGATTGTCTAGAACTATGCACTGGCACCTCATAGTATTAACTAGAGGACTGGAGCAGCTAAGTGTGGGAAAACTGTATTACTTCAGGGTTCAGTGTGTGGCTTTTAACATCTCATATCAGAAGATTCTGAAGTTAACCAAGTTAAGACTGCAAGTGACAGTGAAAACACTGTAATAGAGAATCTCTTAGGTATGCTGGGTGGTCAGGTTAACAAACAGGAAAAAATACTGGTTTATTTGCACATTTTGTTCAACAATCAAATAGCATTCATCCTTTTTTATTGAATTTCCTTGCAAAGAAGATAAAAACTTACAATGTGTGTGGCATTCTATGTGCTCAGACCTCAGCTGAAAGCAGTAAAGGAAATAATACTGAAAGTGGACTCATGACTCTGCTCTAGCTGGTTTTCCCTGCTCTATGAACACTCTGGGCTTCAGAGTGCAAATGAAAAATTCTAGGTTTCACTTCAAAGCCTGCAGAATATGCAAAATAAAGTGGGATAAAACATATTGGTTTAAAGTTGCTCCTGTGCAGCTCCACTTTTGGGACTGATAAGCAAATTACTGTGGGTTGCACAGAAGAACTTTGAGAAAAGTGGAGGGCAATGCAGATAAAAGTGAAGTGTCTGCACTTTGTATCTTGATTTTTGCTGTGTTTGGGATACATAGGATTTATTCTTAGCATGACCAATTGATATATGTATATATCAAATTTTACACTGCCTTTTATTAAAAAAAAATACTAAGTTATAATCTTTGTGTGCTTTGAAAGACTGGTGCCAACAGCATCTTCATATGTTCTTCCAGCTATCTCAGTTAGAACATGCCAGTAAGGAAAAAAACCCCAACCCAAATGATTAGTTCCTTTTTGCAGTTTTGGCTTTAAAGACCCTTTTTAGGCAAGTGCAATAGTCCTGAGCAAAGTATTGAACTTTTCCTGTAGAAAGGCATACTGCTGGTGTTGAAAAAGGGAATCCTTTCTTCAGGTATTGAAAACTTTGCACCAAGTACACCTTAGCTTGGGGTTGTTTGTCCCCAACTCCTCAGTTAAAAAGCATTTGTTGTAGTTGTCTGGAAAGAAGTTTTATTTCTAGTACTAGCCTCAATATTTAAAATATTAAGAAACAAAGTTGATTCTGTATCACTTAGCGTTGTAGCTATCTGTTTTGAATGATGGCAGGTAGCGCCTTAGACATTTCTTACAGTGAAGCTTATGTTCCTGATTATTGTGGTTTTATCTTTAAATTTTTCCGTGTAGTGCCATGAAAACTAACAGCTTGACAGGCTCTGAGATGGAAGCCCGTAATGAGCAGAGCAGGTGTAGCACGGGCAGCCAGTTCCATCTGGCTGTGACAAGACTGTGTCTGTCTCACTGAATGTGTGTCCATGGGAAATATCAGTGTTGTTGTCTCTATCTTGATTGTTGCTTATAAAATAAAAGTTCTACACTGTCAAGTGTGGGCCACTTTTGGAATGAAAGATACGTAGAGCTACGTGAGCACTATGGTCTCAACAGCTGTCACTGTTAGTTTTTATATGTGAAACAAATAATTTTGACTGAAACCGTTTATCCAATTATTAGTACTGGAATTCATGCATGTCTCAGTAGCTTTCCTAACAGCCAACCAAACTGTTCATTTACTGCTGTGCATTGGTCATTTCTTTCTTGTAATGGAATCATTTTCTTTGCCATTGGTTTATGTATGATCTGAGATTTGACTGGAATTAAGACAGTAGCCTGCTAATTTGCCATAATAATCCTATTTTCATAAAAGATCTGGCCAGGAAAAGACAAGAAAAATTCTCAGAAGAGGTTAAAGAAGAATATAACAGTTATTGGGAGGATCTTCACTTCCTTGAGACATTGTCATGTTACTGACTGGTGCATCACAGAGAGCTTCAAGTTGCCACAGTCTGTAATGGTTCAAGAACTGCCTTCCCTTCCCACATTGAGTCTTCACTGGCAGTTGAGTTGGTGCTCATTGTTTTAAAGGGAGCACACATGGAGATGGAGCAATGAATGCTGAAGAACAGGTATCCACACTGTAAACAGGGGATGCCTGTAGTGGCCCCTTTGCTCAGCTTCAGTATCGGTTCTTCCCCAAGGGGGAAAACCACTTTGTACTCCACAGTAATTCTTATCATAAAGAACCTTTCCCACACAGAACATCACTAGTGGAGATGTAGTAAGAAATAGTGATGAGACCTAAATGGTGAACAGTGATATTTTCCTCATTCATGGCTATGATTCTCACTACATGCATGATATTGATAGCAGTGTTACAGAATTTTCTGGCAGTTCAATCTGTAAGTACAATCTGATACCAGCAGGAAGAGTCCTAGTTAGTAATTGCTGTAAAATCGCTCACATCCAGTTTTTTATTCCCATCTTTCAAACTCCACCCTACACACTGTTGTTGCAGCTTGGTTTTTGTAGTACAAGCTCTTGGGGAAGCCCTTGTCATTCATTCTGACTTTTGGCATTGTGTTACATCTATTAAAATCTTTGTGTATAAACAAAGCACATTAAAGTAACGGAATCCAAAATTTAAATATTCTGAAGATAGAGTTCAGTGCTGGTTACTATTAATCAGATCAGACAGAGAGAGAAATTCTCTCTGCCGCAAAAAAAAGTAGTTAAGATAAAAGTCTTGAGTGTTTCTTAGAGAAGTGTCACCACTGATTAAAGCAAATGTAATTATATATATTTCCTTCCTCAAGAAGAAGAATGGAATATGTAAGAAACCAAACTCTTGACTAATTTCATAATGAAAACACAGTTCTTTTTTCAGATGAAAGATCATCTCTTAAATAGCCAATATGTGTATTGAATGAAGTTAAAGATGTTTCTTTCTTTCATGGTTTTATAAAATTGTTGTTTACTTTTTTGAAGAATCATCAGTACTAGCTGCAGAGACAAAAGATCCTTTATATGATATAAATGATATTTTGAGTAAGTATTCTTGGTTGATTCTGGCTGTAGAATTTCCCTGCATACAAAGTGATTTTGAAGAGCTGCTTAATCAAACCAATATTTTTCAGCTTTCCATCTTAACTCTTTTGATACATCATAGATAAAGTAAATTGTTATGCTTTCATCCCAAATACGTATTTACCAAAAGTACAAGTGGTTTGTTTTTTTTTTTTGTGGATAGCGATCACAGAATGCAAATAGATTTACTTGAAATAATGTACTCGGTGACAGTTAGTGCCTGGCACAGGCTAGTGTTTAAAATCTACTGTTGATGTGTAACTTGTGTGTATTCATTGCTGAAAATTTAAAATGTAAATTTATATGGAATTGGCCTCCAATTCAAAATTAGCATTAATTGCAGAGAAGCTCTTTCAGTTTATTTATTGTGAAGCTGGATGAAACCAGTGACAGACTTGTAGCAGAAGAGCTTTACTTTAACATCTGGCTTTCCAAGGTGTAATAGCTCTTCCTGCATCAACTAGTACAGTAGGGAAAACCACACAAACTGTTGGGCCTACAAGCCCTTCTTCCTGTTGCGAACATTAGCAGCAAACAATGAACTAGGGGTGCAGCTCCAGAAGACATCTACAGCCACTGCTTAGAACAAGGGAAGTGCTGCTGCTATGGCTTACGCTCTCTGAGCCCCAAATAAGTTAGGTTTAACTAAAGCGCCAAGAAACTAGTAAAAAGTTTTCTGCTGCTCTAGAGTATTAAATGGACTTACAGATGGATCAACAAGCTCCAGAGTGGTGCTTCTCTTCTTTTTGGTAAAACTGGTCTGTTAGATCTGCTCTGCAGTTCATCTAACCGTAGCTTTAGGCCAAATTTGGAAGAGCTGCTGTAAAAGTGTGGCTATCACTTGTAAAAAAAAGGGGATATCAGTGGGTAGAAATTGTGATGTAGTGCTCTGTCCTGGGCAGGAGGAAAACAGATCATTCCCACCAGAACACTGAAGGCTTTAGCTGGAGTGTCACCATGCAGTAGAGACAGTATCTCCAGTTAAGTCTATTATTTTTGATATCCACAAGATCTGTGAACCCTCGTTTCCACAATGACTTGGTGATCAGGACTAAGAAGTGGGGGATTCATTCTGACACTGGAAGTCTTGCTAGTATGTGTGTAACCTTGACAGAATAGCATAAATAGAACAGCATACATGAAGAAAACAGTTCTTTAATATTTATTGAAGGTAATCTCTTGTGTTCCTTTCTTGGATGCTTGCTAGGCTGCTGCTCTCACAGTGTGTTTGGGTCAGATGGGCAAGGGCTGCTGGAGCAAGTTTGGTGTTCTGTGGTTGTGGACTATGAGATACAAACTCTGTATCTGACTTCTTTCTTGGCAGTGGAGAACCCTGCCCACTTCTCCCATCTAGCTGTCTTACACCTAGATTTCTCAAGCATCTCTGATATATAGAGAACATTTGCAAACATCTGCCTGGGCTTTTGGATTTACAGTTTCCATCTTTTGGAGTGGGTGGATAATATGTATATACATACTCAATATACACTGACAGGTAATGTGCTGACTCAAATTTCCTACAAGTGATGATAGCTACTTACCATGTAATTTTTACTGTATATTTTCAAAAGAAGTGTCTTGAGTCGCATGAATCAAAGGAGGAATCCATAAAAATACGAATAGTTTAGAACGTTAGCTTTAGCTGATGGAAACTGCTGTAACTTAAGCCTCAGTTTATCCACTTGACTTTATGCCAGTATTGAATATGCCTGTAGACAGAGTAACCACAAGTACTCCTTGTACTTACTTAACTTACTTTAGGTAAGTTACCATGGGCCTTTCCTTGAATTGCTTATAAAATTGTCAGTTATTAAATAATTCCAAGAACAAGATTAGGGAGAAGTTGTCATTTTGCCCAGTGTAAAAATGTTTTTGGTAACCTTTTCATTAAACCGGGACCTCACATTTGATTTAATTATTGCACTTGTATTATGAATGTATTTTTTCCTGTTCTTATGAAAATAGAAATGTTTGATCTGAGTATAAGCCTTTGAAAAAATATAATCTAAGTTTATATATGTTCTTAGGTGAGGTTGGCGAGAGTTTGCCAGTGACATTTTCCAAAGACAGTATCTGCAGCCAAGTCTTTGAGTAAAACTTTCCCTTTTATTGTTCCTTCTTGAACAGCAGAGAGAACAAGCAAAGAACCTCTCTTCAGTGCTTTCTGGCTTGGTATTGATTCTATTTATTCATACAGGTGAAGTCTGTTTGACAGGTGCAGAAGTCAAACTGCTGACAACTTAGACTGCATGGAGCCATATAACTCAGCAGTAGAAATCCTGTATTTTGGGAATGGTTAAGTATAAAAATTAAACTGTTCTTATATAGCTAAAGGGCCAAAACATTAGGACATTTCTTATTTTAGCTTGTTGGTGTGACCATAATTTATCCATTGTAGTGCTCCTCACTTCTATTTTTAAAAGGCTTTCTCCCCAGCACCCCCTTATCACCTGCAGTAGAGTGTAGAATGGGCACAGAGGAATGCTGCAGGAAGACAAAGGATAGTCTCAGCTCAGGGAAGTTGAATGCTGCTGTGGAGGACTAGTATCTGCCTGTCTTGGATACTAAAGTACTGTTTTTTGCTGGGTAGGTAATATAGGTCAGGGGTTCACAGATGGGCTTTCATTTTTTAACAGTTGTGAAACACATGTAGCCAAGTTTGCCTTTGTTCTGACGTCACCAGTACAACTGAAATCATGTGAAATGGAGCTGTTTACTGAGTCCTGAGCATCCTGAAAAGTTGAACCTTAGAATATCAGGTGTATGGAACTAAAGAGTACTTGAAACAGTTTGGACCTAGACTTCTATGTCTCTCTTTCCTCTATCTGTAAATTACGGCTACCAATGTTGTCTTGTTGAATAGGTTGTGGAGAAGATTCTTTTATCACTATTTCGGGAGCACTGAAATGCTGGAGGAATGAGTGGGTATGAGTGTGTGTGATATCAAACACCTGGGAGTAAAATACTAAAACAAAGCATAACTGTCTTTTATACTAATTTGTTTGGTGGTAAATATACATCCATAGTATTAAAACCAGTGCTGCAGTTCACATGTGCAAAGGCACAGATTTTTTTTTCTGCAATTCTTTTGAAGTCTGTAATTTTTACTGAATTTATAATAACCTTGCCAGGCCCCATTTAGGTATGGGATTCTGTTGAGTTTGGCTTCATGGAGATGTATAAGATACTGGTTTTGTCTAAAGGTTGAGTATTTAAACAAAGGAATATAGTGGACATATTGAGTTCAGGGAGAGGCATTAGTCATACAGGTATATTTTTCCGTAACATGCTTGGGTGTGCTGCTTGGAAGTACAAAGGTGCTATTTTATTTCTTAAAGGAATTATGCATTGAGGTGCATCTATGTAATTTTTAAGCAGATGTAAGCTCCTGCTGCCTGAGCTTGAAGAAACTAAGAAGATATCTGCTAATGTTTAGTGTAATATAAAGACAGAGTATATTAGCTGTGGCTCAGTGCCATGGTAACACCATTAGGGTGTTACCCTGAACAGAACCCTGACTAGAATACGGTTTCTAGTCAGCTTCCAACACAGACACATCTTGCTGCTAGTAGAACCATCTTGCAACTTTTCTTGTCATTAAAACAATCAGGATTCATTAAAAATACTTTATTAAAACAAAGAAAGCGTTCTTTAGGAAGCTGTGATCCTATGGATGAGTTCTGAATATGGAATTTGCATGAAGAAAGGCAGAGTTTAGGGAACAGCTAGTGTAAGTGTAGGACAATAGAAAGAAGCCCACAATACTTGAATCTGAACAATGCAGAGCCTTCTCTTATACATCAGTGAGTGGGATGTTATTGATCCTGCTTATCGGAGTAGGTGAAATTTATATTGTTCACAGCAATAAACCTTCACATTCCTTGAAAGTGGCAATTGACAGTTAAATGTTGATTACTGTACTTTCCTACCAGTAAGAAAAGCAGAAACACTGTTGATCAGCCTGTACTGAGTGAAGCCTCAGAAGTTTGTTTTGCAGGAGCTCTTTGTAGGTTAGAGTATGGATCAGACAGCTCAGTGTGGTGTTGCTGTAAGAGTGGTAGAATGTTGGCATTAATGATTGTGACCATTCGTTCAGATACTGGACAGCAGCGTTACATGAAGTGTCACATTACATCTCACAGGCTAATTGAACTGCTAAACTGTAGTCACTTCTTTCTGACCACTTTTTTTCTAAGTATTTTGTGGGCTGCACAGATTTTAAATAGCAACTAAAAAACCTGATGCTCCATTATTGCTCATTTTGTCATGTTACCATGAGCATCATTCCCATGGAAGTCACCAGCTCTGTAGGCCTCAGTCTCTGGACCTATACCAAATACAAGGAAAGCAGTGATTCCATTTAAGTTAAACACGGCATGGAAATCCAACTGCTGACTGTGCAGTTGCTGCTCTTGTCACACTTTGTACCAAAACTAATCAGTGTAATATGACCAGGAGCTCCAGAACTTTTTTGAGTGGTCCTAACATAGGAAAAAACCTCTGAAAAAACTCTTTTGCAGCTTGTGCTTTTATTTGTTTGGAACATGCACACGTGCAGGAAGAGATATTTAGGCTGTATTCCTTCTCTAGAGGAAAGGCAGTAGATCAGATCTTCGAAGGATACCAGTTTGAAGTGCCTTCATATTTAGGATGTCCCTGCAGGAGTGAACTGCATTGCAATTACCTGCACCAGACATTACTGGACTTAATGACTAAGAGTCTTCTTCCAAGTTATACTCCTGTAAGCAAGTAGGTGCTAAATATTTTCATTTGGGATGGGGGCTGGAGTTGCTGTCTATGTAAGCATATGCTCACAGTCCTTTGTTTTTTAGGTCTCATGCTTGTGCTTTTCTCTGCAACACTTCTGAGTTAGCAAGACTTTGTATTCAGGGGTCTATTTTTTCATTGTCTCTTTTTCTTTTCTTTGCATGTTCCTGCTTATCTCACAAACACAAGGAACTGATCGAAACTCCAAGTTGAAGATAAATTTTGGAATAAGAGGAAACCTGTGTACGCTGAAAAGAAATTGCAGAAGGATTGTTAAGAAGACTCTAGAGTACAAGTTCTGGTATGAAATTCTAAATATTTTCCTTGGAATTCAGGTCACTGTCTGTTCTGGAAGACAAACCTCGCTTAGCATAGATTATAGCATGTAAAATACTTCCACTGAGTCTGTGCAGGCCAGGCAAAGATTACTTTTTACTAGAAAAACTACGTTTAAATGGGTTCAGACTAGCATAACTCCTACTCTGTTGTAAATGGTATCCACTAAGATATATTTTATCCTTTTATAAGCATCTTATATGTAAGAAAACTTTTTTTGGTATGGAAACTAGCCGCAAAGTCAGGTCAACTTTCTACCGCTAGATTTTTTGCCACTGTTAAAAATGTTTTGAGTATGATTTTTTTTCTTCCTTAAGATGTGGGAAGGAAAACCATTTGTAAATATTGCTTGAGATGCATTCTTCAATCTCCACAATATAAAATCAAAAGACAATTCATTTTTTTAACACTGAAAATGTTGAAATATTGCACACATTTAAATAATGCTGTATCATTATTCACCTAGAAGATACCTTGGTCTACTTCTGACTCTCTATTTCCACTGAAGGCACTAGCAAGCATTCCTGCTGATTTAAGGGCCCACAATTTGAATCCTTTATACTTATTGCAGAAGTTCTAAATTTAAATCTGCAAATTGGCACAAAGCAAGAAAAAGGGTCTTTCATTTAAAATCAGATGGCTAAAGCAAAATAAATTTTATTTAGATTTTAAAAACCTTAATTGCTCTTTTTTCACTTCCATAGCACTAGAATTACATATTTTTTTTACTCTTAATTATTTCCAGGACTGTGCTATGTAAAGACTCATCAGGCCAAAACGAGGTACAACCATGCATTACAAGTTGACTGACTGGAATTAGTCACCTAATCCTAGAGAAATGGCTTGATTATTTTTAATCTTATGTAGATGAACTTTCTGGTACAATTTCAAAACCTTTCTCTTTGTAATTGCAAGCCAGAAGACTGGAAGGTTTCTAAGTATGTTTTCCAGGCCCAAATCCTCAGTGCTCGTACATAAAGACTGAACTGAAATTCCAGTGAACTGAAATTCAAGCCATGATCTCACTGTTTCTAAGTGCCCACTTCAGCTGGTGTAAAGTGCTGCCACCAGAAGTTTGTTAGTTCTGTGTTCAGGGCAGCCAGAAGAAAGAACAGGGAGCAGGAGAAACTCATGGCAAAAGTAGTTTAGCAAGATGACACAAACTCTGGAATAAGGACCAGTGCTTCAGTAAAAATGAAATGGATAATCTGGCACTTTTCTTACAGTAATATAATCAGACATTTGATTCAAATGTTAGGCTCGAGTCAACTTAATTATGAATCAAAAGAGCATCATAAAGGAAGTGGAAGCAAAACAATGTCAACGGGGGAGGCTAAGCATTCAGGTCCTAACAACACCTTCCACGCTTAAAACTGCAGAAATAAGTCTGCAGTGTTCAGTTGTTCATGAGGGAAACAGCAGAAAATAACACATGGGAGTAATTCTAAAATTGATATATTCCATATAAATGTAATTAAACTCCCTGACATTAGATGGGTTCAAGTAGAAGTCTTACACACTTCCATGTGCATATTCCAGATCTAAGATCTAAGATAATGAAATAGAAGAACAGGATAGATAGCAGAAGAGAAATCACTATGTAGAAACTATTGGTAGGTTCTATTTACAGAGTGCCTCATTCTTCCCTCACAAAGCACAGACTTCTAAAGGAGTTTTGAAGGGTCATGGTATAATCAGCTGCCAGTATCAAGGGGAGACAAAAGAATGAAGGTAGTCTTAGATGAATGGGCAAGGGGAATATCAAGCAGTTGTTGAATTACAGTGATTCAGTTGTTAATGCTGTGATCACCACTCATTCTGAACTTGATTCTGGCAATTGCACGTCAAGAAGGATGCAGAAAACTTGAAAGGGGTATATAGAAGACCTAAAAGAATGATATAGTCCTTGGGACACATGCTTTATCATGAATGGTTGAGGGCACAGCTTAGTAAAAGTGGCACTTCCAGACAGTAATCAAGCCATCTCTTGATATTATCTTTCATGAACTAACTTGAAACATTTGAGATAAAATAAGTAATATTCAAAACCAGATTATTCAGTCTTGCTGATTAAAAGAAAATCAAATTACTGTATCTTAGCAAATGAGGTAATAAAAAACAGACTAATTCAGACTACTATTAAGGATTTTTAATTTTTTTTCATTTTTGGAAGTACTAATGATTTTTTTAGATCACTCTTTACAATAGAAAATTAAGAAGGATGGTTTAGCAAAATAATCTGTTGAACTTCAGGAGAAAATTAATATAAGTAAGTCCTGTGGTTGGTGAGGTTTTATTTTTAATGCAACTCAAATTAGGTGATTAGTGGCCTTTTTTGACTTGATATGTACAGTAGAGGTACAGTCAATCTTTGCTGTAAC
This sequence comes from Gymnorhina tibicen, assembly GCA_013399875.1. Lineage (NCBI taxonomy): Eukaryota > Metazoa > Chordata > Aves > Passeriformes > Artamidae > Gymnorhina > Gymnorhina tibicen. Next base: position 514,009 of record VXAZ01007538.1, read on the forward strand.
TTTTGGAAGTTTAATTGCACATGGTCCTGGCAGAGAGTTCTTTGTGCAATTACCTGAAATTCTCCAGAATTCAGATCGCTAGTTCAGAAAAAGAAGAATAGAGGGACATCTGTATCAAAAAGACAGCAGGATGGTGTTAGTCAGAGGAGATGTTTTCAACTACAGCACATTTACTGTGGTTTGTCAGCACTTTCATAAAGGCATGATAGGGTCCCTTGTAAAATACCTGGGTATTTACATTTTAAATGCTCTTTTATCTTCTTTTTTGATGGGTAGTATTCAAAAAGTATGTAGAAAGTAAAGCAGCAGCTAATCCTGCAAAAGATAGCCCTGGGATACAAGGGAGAGCTGTGTACTGTATTTGCATAACATGTTGGTCTCAAAGTAGGTTAGACATCTGCTTAGCCATTAAGTTTTCTGTAAAAATACTGTTCCCTGTTAGTTCTGTATTAAACCCTTCTCCATTTATATTTTTATGTTCTTTAAAAATAAACCTAGAAAAGATGTGTTGTTTTAACAATTAATAAAAACAAACTAGCTAAGGTGCGGAATGGTCCAAGATCAGCGTTCCAGAATTCTTTCAGAAAGAAGAAAGTCAGTCTTGATTGAATGGCTCATATTTATTTTTAAAATAATAAGGTTAGAGAAAATAAATATTGCGTGGAAGTGTATGCCCAGCTCCCCTAAAGTAACACAGGGGTGTATGTTGTGTAAACAGAACTAACATGTGCTTAGGAACTGTAAGAGGTCAGGATTCCTATCTGTTAGGCTTCTTCTCTTCATTGTGGCCAAATTTTTTCATACCACTGACAGAAAATAAATATTTAGTTATGATCAATAAATACCCCTGTTAATAACCACATTCTTTAAGCCATCTTTGTACTATATTTCAGTGGTATGCAAGATAGAGCTTTGCTTCAGATGTACAGGAATCTTTAAGCCCCTTTAGGAGATTCTCAGTTTGCTCTAAGAAATAGATTAAACTAGTTCTGCAGTTCTTCACTATTCATAATATTTTTCATATGTGACAGTGATGCAGTGTTTATTTTAAGAGTCAAAAGCCACAAGTTCAAATTCCCTTAAAGTCAATAGGGAAAATTGCTTGCAATGACTTCTAACTTAGAGCCTATACATTTTGATTTCTATTTTACTCATGAAATTTATGCATGACAATCTAATGCTAAGTGTTTTTTTATTTTTGATATAATACAGCATTTTAGTGTTCAGTGAGAGGATATAAAGAATATTCAGTAATACAAATGGTACCTTTCTATGAATGCAGTAAAAGTAACAATATCTGTGGGATGACACCCAAGAATACTATCATTTATATCTAGTATCTTCCCAGTCTTAAAAAATATTTAATAACTTGATATTAATATCTGAGATTATGCCATAAATCTGTATGGCTTCTTATAATGTATTTATTACCATAGAAATGAAACATCTTCCAGCAGCATAGTAAACAATGTCCCTAACATCTGTCACAATCTTTTCACACATCATGTCCCCAGGGTGAGAAGCATGTGCAGTACATGGCTATGTTTTGGTAGAATTTTTGTGTTTAGTTTGGGGCGTGTTGAAAACATTCATGTTGACAACTCATAATCAATGTATAGTGTTACACAAAGTTATTCTGATTATGCTAATTGACCTATAGGCAAACTAGAAACTGAGCTGGATGCTGCCTGGGTAAGTATTTCATCTGGCACCCAGCCCACTCCTGCATTCTTTCCATCCCTCAGAGATGCTGGTCATTCATACCATGCACATCTGCGTCTGGCCATGGAGAAAGGGACAGCATATATCTGCTTGTGACACAAATACAGGCTTAGTCACAAGTGTGCATAAACCCCCAACACCTACTCATACATCACCGGGCAGCACAACAGAAAGGTGGGAAATCACTAATTTTGTTTATTATGTAATTTTTGTGCGTTAAGCCCAGTGGGCATCTGAGCACCACAAATTGCTCACTCACTCCCCCCAAGCCCCTATGAGATGAGAGAAGAGTAAAACTAAAAAAACTTAGGGGTTGAGGTAAAAAAAAGTTTAAAAGTTTATAAAGTGAAGGATAGATGAAAGGTGAGAGAAAGGAAAGAAAAGAAGTGGGGCAAAGGCGATCACTGTCCACGTCCCACATGCAGACTGATGAACAGCCAGTTCCAAGGAAATGGCAGCTAACATCCCTAAGGCCCCGTTTTCCCTTATTATGGCTGAACGTGATGTTACATGGCAGGGAGTATGTCCTTGGTTAGTTCAGGTCGTCTGCCCGCTTGCATCCTCTCCCAACATATCGCACCCCTGCAGTCTTCACTGTGGTGGGAGTGAGAAAGAGAGAAGGCCTTGGTGCTGGCCAAGCACTGTTCAGCAATAGGTAGAACCTTAGTGTGCTGTCAGCACTGCTTTGGTCAGGTAACTAAAAGACCATGTGAGCTGCTGGGAAGAAAGTTAATTCTGTCCTAGCCAGGCCCAATATGATTATTTAGCAGGATCAGTTAGGAAGCATTTGAGACTTAACCTATAAAAAGCTATAGAGAGCATCTGAATAACAAAACATTTTTCAGGAAGGAAGAACACAGTATTTTATAGACAACCTTAGTGCTTTTGAAGAGATTTCATAGGTCGCATGGTGCAGGACATGAATATTTCTAACTCAAACTGAGAAAGAAATCCACACATAAAAGATATTCAAGGTGCATATTTTTGTGTGCCACTGAAGTTGCTCAAGAATTGAAAGAATTGAGAAATAAGAATTTATGTTTGTCTTGGACAAAAGTTTGTATTTAGGTCAATAAGTACTCTGTTTCATTCCTTTTACTGCAGAAAACGAGACGACTTATACAGTTGTGTGCATTACATAATTCTCAACTTTCTCTAACTAGAGTATCAATTTTCTTGTGCAGGAGCCTTTTGGATGTTTTGACTAAATGTCTTATGTTTCTGCCTACTCCTGTCTAATATAATGCATTCCTTTTTTAGAGAAATGAGATCCGAAAGATCATATTTGGCATTAGTCTCTGGTGGAACTGAATTTTTTGCTGGAATCTACTGAGTTTTGCAGGTTTACTCTCAGTGCTGTTTTGGGGATAGAGAGAAAAAAGGTTGCTCTTATTTTTGTTGACAAAGAGTCTGTAGGAATGTAAGCAGTCTAGTGTTCCTCACGTGAGTAGTTTTCTTTGCATAACAATGTTTGAATACTGTGTGAAAACTTTATTCTTTATTCTTTCCTCATCTCTGCTCACATGCTAGTGAAGTGAGTCACTGACTCCACTGTGAAGCAGAGAGTTTGCTTGAGTGCTTATGAAGTATTGGAAGTACTTTAGACAGAATAGAAGGTACTTACAGTGTCTAACCATCCTGGGTTTGGGAGGTGTGAGGAAGGGACTAGAAAAAAGAACAGAAATTCGGCAGTCTCAAATGAGCAGTTTCCGCCTCTGCAGTGATCACAGCCTAAGCAAACATAGCAAAACACCCTTGGGACTATAATGTAATCCTTGTGGCTTTGGGACTGAGAGGTGCAACAGAGCAGTAGACCAAAGGACCACTTCAGTTCTGAATAGTCCACAGGCTTCCAGCACACTTGTATTACATAATGTGCTGGAATTTTCTCATGTAAGAATTACAGGAGTTAGAAGGAGTGGCACTTTGTTCTCCCAGTTATCAACACACTGTGGACACTGGTGGCATCCTTTATTTGATTTCTTCACCCCTGGTTATTGGGAGATTGTGGTACTTGTGCGTGTGTGGAATGAGAGTAGTTTACAAGCACGTTTCTAACCATGCTGCACAGTGCAATGATGGAGCTGTTATATTTAAACCTTACTGCAGAGTGAATCTGTAACAACATTCTTCTATTTCCAACCAAAAATACTTTCAGTTAATTACAAGCATAAAATGACACAGTATTTCTGTTTCGGTGATTATTATTAACTGCTGCTTTGTAAATTAGCATAACTGTGCATTTTTATTTCCTTTTTAATACTTTTTTGTAGCTGTAAAACACTATATCAGCACTAGATGTGTATTAACAAACAATCTCTTCATCACAGCAGAGGTAAAAGTACATTTAAATACGTCACAGAGACATAAAAATAACTTGTTTCATGATGGTATTGTGTGGGATTAGGCTGTGTAAACAGCAATATTCATGTTCATGAGATGTTTGTTAATACGAAAAAGAAAGATAAGTTGATGTGTCTGAATCTTTGTCATCTTAAGTGATCATTTGCTCTTGCTTAAAATTAAATTCAAAACTGCAGTTCAAACACAAAGTTCTGTTTCAGTTGCAAGCATATAAAATTTTGTATCTATAAATACACAGACACATACTATATAAGGCATGAAGTTGTGAAGAATCCAGCTTTTTATCTTCAAATATTTTATCTTGCAAAATGTTTTACTTGCCTCCACATGCTGCAAATTTTAGACTTAACTCTTAATTTTTTACCAGTTCTGTTCTAATACTATCTGCCAATATCTTGGTTATCTTCAGGAGCTGGTATCAATAGCAGTATGAAGCAAAACGTAGGTTAAGTGCTCAGTATGGCTATTTTTTAAAAATAAAATCTCTCACCTCAGAGATTAGGTGTCTGGTTTAAATGCATGTCAAATTAACATTCAGATGAAGACTGATGTTGTGATTAACGCATTGTATTGGAATTTGAGAGTTGGAGGTTTAATTCCTAGGCAGTCATTTCTTCCTGTGTGGCTGACAGCAAAAATTTATTAGGAAACAGCTAGAAATATTTTAGTCTTTATGTAAAACAGGCTTAGTAACACATCCTTTTCTTAACACAGTTTATGTTGGAGACTTTTTGGAGCAGATGGACTCTCAAAAGGGTACATTTGCACTGCAGCTGAAGGTATTAGCTGAATGGATATATTTGGATATATTTGCTCAAAATGTAATCTAGCCAGTTTTGTTAAATACCAATAAAAATAGTGTCAGGTGTTTCAGTAAATGGGACCCAGCTTGCCCTGGACCTTGTGTGACTGGATTATGCTGATATATCTGTTCACTTCCATTATTAATGGAGTTAGCCAGTTAAAAGAATAGATCTGCTTTTCCCTTTCAAAAAACAAGCTGTTTTCGTTTTATCAATTTTTGTCTTACTCCCTTACTAAATACTGCAGTCAACCTTTAGATTTTCTTCTGATTTCTTTTCTTGTAGAGACAAGCATTTTCCATCCTCTGTCTTCCTTTGGCCCTCCCTGCCCCAACACACAAACTCTTCCTTTATGCACAGAAGACCAAAAGGCTCACCTCTGTGGCTGTTTTGCTCAACAGAGCTCTTTTACTGGGCAATACTAGTTGACAGTTGCCCCAGAATTCCCAAGGTGTATGATTTCCTTGGTGCTTTCGGAAAAGCAAAAAATAGACATAATTAAAGCTTGAGTCCGTAGAGCTTTGGCCAGATTTCCCTGGAGCTGGATCGTGGTAATATATAGTGTAAAGTTGGCTACCCTCATTCTCATCCTGAACCACACCTAACAGAGAGCCTGTTTGCAGCCTGAGTTACCCACTTCTGAAATGGCATTCTCCTCTAGGGCAATTGGGTTGTAGGTGTTCTAAAGTCAAGTAAAGAACTGAGTATAAAACTTAGTTGATCGAGTAGGGTTCTATATTGTGAAAGGACATCTGCAATTTGAGATTGTTGAGTTTTCCTCTTCGAGAAGGATTTCGACTCCTGTTACATAAATAACATGGAGTAACATCTCTACCCCAGAGCCATACTATTTTGAAAACACAATTATTTCTCTAGAAGCTGAATTTGTTCATCAGATTTTGAGTTAAAATTTGGTGCCTCTGCAAAATGCAGCAACCCAAAGAAGCAGGAGAATGCAGAAGGAAGATGAGAAATTAAAAACTTGAATGAAGGGAAAAACAAGGGAAGTTGGGGCATGCAAAGCAGCCATTAACCCAGTTTAACAGGACTGTGTATATAACAGAACTGTGTATTTTGCTGTTATGCACTATTCCAGGAAGCTTACTATAATGGTAGCTTTGTCCTTAAATTAGTAAATAGTAGTTTTTTCATAATTTAAATTTTTAGACATGTCATGGAGCAAATGGGAATGGATACAAATCTGCTGTGCAATATGATACCGATCTGTACTGATTTTTAGGAAAATGCAGTGGCTTTTGTTTAGTTGACATTTTGATGCTCAGCGTAGTGGATCCCATAGGGCAATGTAGACATGGAGGTGACAGAGCCAGTGCAGGCTTGGGTGTATCCCTAGTAACCATGCTGCACACTCAGGAGAGACCAATGCCGTGGTGTGAGAGCAGACCCCAGCACTCACCATGGCATTCACCTCTGATACAGGTCAGACTCAGCTGGCCTGACTAACACTTTATACACTCCCTGTCTGCAGGTAGCCTAAAACTGCATGAAGTGAACATGTTCCAGACCTATTGAGTAACTCTGGTTAGTATTTCACAGAATCTCAGAACCACTGAGGTAGGAATGGATCTCTGGAGTTCATCTCTTCCACCTCCCCTTCTTACAGCAGGATCAATAGAGGAGATTGTTCATGACCTTATCCAGTTTGGTTTTGAAAGTCTTCAATGATGGAGGCTCCACTGGGCAAACAATTCCAGTGTTGCAACAACCTCATGGTAAAAATCACCTGTTTCTGATGTTTGAGTGGAATTTCCCGTGTTTCAATATGTGTCCATTGCCTCTTGTCCTTTCACTGGGCACCACTGAGAAGATTCTTTATCAGTCTTTTTTCTCCTTCCTCCGTCAAGAATTTACAGACGGTAAGGTCTCCCCTGACCTTTCTTTCCTGCAGGCTAAACACTCCCAGCTCCTGCTGTCTGTCCTTGTGTAGATAGATTCTACATTTGTTCACCTTCACAGTAGATTCTTTTTCCTAGTGCTTAAATGAGATTTCCTATGTTTCAGTTTGTCCTGTCACTGGACAATACTGAGAAGTCTCTTGCTCTGTCTTACTTTCCCCATCAGTTATATATACACATTACTAAGAACCCGCTCTGAGCAAGGCTAAACAACCTCAGCTCTCTCAGCCTCTTCTCATATGACAGAAGCTCCAATCCCTTAATCACCTTAGTGACTGTTCAAGCACTTCATATGATAAAAACATAAACAGAGGGGAGAAAATTATGTGCTAAGAGTAGCATGTACCTTTCACTTTTCATAGTAAATATTTGCATCTTCTCTGACTAATGTTTCTGTGCTCTGTGGTTTTGAAAAAGAGACACTTATCGAAGAAGTAGGGATCTCCATCACCTTTTGTTTATGCTAAATAAATTACAGTATTCTTGTAAGTGGCTACAAGTTTATTGTTCTTTGGCCATAAAGTGCCATTTAAATTGGCTCCTGTTTACATCAGTGGCAGTCATTTGGACAATAACACCATTGAGAGGTCATGTTCATAGCAAGGATGTTTGCGCTAACAAATTAGTAAAATTGACTTTTTTACTGAGTAAAAATTGTTTGTAATTGTATTTGGACAGGTGTTCCTAGAATCCAGACAAACTATGGAGCTACTTTTTCCTTCTTCAAAAAAGTGACTGGATGTAATCTATCTACAACAAAACAGTATACTTTCCATTTCTCTTCTTTATGGTTATCTTTGATATGTGGTTTTGTTAGCACCATATTATTTGTACCAAAAGCATTAGTTTTCAGGAGTATTATTGAGTCTCTCTTCTGAAATTCATTAGCTTGTCCTTATTGACTGAGGGACACTAACATTAGATAGGATTATAAGAAAGCAGTTACAGTACCTCATCTTGACAGTTTTCAACTGTTCTCGAGTTTTTTGTACTATTCACTGGTATATAAAGGAAAAGGCAAGGGAAATGTACTGCTTCACTGGTAGAAATGTGAAGAAAACCAGATGAAATGAAGAAAATTGTACAATAGATTTTAAATATATCAGGTAAAACTGTAAATTGCCAGTCTGTGTTTGAAAGTATCTCTTTTAGATAGATTTTGTAACAATGGTTTCTGTCATGATTTTGGTAAGTTGATGCATAATGGAAGACACAGCCCCCAAATACGTATTTTAGTTCCTGACTGATAGAGGGTTATGTTGGTACCAGTGTTTCTGACAAGTTTAAAAGACACAGGATAAAACACTAGACAGAATTTCAGATTTCTCAGCAGGAAAAATGTAAATCGCCTTAATTTTATTCCTACTGAGCTGTGGCAACTGAGGTCTTGTATTTAAATGTGAATTATTAAATAGACAGCATGATGATGATAGGAGCAGACTATGTGTTACATGTATCAACAAGTTCTCATAAGCCAAATACCTTGTCAAAATTTCATATTCCCATCTATGCAGTTGTGATAAAGGGAAATAATTTTAAGAGTATTATGCCTTTTATTCTTAAAAGCTTCCCAAGGAGATTAGATTAAGGAATGGAGTGAGATTTGCCATATAAATTGATAGGTGAAACCTTCTAGCTTTACGCCTCTAGAACCTAAAGTTATTACAGCGCTGAAGAAAATAGTCACATCTAAAAAACCTCAGTAAAATGCATACAGATTGTAGTAATATAGAAAGGTCAGAAATTGGATATCTTTAGCATAGTTTATCATTTGCTTTAGAAAACCATTCTTGAAATGTATTTAACATTTACGGGAGCTCAGTTCATTACAAAATGTGAGAAATTCTGCAAGTAAAAATGTTTAGGGTATGTTTGTGCTTTTTTGAGTGTGTTGATACAGTGAAAAGAAAAGGCAGCTGGCAACCTGAAGCTGAGCTATTATATCTGTGATAAATCTCATCTCCTAGAATCTCTTAGTGTTTGACAGTCACTATAGAATTTGTCACTCTTGCAATACAGATTAGAAGTAGCAGCAAGGTATGAAACAATAGTAAATAATGATGCATGCTCTCTGCTAATTTTTTACACCTTTGTAAGATATAAGGAGGTGACTGTTACATATATCTGTGCATTGCTGCATGGACTTCCAAACTAAGCTTGATGGAAGCTGATAATCATGCATTTTAATGAGGGCTGCAGGCTTGCATGGAAGCAAGATAGTAATGTTTATACAGGCCTAAAGATGTAACATAAATACAGTTAACCTGCCATTTAGGTATAGATATCCCTGCAGGGGAATGTAGTGAGTTTAGCAAGATTGTGATTCTTTTTGAGGAGGAAATAAAGATCTGTTTTTCTGTATACAAAGCAAGATTCTTAATACAATGATCCAGTTTGTACCTTTTTCAGATGTTCTCATTAAGTGCCATTATATATTTAAGGACCAAAGCAGATATTATTTTGTTTTATTCAAACATGTTGATCTCTAGAAGGACTTTGCCTGTACTGGTATGCTTAAGAATTCATTTTAGACTCAAAAGCATATAATCTTCTGAAGTATTAGCTACATTTCTCACCGACATTTTCTTCCTACAGAATTTTCTAGCAAAGTAGTCTACAGTTGTGTCTAGTTGATGAGACTGGACAAGTTAGAAATGTGAAAATGAGCTTCAGCAGACAGTACAATTTTGTAAAAGCAGGATTGTGTATATTCTTTGTATTCTGAGAGGGACTCAGCCCTGCTCTGTTGAGAGCCCTAAAAACAGGGAGTCCAAACTGCCACAGCCTACTCAGCTAAAAGCCACATGATCTCATTAGCACTGCACTGAACCCAGACTTCCAAGTATTACAGGAGGAAGGTCAAGATGCAGGGATGGTAAACATGATCTCACAGTTTTTGGTTGATTTTGTGCTCAATCTGATTAAATGCACATAAACCAAGAATATGCTGTTTACATGCAGGCAGAGTCTGAGGGCCAGGATTTTGTAATTTCAAAAAAAAAAATCAAACTTATTTTGCATACTTGAGAATTGCTTTATACATCTTTTCTTCAGAAAACTCAGTGATGATGATGTCAGATGCTGACACCATTTATGCAAACTTTTTTGGTTTTGTGCAGTCATGGAACTGAGGTTGGGCAAACCAGCAGTCAACTTCCTAAGCTAATGTCACTGCAGAACTGGCAAATGATGCCAAGTTATGGGCTGATTGCTCACTTGAGAATAGGTTCTGGCTAGAATCCTGAGCTTGTCTCTCCTCAAAACTAGCACATTATTCACATGAAGAATCAACTAAATGTATCCGTTTTGCTTAGTTTTCCATTAGTATAGTTGATAAAAATCATTAGATTTCAAGATAATGCTTTCAGTGAAATGTTATATGGAGTGACTCTCATTTGTTAATGTGAACTGTTACAAACATCTAAAATACATAAAGAACTTTTATTTTTGCTTTTTCTTATGGAAAGTTTTTTATCTAACTCAGTAGGCCAAATTCCACAGTGACTATAGTCATATGATCAGATGGACAGGATCACATGGAACATGTTGCTGCACAGACCTTGACTCTATATATACATATATATGCTAAATTTCTGTCAAAAAAGATCATAGAGGGATGTGAAGCTCGGTATCTCAATCTGCCCCCTATTTTCTCTTAGTTTATCCAGAACAAACATTCCCTATTTTACAACTTAAAATCAAATTCACAAGTATCTGTGTTAGGTTTTCTCCGATGAAGCTGTTTTAGTGGGCTGACAAAGTGACATTTCCCATGAATGAGTTCCATGCAGTTCAAATGAAATGGAGTCCATCCAACGTTGTGTTACTAAGTTAAAGGTTTTATTCTTGAGAGAGCTGGAAACAGAACTCCTGTTGAAAATCGATTGAAGTAGAGTAGTTAACTCCCTAAGACATTGTGAATGTCATTAATATGTCTTGTAAAAGATGAGGCAATTTGGTTGCTACTTTTTTATTTCCTTTCAAGCCTCTTTGTTTTCTGGTTCTGCCATCATAACAGACATGAGTAGATTCGTTGAGGATTGCTTTTGCTGAGCTTATTGACGTTTTAAATTTGTTTTGACTTAAGATCTAGTAGGAAGTCTTGGTTTTAATTTGCAGTGCAAGTTGATTGCATAATTGTGAAGCTGTTTGACATGTGTGATACAATTTGATTTGCATTCCTGCCAGTTTTCAACTGTAAGAAACAAAATCTGTTAGTAACAATTGTAGTCGGAGTCATTGGAGGCTTCTTACAGTTTGTTTTTATTGTTTTCATTTGTCTTTTAATTTCATGGAAATTGAGAGATGACACTCTATAAAACTATTTGAAGACTTCAGGTAATTGTTTAGCTGAGGTGTATATGTTGATGTAAGTGGTTTTGATAATTTAAGGGGAAAAAGTGTAAAAAAAATCTATTATATATAATAGGTATTTTTATATATTATAGGTATAAAATGCAGTATAGAATGGTAGAATATTATTGACAGAAACAAAAATTTTTTTTAAAGTAATAGAATTATAGCAAGTAGCCACTGGGATGTTTTGTGAAAAAGCATAGACTACATTGTGACTTGATTAGCAAACTTGAAACCTATGTTCATAGTGTTATGGAAATCCTTCTCCCCTGGAAGGATACATACATCGAATTGGCAAAGTGTTTGCTCTGTGACCTACAGATCCTGGAAGTCTGTGGAGGAGACACAGTCTTGCCCATGCAGACAACAGCTGTTAAAGGCTGGCCTGTGCATGAGTACACCACTGGAATTTTTCTGATAATGTAGCTCTGAGTGTCACTGATTGATTTATTTTTTTCCGTTGTGGAGTAGCAGGGAGACTTGAAATAGCATTAATTCCAGAGCGGATTTTCTCTGGAGAAGCCTCAGAAGAAGCAGGTGATACTGTTGTAGAGAGCAGAGTAAAAGGAAACTGAACTGGAAGAAGTATATAATCAGATAGCACTAGGTAAAGTAGTTAAGAAGTATTGGAGATTATACAATAATAGAAATGGCAACACAGGTGGGATTTCTGTTAATTCAGAGACAGTCTAACAAACTCTCCAGTAGAAGGGAAGTAAATGGCCGGGACGGGAAGTAAAGAGACCAAAAATGTGATTCTGATGATGTGAGATGTTAGCGGTACAGGGAGAACAACTGATTAAGAACCAAGGCAATTGTTTCAAATTATGCATCTTTAAGATGTTACCAAAGCACACCACCATTATTTGCTCTACTTACACAGACTTGCTAGCTTTTGTACTTATACAGAATTGCTAGGAATTTATATAAAGCATAGAACTGTGAAAGACTACTTTGGTCATGCCCTGTGGTTCTCCACAATCACAGGCAACTGAAATAATGCCTGCTCCATTGCAGCCTACAGAACATACCAAGAACCACAAAACATTTTTTTCAATACCCTATAAAAAGGTGAAGGAGATGTAGCACAGCAGACCAAAGTACATGGAAGTTAGCATGCCACGGGATAAAACCAGGAGAGGTTGAGGATACCACCAGTATTTTAGTTGCCCAGAGATCCTAACTCCACAGATCACTGTTTTTAACCAAGCACACAGGCAAATGGAGGCACAGAAGCATCTTGGTTTTATATCTTGTAAACCTCCTGCTGTTGCACCACTCCCTATGAGCAGTCTTTGATGCTTCAAAGGCAAACCCCACTTCACCAAAAATCAATTACCTATGGAAAAAAAAAACAACTGCTGTGGAACAATACAAGATTTTGTACTATAGCAAAGAATCTTTGCCTTTAAAGCCAAAATAATGTCAGTTAGGTCATTCTCACATGAAGAATCAGCTTGGCTGAAAGTCTGTCTATAGCTGTACCATGCTTTAAAAAACCCAAACAAACCAGAAAGCAACAGCTGATCACAGTTCACACACTGGGCACTGGGGTAACTGAATAGACAATTTGGCCACTAAAATTTTGTAAGTTTGTCTCTCTTCCTCTGGGAAGTTTCTGGATATGTTTGTGTCTGATACATGTAATCATGCCTATTAAAACTGTCCTTCAAAATGAAAATCCAGAACAGTGACAAAATAATGAAGGAAACAGAAGGAAAATACCTTTTAAAAATATGTCCATCGCACTTAATTCTTAAATCTACAGCTGCTTTTAGCTGAAAAGTTTGAATTCTGCTGAGATAGATTGGTGTTTTTAAATTTGCAATATCTCTGAAGACTATAATCACAGTTCTTAAATTTGTTGTTTCCAGGGGGGTATGTCAAACTGGTCACAAGATCTTCACTCGGTATGTTTAATGGTCGGTTAATAATATGTTCTAAACCAGATATTTTTTCCCTTCAACCTCTGCATACAAGTGACTAAAGATAAATTGTTTCCTTCATGCTTGTGACAATTTCTACTCAAATTTGTTTCAGTTATGATTTCTTTTCCTTGCACTGGCAGTCTCCCTCTCCCACTGCTATGACCTTGTTTCTTGTTTTCTCTTTCTCTAGCTGGGAAGAGACAGTGCATGCTATGGCTGACCAGTATTTTAGTGTGCTAAGGAAGTGTTTAGCAATACAGATCTGCTCATCTTTCCATTGCTGGAGTCAGTTATTTGATTCTCTCTTCTTTACTAGCAGCCAATTATTAGAAAGTCTGTAGGAACTTACTTTACTATTTCTCTTACTTTTTAAAAAAGTTCCGGGAATTTAGTTGAACACAGTTGGAAGACTGTGTGACACAATTTCTCTCAAAGTGTTTCTTGAATGCATTTTTCTTGTTTACGTATTTGTCAATGGCCTAATAATACAGATGTTGGCCTTTTGCAACCTGCTTTGCTACTTTACTTTAGGCTATAAAAGAAGAGTAAGCATTAAGAAATGCTATATATATCCCAGAAGTGCTATTATGTGCTAATATATGGCTTCTTATAGAGAGCTCAGTAGCAATGAAGAAAAACCCTCATGGTAGAAATGCAAAACCTCATTGCTGATCATTTTCACTAGTAAGTGATGGGGATAAGAAAAGCCTAATTCCTATTGTTTCCCATCAAATCAAAGGCAGTCTTCACACTGAGCATAATACTAATTTTTATATGATAAACAATGTTACTACTCTTTGCCTAGAAAGCAAAGAAATATGTCACATGATTCCAGGATTATGGTAAAGACCTTGATAATGGCAGTAAGAGTTAAGTTTACTTGCTGCTAGTAAATTATTCATATATATGGGAAAGGATACAAGATGGAGCAAGGAAAATTCCAAATAAATTAATTCACAATGAGGATAGCCAGGGGTTGAGACAGGTTGCCTACAGAGGTTGTATAATTGCCATCCTTAGATATACTCAGACTTTCTTTGGATGAAGCCCTGAGCAATCTGAACTAACTTTACCATTAGACCTGCTTTGAGCAAAGGAATTAGACTAGACGATGTCCAAAGGTCCTGCCAACCCAATTAGTGTTCTATTCTAGATAATGTTCTCCTTGATTGGGAATTTAACACTGGAAATAAGAGATCCCAGAGTGGTTATATGTGATCTCTTCTTCCTACCTGAGTAAATATGCAGTAATTTTAAGTAAGTTGACTGCAGTTTGAGGGAGGTTGATCTTCCTCTCTGTGCAGCACTGATGAGGTGACATATGGAGTGCTGTGTCCAGGTCTCAGAACAAGATGGACATGAAGCAAGTCTCAGGGCCCCAAATGGCCCACAGGGCCCCAAAGATGTTTAAGGGATTGGCGCATTGTTCATATAAGGAGAGACTGAGAGTTTGAGGACTGCTCAGCTAGGGAAATAAAGGTCTCAAGGGGATCTTTTCAGCACATATAATTCCTTGATGGGAGGGAATGAAGATGTAGAAGTCAAACGGTTCTCAGTAGTGCCCACTGACATGAAAAGAGGTAATGGGTACAAACTGAAACACATGAAATTCTATCTGATAACAAGAAAACATTTTTTTTTTACTGTGAAGGTGATCAAAACTGGAACAGATTGCCCAGAGAGTGTGTACAGCCCCATCTGTGGAAGTAATCAAAACCCAGCTGGGTACAGTCCTGGACAACCTGCTTTAGCTGACCTTGCTTGAGCAGACAGGTTGGATTAGATGATCTCAAGAGGTGCCTTCCAACCTACGGAATTCTGTGAAGTTTTCAAGTTTTTAAAAACTGTAGAATGGCATTTCCATCAGCTGTCTAGAGAATCAGTATTCAGTGAAGGTGATTACTGTGGTTCTCTCTAAATGCCATTCAGATTGCTACAGAACTTCTCTTAAGAAAAGTAGGGATTTTTTTGTTTTGTTAGTTTCCTAGTTCAGATGTGCCCCAGTAATTCTTCCATCTACAAAATACAAGTAACTCTTAGGATGACTGGAGGGTAGTTAGAGGCTTGCCTAGAAACAGACTCCAGAATAGCTTGATAGAGATGTAACATTGTACCAATGTGGATTTTCTTGCAAAGTTAGAATTATTCACTTACTTCAAATGTTGCTGAGAATTTCGCTTTATTGACCAATGTTTATTTCGTCTCTGAAATTTGCTTGGGAGCTGACGTCAAAAATTGGTATATTTCAAAAAGTATATGATGCTTGCAGTGAAATGCTTGCAGTTCACAAGTTCTTGTGTGTCCTGGTTGTTCCTTTAAAAAGATACATTTTATTCGTATTAAAGTATGTAATTACTCTGTTTCACATCAGGATGATACAGTAGTTCTTCAGGGATTTCAAGGAACTACTCCTCAAGGTTGATAATGCTTAGAAAGCAGCCTTTATTTTCTACGTGTTAGGAAAGCTCATATATGTGAAAAAGGACTTGGCTTTTAAAAAAGCAAGCACTCTGTTAGAGGACACTGAGGACTGCTGAGTAAAAGTCGGTTGATGAGAAAGTCAAAAGTTTAAG
The DNA here is from genome assembly GCA_013399875.1 of Gymnorhina tibicen. Classification (NCBI taxonomy): domain Eukaryota; kingdom Metazoa; phylum Chordata; class Aves; order Passeriformes; family Artamidae; genus Gymnorhina; species Gymnorhina tibicen. The sequence goes on from VXAZ01007538.1 coordinate 529,671, forward strand.
AAACATGGAAAAATGAGAGCAGCTGTATTTTCATCACTCATTTGAGGGCTGAAATAATCACCCTCTCTGTCATGCCATGTTTCCTGTCACAAATACATGACATATATTTACTCTGATGAGCTCAGTTCATTTCTTAATTCTGTTTCTTTCATAATATGAAATGACTGCCTTGTTTGATCCAAGCGCTATTCTTGTTACCTTTGAACTGCTATAAGTAGATCAAAATGCTCATATCACTTACATGGACCTGTATTTTTAAATAAACCTGTTGCATGCAATGCTAGGAGTTAGCTATCTTTGAAATTATAATTAATTCATAAGCATTTATTAACATAATTTTCTTCCTGATGATATAAAGCGTAAGTATTTAAGGAACTACTTTCCTCTGATAATGAAATGTGAGCTTCTTCTGTGCTGCTTTTCATTTGCTCTCTATGTTGTGGTCTGGAAAGGTGCAGAAAGCCTCAGCTTTCATCACCTTCAGTCAGCATCTCATAAATACAACTTGGTACCAGCAGGACTGAGTTCTTGCATTGTGAAGAGATGAGGCAAGACTTTGTCATGTATGCTATCACTTACCTGGCATGGGACTGGTTGTCCTTAAAACAGGGACTTCAGTATGACTTACGGGAATCAATACGAGTTATGTTTGCAAGTATCCCAACTGCTGTGTGAGCGTTACTGCATGGGCTACACAGTATTATAAATGACATAACTGAGTTTTTAATGTGCTTGAATAGAATATTGTGCGTCCATTACTGTGTAAACATGAGCCTAGCTGATTAATTCATTTAGAAAATGTTGGGTTCTTTTATTTCAAATGGGACACTTGATAAACTATGCTTTGAAATCTCACTTAGAATACAGTTTAGTTTTAAAACAAGCCTTACCAGATGCAGTGATTTGGAAACAGCCAGGAGAGCATCAGCAGTTGCTTGTTTTAAATGCATGTATATAAGTTTAATAATGCTGTATCAAACTACATTGGAGGACCAGGACCACTCTTATGCACATTCTGAAATACGTCAATTTCTACTAAACTGACTCAATGTGACTAATGAAAATATTCCCTATGAATTTTCCCTATGAAAATTTTCCCTAGAAAATTTTCCCTATGAAAATATCATGTATATATGAAAATATATACATGAGATGTATATAGTTTTTGTTGTCTCTTTCTCTGTTTAGTGTTCTTTAGCCTGTGACTTGTCTGTGTTTGCTTTATGGTATAAAAATGCAAACAACAGGTAATAGTAGAAAGCCAAAACCATCAAAACACAACTCTGTTAAACTATACTGAATCCTGGGGTGCATCAGGCACAGCATCACCTGCCGGTCAGGGGAGGTGGCTGTCCCGCTCTGCTCTGCACTGGTGCAGCCTCACCTCGAGTGCTGGGGGCAGTTCTGGCCACCTCAATATGAGAAAGATCTAAAGCTGTTAGTGAGTGTCCAAAGGAGGGCTCTGAAGATGGTGGGGAGCCTAGAGGGGAAGCCTTATGAGCAGCAGGTGTCTCAGGTCACCTGAGGGGAAGCAGGGGGCCAGACACTGATCTCTTCTCTCTGGGGACCAGTGACAGGACCCGAGGGAATGGCCTGAAGCTGAGTCAGGGGAAGTTTAGGCTGGATATTAGGAAAACGTTCTTCACCAAGGGGGTGGTTGGGCACTGCTTGGGGTTGCAACAAGGTCCCCAGGGAAGTGGTCTCAGCACCAAGCCTGACAGAGTTGAAGAAGCAGTTAGACAATGCTTTCAGGCACATGATGTGATTCTTGGGATATTCCTGTGCAGGGCCAGCAGTTGGAATTTGATGATCCTTGTGGGTTTCTTCCAACTTGGGATACTCTATGATTCTATGCTGCTTCAAAAGATTTTTAGCTATATAAAATTCTGTTCATGTTCTGGAGAAATAACCTCATAGAAGACGAACATTTTATCAGGAAAAATCATTCACATTCTGTTGAATTGCTCTGTGTCTGGTTTATCATGCGTTCGTCATTGCACCGTAACTTTAATTGTAGCAGTTTCTGATGCACCTGACTCAGACTAGCAATTGAATTGATGTAAATGGAGATCTATTGCCTGGTAAATATTACAGCAGTAGGAGTGGATGGCAGAAACAGGCCAAAGTTATTAAAGCCTTCTGCTGTTGCAGCACTTACACAAGGATGAAAGGGAGACCGCACTGGAGGGCCAGTGCAAAATGAGCATTTATTTCAAAATGCAGAACAGAAAAGCAAAGACCTAAAACAGTCGCAGGTAATGTGGTGGCATTGCAGCTGATACGGAAAATGTCTCCTTATGTTTCTGTCATTATTGCTAAAAGCAGTATAAAATAAATTTTCTAGAAATAGTCCAATTGAAAAATTAAGGCAGCATTAGTTTTATGGATCATTACCTGGTAATATGATGGATTTCTGTGACTAGGGGGGCAAAAAGCAGATGCATGGAACCACGGAGACAGCTTTCACTCATGCAAAGCCGCTGGCCAGTTGATCCCGGTTCGAGAAAAGCACACGTATTTTCACGGGATTTGGGCTAACTTACTGCAGTGTTTAGTGTTTGCGTTTGTGGGCTGGAGAAATGGGTTTAACTTTCACACTTCCACGGGCAGAAGCTGAAGTTATTTTTAAGAAACGGCGCCGATGCCCCAGCGGGTGTGTGCCGGGCCGAGGGCGCGGGCCGGGCGCCGCTCCTGCGCTTACCTGGGGCCGGCAGCGCCGCCGCCCCGCTCGCGTC
>VXAZ01007538.1:532692-608941 GCA_013399875.1 Gymnorhina tibicen
GGCCCCTGCACCTGTCACCGCGGCCCCGAGCCCGTCCCGCCGGCGGCCAGAGAGCCCGGCGGGCTGGGGGGCGGCGCGGCCTCGGACCTCGGCTGCCGGCGCACGGCGGCTGCTGTTATGTAAATTACAGCCCCGTGCCGCTGCCAAGTTCATGGCGACACTGGTCCTCCGGGGCATCGCCGCTGTCCGGCCAGGTTCACACAGCTCTCTTTTTCCCCGTGTGTTACAGGTAGGAAAATGACTCGCCCGGCACAGGAGCAGGAGTTATGAGCCATGTCTCGGTGAGACCTGCGGAATTAAGATCAAATGCCTGGAGAACTCCAGTTGCACAGAGCAGCGCCACAGCTCTTGTGAACTGTGGACATCGACCCCTCTCAGACTTGCTTCTCTGGCCCCAAGCACTCTGCCAGCATTTCCTGCCCCACGAATGGCTACTCAGAGGAAGCATTTGGTGAAAGATTTCAATCCTCATATCACCTGCTATATCTGTAAAGGCTATCTCATCAAGCCAACTACAGTAACAGAGTGCCTCCATACCTGTAAGTAGTATTTTGCGAAATAGTCTCTCCTTCATAAGTTATATTTTCTTGAAGTGTTAATGTGTTTAATATGACCACTGTGCTTGTTTTTATTTACTGAATTTTTACATTACATCATTTACATCTCTGAATTAATCTAGTCTCTTCTGGAGTTTCCTAAACACTGGTCTGCAGTCTGGGTCATCTTGAACTGTGTGCGGTTCTGTGCTCCACAGTACAAGAGAGGTACAGAGCTCCTAGAGCAGGTCCAGCAGAGAGTACTAAGTTGATCAAGGATCTGGAGAACCTCTCTTACAAGGAAAGGCTGAGGGAGCTGTGCCTGTTCAGGCTCAAGAAGAGGTGGCTGAGAGGGGACTTCATTAAGGTGTGTAAATACCTAAAGGGTGGGTGTCAAGAGAATGGAGCCAGGCTCTGCTCGGTGGTGCCAACCAATAGAACAAGAGGCAATGGGCAGAAACTGATGCACAGGAAGTTCCACCTGAACATGAGGAAGAACTTCTTTACTGTATGGGTGACCGTGCACTGGAACAGATTGCCCAGAGAGAGTGTGGAGTCTCCCTCACGGGAGATATTCAGGAACAACCCGAATGCAATTCTGTGCCATGTGTTCTGGGATGACCCTGCTTGAGCAGAGAGGTTGGGCCAGATGACCTACTGGGGTCCCTTCCAACCTGACCCATTCTGTGAGTGTATGTCAGCTCTGCTGAACACCTTGCAGAGTACAGAGACCCTTTTGTTTCCCCTAAGATAGTGGTGATTGTGCTGGCTCTAACACCAAACTTGTATCACTGTGGCCTGTCTGATCACGAGTGAGTTCATTAGGTCAGGTGTGCTCTTTTGATAATATAACCATGCTTGTGAAACTTAAGCTAATGTATCTGTTGGCAGTGTGTATGATGGATACACTAGTTTGGTCAGTACTGGCACACACCTCTCTAATGTGTTCAATGGCACAACGCAGAGAAATACTTGAAAGGTGGCAAAATATTTACTTAGGGAGCAGATATCTTTCAATGAAACTATGTAATGAAAAGCTGTTTAAGTTGTCTTCTGCTCCTACTACATCTAAAACATTGGCATGTATGAATTATATTAAACATATGAATGGTCCAGTCAAACTCTGTCATCTTACTTTCACAGGCTTATTTACATGCTTGTTTTTTTACACTTATTCCTGAATAGGCAGTAGTTTCACTAGACCTTCCTGAGAATCTGGCACCTTTTCGAATAGCATTTGAAGTCTTCTAAAAGAGGAGTAGGGGGAACTGTATGTCTTCTGGTAGATTTCCCATTTTAAACCTTTAATAAATATCAATTAAAAGTCTTGTCTTGTCATTTCCTGTCATTTCTGTGCAGTGCTGTTCTTGCAGTTGTTATTGTCTTCACTGTTAATTTTTACAATTTGGTGTTACAACCCTACTGTATGAAGCACACAGAGAATTAAAATAATGGAAGCCACTGTGCAGCAGGAAAACTATGACACAGTGGCCATCACAGAAACATGGTGGGATAACTCGCACAATTGGAGAGCTGCAGTGGATGGCTATAAAACTCTTCAGAAGGGATAGGCAAGGAAGGAGAACCAGTGGGGTAGCACCAGGTGTGTTAGGGAGTGTTTTGAGTGTCTAGAATTTAGTGATGGTGATGATAGAGTTGAGTGTTTATGGGTAAGAATTGAGGGAATGGCCAACAAGGCAGGTACCATCATGGGATGAATGGAGAGGCAGATGAAACATTCGATAAGCAGCTGAGGGAAGTCTCACAATCACTAGCACTTGTTTTAGACGAAGACTTCAATTTGGCAGATGTCTGCTGGAAATAGCAGAGAGAAGACAGTCTAGGAGGTTCCTGGAGTGGGATAGATAAGATAACTTGGTGACATAATTGGTGAGTGAGGCCCTGCTGGACCTGCTGTTTGTGAATAGAGAAGGACTGGTGGGTGATGTGACAGCTGGAGGACCTCTTTGGGCACAGCAGTCACAAAAAAAAGTTTTCAATTCTTGGAAAAGTAAGGAGGGCATTTAGCAGAACCACTTCCCTGGACCTCTGGAGGGCAGATTTTGGAACTTGATTGATGGAGTCCCTTGGGAGGCAGTCCTGAAGGGCAGAAGAGTCCAGGGAGGCTGTATGTGCTTTAAGAAGGAAATCCTAAAGGCACAGGAGCAGGTTGTCCCCATGTGCAGAAAGATGAGATGGCAGGGAAGGTGACCAGCCTGGCTGTACAGAAAGCTTTGTCTGGAACTTAGTAAGAAAAGTAGAGTTTATGAATTTGGAAGAAGGGGCAGTCAGCCCGGAAGGGCTGCAAGGCTATCGTGAAGTTATGAAGAGAGAAAATTAGAAGGGCCAAAGCCCAACCAGAACTTAATCTGGCTACTGCCATAATAGACAGTTAAAAATGTTTCTATAAATACATTATCAAGAAAAGGAGTGCTAAGGAGGATCTTCATCCTTTATTGGATCCACAGGGAAAATAGTGACAAAGAATCAGGAAAAGACTGAGGTACTTAACAGAGGTAAATTTATTAGCGAGAGGTAAATATATTATTAAATTCTCTTTGCCTTTTAAGAAACTGGAAAAATTCCAGTATTAGCTAATTTTTTATGGTTGAAGTTTAATGAACATTAGTAACTTTTAAAAGATTGGGATCAGGGGAAAATAGTTACATCAGAAATCAGATTTAAGAAAAAAAAGCTTTTATTATGGTATCTTTTTGTTTATGTAATTTATTTGTTTATTTACTTTTGCTCCTGTTACAAAACAATAATGGCAGAAGGAGCATTCTCTTCTCAGCAGCATCTGAGCATTCTTTTGTTCTTCTGTAGTTTGTGAGCTCTTCACTGAGCCAGCTCTATTACTGCCTAGCTCCCAGGTTAGAGCAGGTGAATTTTACTGAGCTGCCGTTACATGGGTCTCCTCACAGGAAAACTACCACATGTTTGGGTCATTAAGTAGAAATGCAGGAAAGAAGGTGGTTTTTCTTTAAAGCAAAGTCTAGTTATAGTTGCCAAAATACAAAGCTTTCAATGATGGAAAGGAAAACAAAAAACTTGAAAAAAGTGGTGATATGCAAATCTTATGTCTGCAGAGGAAAAGGTGATGGCAGAATTCAGAAAGGTACTCTGATAAATTACCTTATACTTGTAGAAAATATTTAATCTTTTTTAAGTTATAATGTTTTTTTCAAATACAGGTATGGTACCCTACAGGTATGATTCTTCAGTATTGTCCAAATAGATACCGCAGAATACAATGATTTTAACTGTCCTTTGGTATTTTTCTTGTACTTGCTAATTGCCATAATTGAAAACAGTGTTGTACAAATGTTCTAAATCTGCAGATATTAATGGTTGAAGAAGCAGCATAAGTTCATTAGATACTGGGAGTACAATTAGTCTGGACAAGATGAAAAGCATGTATTGACATAGATGTTCTCCAGTGGTCATAGGGGAACTAATGTGATCAGTAGTAATCAGGGAATTAGCAGTTAATTCACCTATTCTGTATTGCTGGGAAATATTAAGTAAAGTCCTGCTCTGAGAAATGTGCCTTTTCAATAAGAGATGTTTCTGATGGGGCTTTTGAAAATGTTGGACAGATAACTCCACTATTCACTGGGAAACCTAAGTGCAACTCGGGTAGCAGAAGTGCAAACTTTCCTATCTCTGTTCAGAAGGAAATGGTTATGTTACTGCAAAATTACTTATTCTGCAAATTCAGTATTTCATTTGTTTTTTTGCTACTTCCAGCAGAATGGTTTTGTCTTATGGACTGAGACCTCTTTTCCTAGTCTGTTACACAGTTGTCAAGGATGTTTAAGAACTACTGATGGGAGCAGGCTGGTTGTGAGCTAAAGGGCATGTCCCATCGTCTGTCTCCTGAGTCACTCCGTTGTTTAGTACAGTGTGCACTTACAAAACTTGAAAAATAAACTTTCCTCAAGAACATTCTTTAGTATCTTAAAAAATAACAGACTCATAGAAATGTTGGTTGAAAGGGACATCTGGAGGTTGTCTAGGCCAACTTCATGCAGGAGGCAGGTTAGTTGCCAACACTCTACCAGGTCAAGCCATGTCTCTGTGTAGTTGATACTTGAATTTCCAAGCGTGGAGTCTTGACAGCCTTTCTCAATAACCATTTCCAGTGCTACAGTCTTTATCTAGTTTTTCTGAATGTCCTGCCAAATGTCAACATGTGACCATTGCTCCTTGTGGTACTATTTGCCACTCCCAAGAAGACGGGCTCCGTCACTCCGGTAGCTGCTGTTCAAATGGTACAAGCTATTATTACATCACCTGCCAGCCTATAGCATGATCTGCTTTTGAAAAATTGCTATTGCCACTTCCTGATTACGTTTTTGTCCCTCACATAGTTGGAAATTGACTCCAAGGGACATGATGTAATCTGCCCTCTTCCCAGTGAGCTAGAGGACGCTGTTCAGCTGTACTTCCCTGGGTCATTCTTCCCCTCTTTATTAAAGACACATTATTAAAAACACTACTGCTCTCTAGTCATCAGGTACCTCTCATAATCACCATGATTATGGTGATAAGCTTTCATCATAGTGAATCCTACCTGGCCTGTAGATTTAAATACATCCAGTCTTTCTCAGTAGGCTCTACCTTCTGCTCCTTGGCTGTTGATCATCCCTCTCCTTCCCAAATCATGCTGATATGCAGGGAGATCTGGGATCAAGCTCTGCCTGTGAAGACCAAGGCAAAAAGATACTGAGAACCTCAAACCTTTCTGTATAAGCTGTTCCTGAGTTGTTTCCCTCATTCATTAACAGGCACATTTTGTCTAAGCTTCCTTCAGCTACTAGCATACTTAAACAATTCCCTTATGTCTCTCATCAGTTTTAGCTATGGCTGGGCCTTGGCTTTCCTACTTTTGTCTCTAAGTGCCAGAGTAGTGATTTTATATCCTTTTGTTTCCCGTCCTTGTTTCCGCTTCCAATATGATCTACTTTTGTGTATTAATTAGAAACCATGTGCACTAAGCAATTCTTGTGCACTAAGCAGTTCTTCTGACAAAATTCACTGTACAGCGGATTGTATAGCTCAGCCAGCTCTCCTGAGTTTCTTTCTAATGATAGTCTCCTTGGGAAATCTGATGAGTAGTTGCTTAAACAAGCTAAAGTCCCATCTCCTGAAGTTCAGAATCCTAACTGTGCTGTTTAAGTGTGTAACCTTCCTCAAGATCCTCAACTCACCTCAAGGCAAGCTGCTCTCTGTGGCTGTATTTGTCACCAGCTTTTCCCTGTTTATGAACAGGAGATCAAAAGGTGCATTACTCCTAGCTGGTCTCTCTAATATTTGTGTTAAGAAATTGCCAACCAAGGCAGTCTATGAACTTTGAGAAATGTCCTTCCCTGCAGGAAATTTACCAGAGATATAATTTTCAATAGCAAATAATCTTTCAAGCAGAGTGATTTTCAGATTTTGCTAAAAACCTATGCTGTCAACAGAAGATCGCAAAAAAACTTTACTGCAGCAAAAATTTCGCACCCTCAGACAAGCAAGCTGAGCTGCTTTCAGACTCCTTCTCCTGCAGAAGCATTAGTCAATGGCATGTAGCAGGGCCTAAATGTCATTTTGAAATAGTTTTCAACACAAAAAGTCTTTCTTGGTCATCACATACTGAAATTCTCTCTCCCTTTTAACAGAAGCAAATCCAGTTTGACTGTGTCTGGTAATTGTAATTAAGAGTGGAGTAGTCCCACTTGTATCGTTTCTGAAAAGGGTGGTTAAGTGAATTGAAGTCTTCTGTCCTGTTTGTAAGCAAACACTTTCCCTAAAAGTAAGTGCTTTTAAAGTATGCTTAAGGTAGATAATTAGATACCTCAGTAAACATACCAAATGACTTGTTACACCTCTGTGCCATCACTGAAATGGGTTTGATGTTCCACAAGATGGATTTGATGTTCCACTAGCTGTGCATATCCTGTGCCCTTCCTTTGCTCACTGAATCAGAGTGGTTAACTTGGAGAGAGGAGATCCTTGGAAGAATTCAAAGGATGAGTTCTGACAAAGAATTTGTACCACAATTAACTAATTAAACTTTATCTTGTAGAATATTTTATTTTAAAAATGCAATATGAAGTTTTATTTAGGTACCTCATTAATCAACATTTAAACAGTAACCTGGAAGGATACATATGTATGTAGATATGCATAAGATATGTACTGTTCTTGTTTATTTGTGACATATAGCACAGTCTTGACACTTGTATCTGTATTTTTCATCTGATTACAAAGATCTGAAACAATGTGTGAACCAGATATCTCTGTACTGGAAAACAGCATTGTTATGGTTGCCAGCCAATTAGCATATGTCACACAAGTACTTTTATCAGCTGTGGAAAGTCATCTTCTGTGAGTTTAACTTTTGTTGTGTCTCATCTGAAATGTCATGATACAGCTATGAAATTCAGGTTCTCATTTCAGTGGCATGTGTAGCATATACCTCAAAATCCTGCAAACTGTACATTTTGGTTAAGCAGTTTTCTTTTTCCTGTTTGCTGCCCTATCATGACCTACAGTAAAGCAAATTAAACCATGTTATTTTGTTAATCTGTACTGGAAGCATTTTGGGGTTTTGGTTTGGAGTTTGGTTTTTTCCCCTAATGAATTAACTATATTTGTAATTTAATTGTGTTTAAGGATTCCCTTTTTGCCTTTTTCACCCAATACTTAGATTTTATTCCATTTTCTGAAACTGCAAAGATATAAGCTTTGAAAAATGTTCAGTGTTTTACATTGAGAGTAACAGAGGATGATTATACCAATCATATAGGAAAATACTGGTTGATGATCCCACTAGGAGTATCATGTATCAGTTCATTATTCTTGCATGCTAGAATTTATGTGTATTTTTTACCTTTACATTGCTTTTGGTGAATCACATTTACTTTTGGTGGGCAAATCCTCATAGCACCATAGCTCTACATGAGAAAAAGCAAAAGTTATTTTAGATTACTACAGTATTGATTTACAATTTCAAGGGATTTTTATGGTATTGAGCTGGCTGTACAAACACATGATCCAGATCTGTGTGTTTGTTGGCATAGGGAAACATCCATATAGGACTGGAATAAGGTTCTTGGTTCCTTATGATGTTTTCTCTGTATATGTTCTACTCAAAGACCTTTCTTACACTAGAAATTAAATTCTTCATTAATCATTAGGTCCTTTCTTGGACCGGGCATGCCTTCCAAGGGTGTCATCTCCTCTCAAAAAAAGGGTATAAAGAGAGCACAAAAATGTATTCAGGCTGAGGAATTCAGTTCCTTCCCATAGATTGGTTTATATTACAAATATTTCTTCAAGTTACATTATTGTGGATATTAGCATGCTGTATGTTTAGCAGTGTTTAGTGTTTGGGAGCTTTTATGGAGTCAATTATCTGACTTAAGTGTGTTAGTTCTTGATCCCATGGCATGGAGTTCTTCTGAATAGTAATAATTTCAGATTTCTTCTAGATTTAAATGAAAGGTACAGCTCAGGTAGGCCATATTTGTCTTTAGTTTGGAAAACAAAACAAAAAAACTAGGAAGCCCAAATTTAAAATATCTTTACAAGACAAATCAATGAGTCCTTTTCAAAGCAGTAGAAGCAATGTCAGCTCTTCAAGACTTCAAGAACTCCTCTGACATGAGTGGAGCAGAGATCCTGAGAGCAAGTGAAGGGAATTAAATTCTCTTAAGAATTTCAGAAAGTTTTCCTAAAATGCAAGGAAATTTTTTCAGAAGGAGGCTAATTCTAATTGCTTATGGGAAAAAAACCAAATCAATCTGGTATTGATATGAAGCCCCTTCTCCTTTTGAAGAACTTTTGTGCTAATTCTCTGAGTCTGAGCAAAAAAAAATTCATAGAATGGTTTGGGCTGGAACAGACCCTTAGTTAGTTCTGACCCCCCTACCGTGGCAGGGACACCCTCCACTAGTTCAGGTTGCTCAGAGCCTCATCCAGCGTGGCCATTTTCCAAATAAGACGTTAGGGGTTGAGCTTATCAATTCCAAAGTATTGACCAATTCCAATTACATTTATACAGCTTTTTCCTCTTTGTTTATTCTTTATCATTTTAAGTTGGTGTCAGGCTAGAAAGACTCCACAGGGATGCTGCCGTTTATGCCAGACAGAAGGCTTAGCAAAAAAAATTTTAAAAATAAAGACTAGCTCCTTCCTTTATTATAGGAGTTAACAGATGAAACTCTGTTGAGAAAGAGTTATCTTTATGCTCAGTTTCTATGAAGTCAAGTTAGAAGAGGTCTAGAGTAAACCAAACCCTTTTGTTACTTACCTCGGTGACTTTCAGCTGAATTTCCAAATGACCATAATTTCCATCTGTGTTAGACTTCACAATTTCATCATCATACTTGTTCCTCAGCCCTTTTCCCCCCACACTCTTTAAACTGAGGTTCCCAACTAATGACATTTCTGAGATAGCTGGTGACTCTTACCCTGGTGGTTCTCATCAGTATTGTCATCACCCACCACTAACCCATACACTTCCTCCTGACAGAAGCAGTGTATTCAGCACAATATAGATACCAGGATTACGAGCTATCAGGTGCTGCAGCTGAAAAGCTCAACTGACAGAAGCATATTTCACAATTCCTTGAGAAACTTGGGCTGTGAAGTTAATGTCTTTAAGGCAGTGTTTTAAAGCAGTTGGAAGAAACACCTACGTGGATGTTTAATGTGTGTGCATTATCAGTGTCAGCTGATTTGATACAACTCTTCTGAGCATTCTAAGGCAAAGACTAATACAGGCTTTGTTTGTTAAAGGAATTTCAAGATTCCTAAAGTTGTCTTATAATTAGGATTTACCAACTTGTTTAGAGATGTTCACACTTCTTTATTGATGAAAGAAATTACAGTGTTTCAGCAGAAAGCGTATTGCAATCACAGCAGTCCATTTGTTTTTTCAGTCCATTTACTGATGAATTTGCAGTTCTTATTTCACTGTAGGTGAATTAATAATAAGCAGAGGATAGAGTTTATCTCCATCCAGAACATTATAGTGCAGCAATAATAGTAGGCATATTTGTTCTCATCAGGTTGGCTTCCATTTCCTTATTAATGACATTAATATCTACAGTCTGTAATTAATCATTTGGAAAGAACAGTAGTGTAGCACCTTGTTTAGTTTACTTTCTGTTGATTGTTTTTTAAATTCGCATTGTTGTTGGTTTCAGTTTGTTGATACTTGCCATGGTCCTGATCCTAATTTTTCATTAGAAGATTCAAGTATTACATGTTGAGTGTACATTCTGTCATTGCTTTGGAAAGCACTGTGTCAAAAGGGAAACACTTTGAACCTGTGTACAACTTCAGTGAACTTTTCTCTTACAATAAGTATTTAAACCAATATTTTCAGCTGCAAGCAACATCATTGGAACAGAAGTGATATGTGTAAGTCATTTGCAGATCAGCTGAGGTGATGATGGGCTCTGCTGGCTGAAGCTCCCCAGCACACATTGTCTGAGAGAACCTGTTCTTTAGGGTGGTACAGGGTACAGGCTTCACAGGTTATGCTGGGAGAATTCTAAGTAGCAAAAGTGTCTCGTAATTTAAAGCAGTGCTTGTCCAACCTGTGCTGCTGACCTTGCTGTCTCAGCCGAGAACTAACTATGGTTTTGAGGAACAAGAAGAAGGTAAGATACATTGTAATTATTTACTTCAAGATAATACTCATTTATTTCTGATGCATGAAGTATCATTAGGTATCATTAGGTCATGCTCAAGCAATATTATTTAGATCTTGTCTAAGCTGGTTTTTTCTTTTTTTTTTCCTTCTCTTAGTTTGTAAGACTTGTATCGTTCAACACTTTGAAGACAGCAATGACTGTCCCAGGTGTGGCAACCAAGTGCATGAGACCAATCCACTAGAAATGTTAAGGTAAGATGCTATTTCACAACATTTGCTGAAATGGAAGAAGAACAACAACAAAAATATTTTAACACCTTTATCCTAAAAGGGAATTAATAGTTTTGCTTATTTTTATAATGCATATATTAACTGTTCTAAGCCATATCGGTTGTCAGTTTCTCAGCTCCCACTGAAGTCTAAATTGATTTTTTTCAGATGTAATAAAAGGAGGAAATGTAAGGGAAAGACACAGAAAGAGTGCTTATATTGAACAAGTTAAAAAAAAATAATGTCTCTATTAAACAAATAAATGAATCAGATACTTTTTATTCTTACATGAAATTAAATGCTAGTATTTCTTTTTTCAAACTGTTTAGGGCATTCCAAACCACATGGCAAATTTTTTATTCTCAGAGCAATGTAGAAAATGAATCATGCAAAAAACAATGTTTTTCAGGGCATAGGTCTGCCAGTCTGATTGAAATCTTCTGTAAGATTAATGTAAAGACACTAATGAAAAACTTTTTTACATTAAAAATACCCTTTCTTGGTATTTTTTTAATATCACAGTAACACACCTTTTTAAAAACAATTATTTTTCCTGAAATTCTGGATTCACTTTTAGTGATGTTATGTTGAAATAAAGATGATAGACATCCCATAAGATAGAGAAATCAAGAAATGTCATCATAAGTGGAAGAACTTCATGTTTTCCTAGAGTGATGAAGGCACTCCCTGCCCTCACTCCCAACACTTCCTCCACTCCATCCCCCAGTATTATTATTTTGTAATAATGTTGTGAACTTAGAAAGACTTATTCTTACATCAATTTAAAAATATAAATTTACATCTGGAATTTACTAGGCTTGGTATCGTTTGCCGATGTCATTGTTTTTGTTACAGTTTGTCATACATTGCTTTGATTTTTGACTGATCTGCGTGTGCACAACCATTCCCATACTTCAGTTATGTATCCAAGAGGATACATGAGAGAGATTGCATTCAGCAACTGTAAAGGATGTGATTGCCTAAGTCTTTATCATCTGAATGTTTTTTGGAAGGGTAGGGCTGAGCAAGTTTGTCTAGATGTTTACCCTAAGTATTTTCCTGTCAGTTTCTGAGGTGCTGTGTGAGTCATAACAGAACATGCTATAGGCTACTAATAAGCTGAAAACAAAAGCATTTAGAAATATTTCTTTTATTCTGATGGGACCACTTCGTATGAGATGAAAAATGCATTTTCTGAAACATGTAGTAGGAGTTTAGTAAACAAATAATGTCCTTTGAGCAGGAAATTATAAATGGGTGAGGAAAGTTGAGAGCATAGAAATGTGGGAAGAGCTATTTTCTAGGCAATTATTTCCTGAAATTCCTTTTAGAGTCATTTGGTCTCTTTGCCAAGAAACTGCATATAGTTAGTAGTTTCCTGGTGGTATTTTATGAACCAACTGTAAACATTTGCTAAACTAATAATCAGAAGAGCATGTGAGCAGTGCAATGGAATTACCTTTCCTGGATGTTGCCTGCATAACTTAATACAAGTCTTACACTCTGACCATAGAGATCAGCCCCATCGTTGCTAAAGAATGCAGTCATTTCCTGAGAAATCGTGTTGAACACCACATAGAAGTTTTAACTAAGATCTCTCAGATAAGCTTTATAAACTACTTCTAAACTCAGTTCTGAGTAACTTCATGACTACGTGAGCTTTTTACACGTATCTCTTAGTTGGCAGCACTTAGGGTCTGTTGTAACTACAAAACTAAGTCTGAAATTCAACATTGAGCTCTAAAATGAAAATGTAGGAAGAGTGTTAAATTTTAAGAATTCCCTTTACTGATTTAGCAGAATTCTGCATCATCAATACTCAACAGGGTCTGTGTTGACAATGCCATGAAGGCAGACTTCTTTTTCTCTTGCTGGCATACTTCTGTGCATGCAAGTTTTCCCGAGCAATAATCTTAGTTTGGTTCACATTTGCTGATGATTATCAGAGAGTTTTGATCTTATAGCTCATTCAGTATTATAGAAGAGGTGAAAAAAGGAACTATACTAAGCTGACAGAAATGCTTGGTTCTTCTTTCTATACATTCTGGTTTGGAGATTTGGGAGATTGTTGGAAGATGTGGGAGTGGAAAGAGGTGTCTCTAAAATACCAATCTTGTTTCAGCATTAACACGAAGTATCATATTAAATGACTGAGACCACCTTCTTCAAGTAGTTTCATTTTGGAATGGGTTTGATGTGAGTCACAGAAACACAAATCTTTATGTCAGAGTGCTCACGTGTGGATTATGGGAACACTGTAAGATGCATCTGAAATTGAGAATCTTGTAATAATGTCATTTTTCCCTAAAGTTTTAGTTTCCCTGCACTTAAAGATCAGATAGGACTTTTTTTCCTGCCCTTCGTTGGAGTATTGATTAGTATTTATCCTCTGTAAAGAAAAAAGGTTTTTTGTTTAGTTTTTGAAAGAAAATAAAGTCGTTGACTAGAGTGGGAAGCCAGTTCTTGCTTCTAGCATTGTAAATTTGCAAAGTATACTGGATTTTTTTGCTATTTTAGCATTACCAGTGACTTTTGTTTCGGGCCATTGAAGGTAAATTAGAAAGTGCTAAATGGGAATTTTCAAAAATAATTGAAGGTAAACCAGCATGTATTATACCATCCCAAAGAACAGAGGGATTTTTAATTAAGGTAGTGATGTTCACTTTTGAAGTCCTTATTTCATTTCTTTTAATGAGTAAATTATGAAGGTTGGAGCTTTCTTACAGTGTGAAATGAATTCCATTTCTAAGACATGTTCCCGAGTTCCCAATGCTGTGCTGTGGGAACCTTACAGAAAGCAGTACCCTGTAGTTACCTTACATACTGACAGAGGAGACTACAAGATGCACCATCTGGGAAGGTAGACCTATGTTGTCATCAATCAGACATCAAGCACTCAGAAATCCTACAATTTTAATTTCCTTCTTATCTGTGAGAAAGTGGTCTCTATGTTGCTTTGTTTTATGGGAGGTATGTTTCACTTGCTGGATTTTTTTTTGTTGTTGTTGTCCCCTTAAGAAGAAGCAATTAAAAATGGATTGTGGTTGTAGGTTAAACATGAATATTCTTATGGTATGATTGTATCTACTGATGGATACCACAGGGATCTAGTCTCAGAACTGGATGGTTGGGTAATGGGTCTAATTGTAAACTTTGAAGTACAAGTACAAATTCTGTAAAGCTTGAATACTCATATGTTCATTGTAAGATAATTGTTACCAATTTATATGGATTGTAGGCATTCCTCAACAATAAAAAACATTCAGTCTTACTTCTACTTTGCCACTGTTGGTGAACAAATGACAGAACAGCTATGTTTTTTTAACAGGCCTATAGTATATTATTAATACCATGTACACACGTGTATTTGCAAATATATATGTAAAGAAATATATCATTATTGAGATAAAAAATAAGGCAATTAAAAATATGCCAGATTCTGACTAAATGTCAAGGTACTTAATTTCTCTGTATTATTTATTATTTTATTTTGTCATGAGTTTTTGTTTAGGCTGTGGGCAGTGGGAGTTCCTGCTCACAAGAGGTGACATAAAGGGCAAAAGAGAGGAAGGAAAAGGAAACGGAATGAAAAACAGAGGAAACTGAAGCATAAGAGACCAGGAGAGGAAGTAGAACTAGAAAGTAGATGATATACTAAATGGATAGAAGAGTTGGTTAAATTCAGAGAAAAGGAGAGAAAAATATTTTAGCTTCAGCAACAAAAGGGTAACTGCACTGTGCCCACTGGAAGGGACTGTAATAACTACTTCTGGCACTAATATCAGGGTATCAGAGGACATGCCTGTGCTGTGTACTGTCTTCTGGTGTACCAACTCATGGCAGATTTAAATAGTTCAAATTAATTATGCTGGGTACTGAGAACTGTCAAGTCAGAGCAGCATGGATGCTCTGGGGTCTTCTTTATCCTGCCAAGACTGGTTTGTCTGTGGTGTGGTAAGTAGGGAATAGTCTGTTCAGTTTGTTGTAACAGGCTTATTACCAAAGCACTTCAACACTTAATATGATAATGGACTTTATAATTTTCATGCTTACTACTCATGAGCTGGACCTTAAAATTGGATACTACTTTTCCAGTCTGTTCCTTTTAGTATCACTATTGTTTGCATGTAATACAGATTCAAAAAATTAAAATTTTAGAGAATATTGTTTTTTCTCTTTTATTTCATTCTTATCTTTATGCATTAAAAAATAAATTCCTTAGTTATTTCTATGATAAATCCATTTAGGAGGTGTTTGAGATAAGCTTTAATGCATGTTGTCTCTCAAGCTAAAATCAGTTGATTTTGACAGGATTTATTATTTACCAGAAAAATGAAACTCATTTTATTATTCAAAAGTTTTTGTTATTTAAACACTAAAAATAATGTAAGTGCTAGTTTCCATTTAATGTGAAATGTATTTTTTCCCTCTGAAAGGCTGGATAACACCTTAGAGGAAATTATATTTAAGCTGGTGCCTGGGCTTCGAGAACGTAAGTTTCTCATTTGGTTTTGGGAGCTGTTGGGGTTGGTGGAGGGAATATGGCTATTTCTGATTATATACCTGGTATTGATTTAAAAATTCACATTACTGTTCTTTGATATTAACTAGAGGAACTGCAGCGAGAGATTGAATTTTGGAAGAAAAACAAACCTCAAGAAAATGGACAAGGTGATGATTTTTTCCCTCTCTCATCTGTATGTTAAGTAACACTGCTTATTAAGACCAGTTTCTTCACTCACACAAATACTTTTTTTTTTTTACTGAATTCAAAGCTACTACAGAAACTTGTAGTGAATCTGTGCAAATGTGGTATAACCCTTCATATACTGCTGCTTATCTATTAACCAGCTGGCTAACAAACACCAGCTGGTTTACCATAATTTTTATTTGCGTTACCCTAGGCTCTCGCTTGCAACGCTCTCACAATTGTCCAGCTGAATTCTTAATTTTCTTAATACAGCAAGACACTGAATTTTTTTCACAGAGTTTTTACAGATTACTTTCTGTTACAAATTTGACCATCTGTTAAGTAGGAGGTTGTCAAGAATTAGTTATGACAAGTAGTAAAACAGTTTTCCACACATGCTAAATAATTGTTTAATATAGATTTCACAATGCTTTTTTGTTTGTTTGTTTCTTTTTGGTTGGTTTTTTGGTTTTTTGTTTGTTTTGTTTCATTTTTTGTAGTTGACCCATGAACTTTGAAACTCAGTATTGAGGTGCTAAGTGAGGACTACATCCAGCTGGTTTTATGCCCCTTTAATTTGACATCAGGTTTTTAATACCATAGCCTATTTGATTTGATTTTAAAGAACTTCTGAAAGACTCTGCTAAGTTAAAAAAAAAGCTATTTTCAGTAAAGGGTAACTGTCAAGTAAACATCTTGTAATATTCTTCTGCACTCATTTCTTTGTGATTACTGAAAACTTAAAACTTGTAAGAGAGAAAAGTAATGAATATAGCTTAAAACTCATCTAGAATATGTAAACTGAACAAAGGGAACTAATTACTGTGTCAAGAAAATTAGTCATGGCTTAGTATTTATTGAAGTTTACATTCTATTTTTTCATCTGAACTATTCTAAATTTCTTTAGAAGTCTTGTAAATGTGGGGAAGCAGCAGAACTTGATCTGAAACTTTTTTTAAAAATGGGAAAGCGGCTTATTCAAGCTAATTGTGATAATGTTTTATTCCAACAGAGAACAGCCTTTGTTTTAAATCCAAATAAGTAAGTTGGGAATACAGAAAAAACCAAATATATACAATAAGATTATTGTATACTGTACTCTAAATCTGTAAAACTTACTCTGTTTTATGGTTATTATTTACATACATTGTGACCTTATCTAGATGTAGTTGCTAGTCTTAGCATTTGAGTGCTCAACTTTGCTAAACCTTTCTAAACTGTACAAGATGGTTCCTTTTCCAAAGAGTTAGTTTTAAACAAGGAACCAATAGAACATGTTAACAGCATGAGTGAAAGGGGATAAAGTGTTATATGTCATTATGTAGTTTATATAAGCTCTGCTAGAAAGTACACAGACCTTCCCTCTTTTCTTACATTTTTTGTTTTTAAAGGGCAATAAGTAAATATATGGCTATATAGTTATAAAATCCTTCTGGAGAGAAATACCTGGAGTTCTTACAGTGACATTACTTAGATCAGGTCAAAGTGGATGAAATCTAAGCTTCAGTTTACCTCATGATTTCATTACAGGAGCTTGTCTTCACTGGATTATTGTGACAGACAGTTAATATGAATTGATTAGCTGTGTTACTTTGATATACAAGTGTCGGGATTAGTTATTCCACTGTTTATTTTAAAACATTATTTTTGTCAGTGAACTGCCACACCTTACACTAAGTTTATGTGTCTGAGTGAGCCTGATGCGTGCACAGTTGCAGGGTTTTATTTATTGGACATAACAGAAGTAGACAGCCATACCTGACATAGTCCATTGACTAATCATTTTCTGTTCCATAGAAATCTCTTGCTTGCATATTGCATTAAAATTTCAATAGTGAAAATTTGTTTCAGAGATTTTTAAATTGGTCAGTTTAAGAATGCACTGAATTAGAACTGTGTAAATTGAATGTGAAGAAAAATTATGGCTCATAAAATGCCATATTTCTCAAATATGTGATTTTTAATTACTTTATACTTAAATGATATGATCTTCATATTTTACAGATGAAAGTCCAAAAGCTGATAAACCCAAAGTAGATGAGGAGTGTGATGAAAATGAAGAAGATAAAGACTATCACAGGAGTGACCCACAGATTGCAATCTGCCTCGACTGTTTACGCAACAATGGGCAGTCAGGAGATAATGTCGTCAAAGTGAGTCGCAAACAAGCTGTGCTGTAGTTATTGATGACAGAATAGCATCTTGTAGGAACCAAATCATTTTATAACCATTAAAAATAAACCTTAATGTGGTGACCTGTTCCCACTCTACGCTTATTTAGTCCTTCTGTTTGAGGCATTCCAGTGTATCTTTGGAATTTTGTAAAAAATACAGTTCTATGCAGAAATCCATCTGTGACAGTGAAATTTTTTTTTGTCTGGGTTATAGTTTTGTAGTCTACAGCCTTGATGGTATATAAGTGCATTACACAACAGATTACAGCATACCACAGAGGTACTTATGAAGGTAGCTGTAGGAGAGCTGCCTCACACCTTCAGGATTACTGTCTTAACATGCCAGAATGAACCTGCTTATCAAATGTGTGCACTGAATGACTGGGATCCAGATTTTCTGAGCTGTAAACCTGATTCTGACTCTGATGTGTTTTCTATGGCCTTGGAGAGGTCACTTCAGTCTGCAAAATGTGTAGAGTAATACCTGCCAGTTGCTGTTTTAAGAATTAGGGATCGTTGGTTTCTATTCCTGAAGGGGATTACCAAATATACTGAGTCTAGAAGAAAGTCTTTAGAAATCACCTTAGATTTTAATGATATTTACTAAACTGCAAATAGAAGAATAAGAAGAAAAATATATTTAAGAACTTTTCTAATAAAACTACTTATATTTTCTGTGTGTTACGTTAGATGTATAACTTTGGAGGTTCGTAACTCTTCTAAGAAATGCAACATTTGTTTGACCCCCAGCATTACTAACACAAACACATAGATTATTTAATTTCTTCTGGGGGTTTTGGTGGTAGCTGGGTTTGGTTTTTTTTCTTTCTTCCCTTCTGTATCTTTTAGAAATGTCTTTAGAACCAGAGATGGGTCAAATGAACTTGCTTGTCGTCTTGTAAATTTTGAAAAAAAATGAACAAAAATGAACCTATGGTGTCATTATGAATTAGAAGAGAGTGTAGTATAATTGGCTACTGGTTGAAACAATTATCAGTTACAGCTGTTCTTGCACTAAAGATTGCTCACATTTTCCAGAATTTCTAACATGTTTTTTCTGATTTGTTGCTGTTGCTTTAGGGTTTAATGAAGAAATTTATCCGCTGTTCTACTCGAGTGACCGTGGGAACTATCAAAAAGTTTCTCAGCTTAAAATTAAAACTTCCAAGTTCCTATGAGGTACATTTGAAAGAAAGATGCTTGTATTTTTATTTCTCTGAAATATAATACATTTCTGTGAAATTCAATCTTGTTTGAACCCACTTCTCTTCTTTCCAGGGATACAGTAATTTAGACTGAAGCAAGACTATTTCTTTAGCCTGTTCTCTTACAGGAGCCAAAGGCTCCATGAAGGGCAGGTTGCCTTTAGCACAAGCAGCAGCCTCCCAGCTTTGGTCAGGGGTAGGGCTGAGTTAGGTTTGGTGCACAGGTTTAAAGCCATACACAGGAGTTTGTCCCAGTGTCATGACATGCTGACCAGCCTTTTTGGTGTCATTTGGTTTTTAATCTGTCTGGTACCTTAATGGCTTGTGTTACAAAGAATCTGTTTACTTCAAAATTTTGACTTTTTTTTTGTCTAAGAACCAGAAAACATTATAGCTCTAGTAATGAAAATATTATCAAACATTTGCAGTGGCGGGCACCAGTAAGATGCTATAATACAGTTTAAACTAAAAATTTTTCACAGTAAGATCATTGTTTTTCTGTCTTTTGCTTTCAGTTAATGAATGTCTGTATACTTTGAAGTGCTTTTTTTTGTAGTTTATAGTTATTTTGAAAATAATTTTAAAAAATTTCTTTATAGTCTATTTTTTTAAAATGAAAATTACAGTACTTCTGGTTTGTATCTTTGGGTTTGAAAGAGCACTGGCGTAGCAAGATGGCCTTCAAAATACAGCACAAGGCTTTCTCTTCAGACAGATACTGTGTAGTGCAGCTAAATATAGGGAATGTTTGTCTGCTGGTGATTTCATACCTTGGTAGCAGGCTTCCTTCTCTCCACACTTCAGATAAAAACACAAAAGTGAAAAAATACCAGCAGAATACCAGTGTACGAAACAGTATATTGTCAGCATGTTGTGTTCATCCAGGTTTGATATAAATGTCTGATGGAATTGCTGTGTAATGATAGGAGTGGAGGGATTAACTCTGGAGAGTCAGGCAGCAGTTCATTTAGACATTAAAATTCTGCATCCCTTTGTCTTACTGTTTGTTCTGTTGTATTTTAAGCTGGATGTACTATGCAACGGAGAAATCATGGGGAAGGATCATACTATGGAATTCATCTATATGACAAGATGGAGACTAAGAGGCGAAAACGTAAATGCTGTTACATTATTGATAAATGATGTTTTGGTATATTTATTATAGAGACTGTACATGCTTTCACAGCTTAGGCCAGAATATATTCTATGACCCTTCAAAAAACTCCTTTTTAGAAATGCCTTTTGCATGTTTTCTGAATTTCTGACGTAAAACCCTGTGGGTGAAACCCTGCAGCACATATATTGTGTAGATTCTGAAACTTCAAAATCGCAGATATACAATGTATAAATGCAAGTTCTGCTCAGAGTTTTAAGTCAAGTAACTGAAAACACAAGCCCTCGTTCTTTTTCACCAAATTTGCTTTTGGTGACCTTTTGAGTTACAATAGTTGGGGAATCTGCATCCAGCAGTTCTTCAGTAAGAACCTGTTTTATTCAGTCAATAAGCTGAAAGTGACACTGAAAAATTATTGGTGAAATCTAATTGTTTTATTACTATTTCTGTTAATACTGCACCTATTATTTTTAGATATGCCGTGTAACAATAACATTCTGATAACAGCCAGATGGGTTTTCCTTGCTGCATACGTATATTTTAGAATTGCAGTATTTAACTTTTTAAAGACATTTTGTTTCAGGACTGATACTCAGTTTGATTTAGTATTGCCTTGTATATTTAATTGTTTTGGTTAGAAGTCATATCCTCTCTTCTGCTCTTTCTTTTATACATTTGTTTGTGTGTGCCTGTTGATTGTTCTACCCTCTTTATTGCTTTGTAGCATATGCAAGTTTGTCTATCATTACTAGTGGAGCCTAAATTGGAGTGCAGCTAAGGTTAAGCATTTAACATACCTTAATGTGCTGATCTGAAGAAAATTCCAGACTTTCTCTATTCTTTTTTTTTGTTTTAAGCTTCCTAGTGCTCAGAATAAAAAGCACTGGGACATGGGCAGAGAAGACAGAGGATTAAACACACTGTAGGGTTAACAATTCACAAGTTTCCTGAAGTTTTACCTTAATCTGAAGCTAGAGGGGGAAGGATAGATTTTGATAGGAATTAGGGAGGTCAATGTATATAGTCAAGTATTCGTTAAATTTGAAAGTAATATTGCTCTGAAAATTGGTGATTGCTGAAACCCCAATATTGCATGTGTAAGGGAGCTTTAACTAGAATTTTTTCCAATACTGCCTTGAAACCAGTGGATGTTTGTTTGGTTTGCCATCTTGTATTTTTGTTAGCATTGGCTGTACTATTAGGAAGTGTTGAGGCAACAATTTCAACGATAATGGAATTTTTTCATGGCATTTCATCCTGCAGCCCTTGCCTACAAATGGACTTTTGGCAGCTGCATGAAATTGGAAGCAACATTAATGATGGTCTTGACAAAAAGATATTTGCGCTGGTGAAAATTTTTTAAAAATCTCAGAATTATAGTTTTTAACTTTTAGTGAATGCAGGAGCTGACAGCTCCTGGTTAAGTTTGTAAGTTTTGTTTATATATATACAGCATAGCCAGGTATGTGTTCATCTTCTCTTCTATGTAGTTTTAAATCACTCCCCTGAAGTCAGAGATAAGTAAAACCTCTAAAAATTTCGTTGTTCTGGTAATAAATCCAGTAATATCTAGGCTTCTATGATTTTTTTTTCATCAATGAAGTTGCATTGGTAATTAAATAACAATCTCTTCTTCTGAATGAAGATCAAGTGAATCCATTATCTTTGTCTTTGGTACTATTGACCATGAACTTTGACTGGCATAGCTGTGGACCTTACATGAGGTAGACCAGTAAAGGGAAAAATGTCCATTTATTCATTAAACAAGTCTTTCCTGTTTTTAAATAATTAAATCGATTGTAAACTTTACATTTAAAAAATTTTTTAAAAATCAATAAATGGTAAATGTGTATGTCCAGCTGTGGATGCCTCTTATCTGATCAGAAAATCATCTCCTTCGCAGTTTCGGTGTCAGAACTGCTCATCTTCGCAAGTCTGCTCACAGGATGGCACTTTTTATCAGGTAAGAGGCACTCACGACTGTACATATTACAGTCATTAAGGTCCTGTCAGCACTTCCATTGTAATTCAACTTGTGGAGTTTTTATAATTCCTCACTACAAAGTGCTAAAACTCTGTGAGCAAGGCCTGAGCATTTTCATTCCCGCAGCACAAACTTTATCTAAAGGGCTTAGGGTTTCTCTTACTTTACATTAGGCCGGTTTTTGTTTGTGGTTTTTTTGAGAGATGTCATTCTATAGGTTGATATCCATATCAGCCTCAAAGGATTATCTACCTCTTCCTATCTCATTCCTCTAAGCAGCATTGGGCAGTCACAGGCAAGGCATCAAAACTGAAGAGTGTGAATTAAAAGAGACTACACTGATTTCATCTCTTCATGGGAATTCATATGTCCTTTGTAATGGAGTAAACGAATGTTAGTTTTTTCTAAACTGTTCCTTTCACATTTTTAAAATAAGAAATGGAATAATCTCTAGAAGCAAAACCTCCAGAACCTGCAAACTGAAGCTGATTTCTAAGTTTCACTGACCAATCCGGTTCCTAATACTATTTGAAACAGTATTTCAGTTTCCTCATTGAGAATTTTGATTTGAACTGATTTCTAAAAGTTACTTTGCAAGTTTGAAATACTATTTTTGTCTTGAGTAAAAAATTATAGCTAGTGATAGAGGGTTGCTCCTCACTAGTGATGGAAGTGAACTACCGCACTCATCCCTTCTTCAATAATTAGAATTGTCCCAGCATAGTGCATTTTATTTGTACAGTTTTGTGATTTTGTTTGCTAAAACACTGAGACTCACTGGTTTACTTGGCAATTTCAGTGTGGTGATTGCTCTGTCTCTGCCTGTGTGCACTTCCAATTAGATCTGCACGCTTTTTGAGACAATTTGTATACTCAAAGTGAAAGCCATGTGAAACAGCATTCAAATAATATGGTAGTCATATTCTGTGCAAAGAAAAAATTAATTGGAGACCGAGTGATTTATGATACTGCAGATAGATGTTTGTTAATTGCACATGCAGACTACACATAGTGCTCCCTGTCTTCTCTCCTAAATACTCCTGATGCTGTTAATACCTCTGGGTTTACCTTGTGATTTCTCTGCACTCCAGTTTGTAAATCCCCTGCAAGTGTGATCACATTTAGTTCTGGTGATATTTCACTACCATGGCATGGCAAGTTTATTAACCCTGTAGGTCTCTGGAGCTATATCTTTGTTTCTTCATCTCAGTTGCATTTGAAGGATGCAGCAAAATATTTCTGGTTTTAATGATAGCTTCTGTAATAATTCTTTGTATTTCCAAATTTGCAATTAAAAAAAAAAATTAAATTGCCTTTATTTCTCTGTCCTGGGGCAGAGAGATATTTAAGGCCATATAGCTGCTGAGACAATGAGATTTGCCAGGGTTTTATGCTGTAGAAAATATCCAGTATGCTGATGAAGTTAGGAGGAAAACTTGAGACTTAAATGAAATGCTGACAGACTGAAAAATAAGAGATTGTGTAAAACAACAGTTTGAGCAACAAGTGCCCAGATATTCTGCAGCCCTTCTGGGAAACCCATCCACTCTTGCCTTCCATTCCACAACAGGTTTGTCAAATTTAGGGATCCAAGAAGCTGATTTGCCCTTTTTTTTTTCTCTCAGTAGGAATTAATAAAAATTTATCACTAGATCTGAGGCTAAGGATTTTGGATTTGGGGGAGTTTGGATTTGGGGGAGAAGGTAGCCCTCACCTCTCAGAAAACCAGCTGACAGCAATATGACCTTTTTTTATAGTTTAGCTATGGAACCTCTGTATATAAATTTCAAAGTACATCACCTGTAAATATACCTTGGTTTAGAAAGTATAAAATGTCAAGATTGCTTTTTATGAAACACAGCAACACAGAAATAAGACTTGTTTGAGCACTCCCAAGTATAAATGTAATAAAACATAAATATTGAAATATATAAAACAGATGCAGAAATTGTGTATTTGTCACAGAAATAGTGACAAATAGCTAATAGATTTGAAGTACAGGGATGGATTTAACTGTTAAAATGTATGGAATTATTTCACATAAATTGTTGTATACCTCTGTCTTAGAGATAAGGTGTGGCTATTCTTAAAGTAGTCCTTAATTGCATTTTCTTTGTATTGTTTATGAATCATGTCTTCATGCTTTCTTGTCTGTTTTTGTTGTTGTTTTTCCCTTGCTTTTGTTTTCAGTCTTACCCTATGGTACTTCAGTATCGACCTAGAATTGACTTCGGTTAGACCAAAGGGCCAGATCCCACTGAGATGAATCCTGCACTATTTGTTTACCCATCGACAGATTGCACAATGAATGGATGTGCCTGGATTGGGGGGACACAGCCAGAATTTCAGCATGCAAATAAGGACATTGTCTTTCTTAAAATTGTCAGTTGCATCTCTGTTGTTTCTATTAGAGCAAGCCAAGTGCCATTCTGCTACTGAAATGTGCATAAGATATTTGTGTATCTTAAGAGTGTGCTGCAAATCATAGCCAAAATCATGAAGTGTACAGTCAAGACTCAAAAACTATGGAATATTTTTGCTTGCGTGTTAGAAAATTTTTCTGGTCCTAATATTGATTACACTAGCAAAATGGCAGAGTGCTCATTCATGTGGTGTTGCAGTTTCACACACTATTTTACTGAATATTGTTGTTTAAATCATAGAGTACTGTACAAATAACTAAGGATTATACCTTGACAATATTTTGTATAGAAAATATATTTAGAAAAGTGGTGATTGGGCCACTACCTTTTCCTTGATAAGGTTCTCATGGGTCCAGGTATAGCTCACTCATGAGTGTGCAACAGTCCTTTTGCAGTGAATGAAGATTAATTACACTGAACAAGAGATGTAGAACATGGTAATTCAAAAAAGTAATTCTAAATCTTATAAATTGCTAATATTGCTTAAAAGCATTGCAGCCTTTGTGATTGCACTTTCTGATGGTTTCCCTAAATTTTGGAATACGGGATACTAGCTATTTTTGGAAAAATGGCTTCTGGTCAGATTACATTTCTTCTAATAAAACCTCCATAAAAGTGAAGCTAAAATAATATAAATGTCTATGGAACAAATAAATTTCACTACAAAATTATGACCGAGGCAAAATTTTACATAATTATTACTTTTCATAATAAACATTTCCTTTTAAGATTGAATAGAGGTCTATAATATGCTAAGACAAAAATAATATATAGCTTTAATTACATACTGTATCTCTTGTGACTATCTGGAGTTTAGAATTCATTACAGAAATTGTCATTAGTTAAAGTCACATCATAAACTATTTCCATAAAATTAGAGGTAATGCAATACAGAAGATAAGCAGTCTGACCAAAATTATTGTTCAGGTCATCTTTTTTTCCTGAGACCTGGTAGTGCTGGATAAAAAGTGATTGTTGCCTTAGGTATTGCAAGCATAATGGTTCTAGTATGGGATGTTTATTGGGGTTTTTGGTAATGTTGCAGGGAGCATAGCGATGCATATGTTTTCTGTCTTCCGTTGTCTTTGCTTAAGAGTCAGTTGAGTTTTTCTGATCAGATTCTCTGGAGATACTTATATTTCAGTCTCATTATGTAATTTCTACTTAGTACATGCCTGCTAGTGTTGTAGATAGCTATTTACTTTCTTTATGCCTTTTGCATACAGCAAAAAGGAACCAAATCAATTTTTCACAAGCTGCTGTAGAGTGAACTGATCATTCTTAGACAAAGTGAAAATTCTTTCTTGGGATCAAATATAAAAGATAGATGCAAGGCTGTAATTCCTTTGTAAGTTTATGTTCATGTACATTAGTATGTTCTGTAGGAGGAATAAGCACGTTGTGGATTAAACCTGGCCCCTTTAGTGTTGTTAGGAGTTCTAACATTGATGACTGGAGGAATCACATGTAGTTGGGTTGAATTCTACCAATTGCACTCCAAAGCCCATATGACACGCAGAAATCAAGATGCTGTCGATAGCAGTCTGTTTAGGAACCCTGCCATTGCAGGTCAAGGTTGCACATATTGTGCAGATGCCAGTGGAACTGGGGAAGAAAAACGTTTAGGAAGAAGCTGCTGCCCCTTTCTGCAGGCACAGTGTGCTGGCCGATACAGGCACTGGTTTGCCCAAAAACGGGCAGGGGTGCACGTGCTGGCTGCAGGGAGCAGACATCCTTTTGCCCACCCAGTCTGTGATGCGCTAGTTGACAGAAAGAAGATACTTCCATGTAGAGAGGGCCCGTCTCTGCAGAGTCTCTAGTGAAAAACAGATTCTTTGTATATATAGAGGTCCTCCTCATGGAGCAGCTTGAATGAGCAGAGCATGCTTTCTGATTGAAAATCATTCTCTTTAGTATATACAGTTGTTTTGTACAGTAGAAATAGGATATTATTTGTAAATATTTACATGCACATACAAATTACACCTTACAGTTTTTATATATTTCACGTGTTTTTATACCAGAATTTTCACTATAGATTTGCTTGACACAAACACTTGTTTCAGTTTATCACAAAACTAATGCTAGGATGCTTAAGCATAATTTCTGCTTGGTTCAGGGCACAACTTTTTTATCAACAATTGTATTTCCTGTTTTAAAAAATTTGAACAGACTTGTTTTAAAAAGACAGGAACATATAAGTTTTAATCCATCCACCTAACAGGACCCTTGGAATAGCACTATTTTGCATTGGCTTTGGAATGGCAACTAGTAGAAGCTTTCTTTGACTGTTTGAGAACTTCCTGTATTCATAATTCAGAGAACCGTGAATTTTCTCAATCAGAGTTGGACATTGCTTTTGATTCCTGGTATTTTCTTGATACAAGTTAAAGCTAGATTAAAGAAGGCAGATCTTCATTTTAAGCATGCAAAATACTGACAGATCTAAATCAACGTCCCCAGCTGCGAATGGTGGCATTAAATGCATATGAACTAACCACCTACACTTTATGCATTTCTGATTTGATGGCATGGTGCCTGAATGCCGCTAGAGTTTAATAGTGTTTGTAAAAGTGTAGTGCCAGTGACATACATATCTTAACTGGGCAGCTTGTGTAACACAGGCATTGCCTTCTTTACAGGAAATTTCTCTCATATAGTATATATGTGCCATGTCTCTACAGATAAGCATATTTAATTCATTTGTGCCAATTAAGAATATCTGAGCACCATAGGAATATGAGAATGCGTGTGCAGATTCCTGTGTGCCAAAGATGGGGTGAAGTGAAAAGAGTACCTAAGCATTCCCTTCAGACTGCACCATATGCCGTGCTAGAGCAGATGCCTGGGTAGAGTCACACTTTCTGAGCATTTCCATGACAAAGTGTCACCACTGCATGCTTGTAAAGCATAGGAATATAAAATAAGTGTTGCTGCCACTGTGTTCCTATTACTTTCCCATATTAGCTGTATCTAACTGCAGAGGGACCTAAAAAATTCCACACTACTACCTAACCTTGCTGTCTCTTATTTAGCACATTTGGTGCTGCTTGGGTTTTTTTCCCTAGAAGTGAAAAACTGATTAATGAAAATCATAAACAACTTTTTGTTGAGCATAGCTGGTTGCTGCATTTATCTAGTAACAAGCCCTAAGCTAGAATTTAGAAACAAGATCCTGTAATATCTGAAACAATGTGGAATTAGATGATTAATCAAGAAATGTATCTTCCATGATGCATTACTACACTCCTGGTAGCTAAGGGCCTAGTCCTATGAAGGACTTTTTTTAATGAAATACCAAGTAAGATTGCTACAATAACTGAAGTGACTCATCACTATAGTAGGTATTGTTCACATGAAAGCTTCGGGGATTTGGGTCCTAGGAGTATGCAGTGCTAGAAGTATATTGTGCATACTCAGCTAGCTTGCAGTTATGCAAAAAAAATTATAAAAGTATTATCTTTACTGAAAATGCTACACAAAGTGAAGTGCCTGATTACTAATACAAAATACCTTTTAAGCCCATTATTTGCATTTGACAGGGTAATATTTGCTTCTGTATTTTATCTATGGTCTTAATATTTTCAGCAAGAATATATCATAAACACACTGTATTGAGAAGCTTTCATGGGACAAAAGGATAAAAAGAAATGTGTTCTTTTAGATAATTTAAATTAGAACCACCCTATCTCAGTAGAAATTATATTAAAATAAGTACTTTTTGTTGGAAATATTCTATTTTCTGCATGAGGAACCCTGTATTCTGGATCTTGGTCTTTTTTTCTTCATAGGTTTCAACAATTTGACTTGACTTTTCTGCTGTTATCACAAACAGTTCTAGTGTATCTGCAGGAGAAAAGAGATTGATCCCATTCCATTTAGATATAAGCTAGGCTCTTACTGCAGACAAAGTAATGCTCCAGAGTTTCATCTCATCTCTCCCATGTATAACTGTTATACATGACTTTGTGAGAGAAGTACACAATTTTTCTTTCTCTGACGTTTTCTCAAATAACAAAACAGGCCATGGCTTAGTACTTTAATTGAACCAATCACTGAGTTGTATTGTTTGTGGGTTTTTCACATTTTCATATAACAGAAGACAAGAGCCATTTATTCACTCCCCCAGAAAAATCATTCTTGAGAGGACTTGCAACAAAAGGCATAGCATCCAGCTCAGCGTGATACTATGCCTGGTAGAAATACTAGAGAACAGATAGCTGTTCAAAACCAGTCTTAAGTCTCAAAATAAATAGACTGAGCATTGTATAAAGAGGGGCTACATAAAATGCTGGTTAATAACATTCACTGATCAAACTCATTTTTGTCCTGGAAAACTGCAAAGACAATTCAGATTTACATCCTTATCCAAGAGTTTGGTCCAGTTTTTTCACTTAATCTGGCAGATTGAAGGCATATCTTTGCTTCCTACAAAAATGCATATATCATGCTGCATATTCCCCTCTCATTTTACTTCATGCTTTGTTGTCTTATTATTTTCTCAGTTAAAATGTCTAAACAGGCACCTTCTCTCTTGTAATTAATTCTAGGTTCTTGCACATCTTTTGGCTCTTCCTGTACCCCACCCCATTTCCTACCCAAAACTCAAAACATTAAGGATTTATAAAGGTGAAATTGCACATGAGGTGTCAGCTCAGAGGTTTCGTTAATCAGCCAGCTCTCATGGATTTCAGCTAAGTGTTCACAGTTCTGCGTTTTCAATTCTTTATAGCCAGTTTGAGCAAGGTCATACTTCCACAAAGGTTTCAGCTGAAGGCACTTGTTTAAGGAGGGATTGTAGCCTACTGGGGTGTGTTCCAGGATGAGTTCCAAGACATGAGGGGACTGATTCACCTGAAGGAAATCTGAAAGCTTCCAACTGCACATTTACCTCTAGTTTTGTCGCGTAGGGGTTGTTTGACCTTCAGACCTCAGCTGAAACATCCATTGCAGGAGTGTCCTTCAAACGGTGATCTTGTAATGTTAATATATTTTTCTTCATAAGCAGATCTACCTGTTAATTTTCTTTTCTACCTACTGTCTACACTGTCTGTAGGTCAGATTAAAACCTTAGGTTCCAGAATAGGAAATTGATTAATTTATGAATTCCTGACAGATTCTTTCATCCAAGGTATGTGCCATAAATCTTTTGCATTCAGGCAGCTTTCCACTAAAGCTGAGTAAGGATGTTGTTTCATTCTCTAGGAAGCAATTTAGGTCTCTGTAATTCTGGAGTGTGGCAGTGAAGCGGAGGAGCTCTATACATGGGTAGAAATGTCCAGGTTATCTTTTGTATTTGCAGAAGGAGACCCAAGTTCTGTAAGCTCAGGATTGAGGAGAAATTCTGGAAGGAAAGATGTCTATAAGTGGTGTAGTTTTTGCTGTTACATTAATTTTAACCAAAAATAGGCATTGGTTTGACGTTGCATGTTTTTCTGAACCGTGAGGTACTTTTCTTTGAAGTAAATTTTACGTGTATTTTTAGGAAATGTTTCTAACATGGTTGACAGTTGACAGGATGAGGTAAACAGAAGTAGCTACTGTGCATTTTCCTTTTTCCTCATGACAGTGAGTGTTACAGTGAAGAGTGGAGAGAAGGTTACTATACAATATACAAAGTGGCTGCACAAAAATGTTTTTGCTGCTAGTTAACATACTGAGGGTTTTATTACAAATGAAGTTGTAATGAAGATGTTTATTGTCAAAGTGCAAGTCACATATTTTATGATGGTATTCTACTCTTAAAATTCAGTTTTGTATTATATTGAGTATAGTAGATACTGTTCCTGTTGTCTCCTGAATTTTGATGTGGTAAAATGAAACATGCTCCATTTTTACTGAAAAATATCACATACTAATTGATTTAAAATTAGTCTTTGTTGTCAGATACTTAGTTTGTTCATAAAAACTAGTTTTTTTAAAAAATAAACTATTTTTATGGATAATCTGATTGCCTAATAGTTTTAAGGGACCTATTTAATACCAAAGGTAACACCACCCAGAAATGGACTTGGAATATGACATTGACACTTTTCTGGAGTGCCTAAGGGGTCAAGAAGTACACCTGGAGTCAATCAAGCAGAACTGAACCAGTGGTAGTTGTCTGTGTCACCAAGCTAAAGGGTTAGGCACACCTAGCAGTTTCCAAAACAAATTAGAAAAGGAAAGAAACAACAGGAATAGCATAAAGTTTGAGTTAACAGACATAGAGTAGCTCTGAGTCCTAGCTCGTGTTCCTGAAGAAAAGCACAAAGGCTTGCATTTACTGATGTGTCTGCTATACCTGGCCTGTGAACTAACAAAATACTCAGTGTGCTGTCAATCCTGTAAACCTTCCAAAGCACAAAATAGTCACCAAGCTACTTTTGGGGCTTCTAGTCATAGTTCAGTGATATTTTGGAGGGTGGAAAGGACAGATTTGGAGGATAATGAGAAGATATTGAGTATGTTTTACAGATTTTTATAGCTATTTTTTTAGCAAATGCTGTCCTTGACATGAGACCATTGATTAGCAAGAAGTGATTATTTTACTTGTGCAGTATAAAACAGAGAAAACAAAAAAATCCAAATTATCTTGATTTTCTTTTCCAGGATAGTGATTAACTAAACTGGAAAGTAATAGGTCAATTTAATTATTTAGCTGGCTGGAAGATTTCATTCTAAATACTTACTGAACGTATTTTTTTTCTCAAATTGAAGCTTCTTAGCATAAACATGAAGCAATGCATCATTTTTTCCCTTATTGCAGACTTAACTATTGAAAGGAAAGTATTTTGCATTTTTTTAAATTAATGCAAAGCCTGAATTGTTGGATGTTCCAGGCTACTGAATAGATGATACAGAGTTACTCTCAATGGATTTTTTGGGGGTGGGGGCCTAAGTGTCCTTATATAAGCTGTGATCCAAGTTAAAAGAAAGGAGCCTATGGTGAGCAGTAATAATGTTCTAATGCTTCCTTGCATTTGATCAGTAGTTACCAGTTTTTAATAAAGCAGCCCTCACAGTACTTAGGAGCTCATAGAACATATTGTGATCTTAAGTTGCTAATTTGTTTTAAAATATAAAATTTTTTAAGCTTTTGTCAAAAGTGATAACATCCTATTACAAATAAACCTTTTTGTGGTTGTAAAATTTAGCTTATAAATCATTCAAATTGAAGTGAAAAAAACACAGGTCATTGTTAATGACAGTCTATCCTACTATTAAGAATATATGTATTTTTGTAAAGGAAAAGCACTTGTAGATATTTAATCAGTCCAATATCTATCTATGTTAATGTTTTGGAAAAAAAAAAGAAAACAAAATGCTGCTTAGAGAATCACTTACATATTTTTATTTTTTGTGCTCAAATGCATTTTCTGATGATTTATGGAATGTTTATTCTGTGTGAAGCTGTATAGTTAGTACAGCTGGGCTAAATGCATTTCTCACCTTAATCAATTGTATCTGACTATGAGAATATATTTTGTGTCCGATCAGAAAGCAATTGCAAAACACAGGCTTGTGGTGCTGTTTTTCATCTTTGATATTAGCTTCATCCTGCCTTACAACTTTTCTACTTCATAGTAAGTATAAAAAATGCTAACCATTTTTTGTGATGCATGTGTTTCAATGGACATTTCAGGGTATATCTCATTGTTTAGTTGAATCTTACTATGCTTACTAACATTTTTATAAGGTGACAGACTTTTACATACAGTATTTAATAAATAGTCCCCTGGATGAAAAAGTAAAGGAAGCTGCTGCTGGGTACATGTGTGGAACATGATTGCATCACTAAAGTTTCTGAGAATTTGTACAAATACTGTTTTTTAAATTCAGAATAATTCACATAATATTTTGAAGCTATTTGAAACCTCACTTTCAACTGTGTTTTGATTCATCATAATGCATTAATACAGTTTCAGGGAAGAAAAAAAAGAGTAAATAATTTTATTAAAGTACAGTAAAGAGTGGAAACCATATTTGTTTGTAGTTATTAGCATACAATCCAA
Source organism: Gymnorhina tibicen (assembly GCA_013399875.1). Lineage (NCBI taxonomy): Eukaryota > Metazoa > Chordata > Aves > Passeriformes > Artamidae > Gymnorhina > Gymnorhina tibicen. The sequence goes on from VXAZ01007538.1 coordinate 564,735, forward strand.
AACCTCTTTACTTATTTCAGTGGGATTCTACAGGGATCTACTCCATGGGTCTGATGCTCAGTTAAGTTCTTCAGCTTGACCTCAGTGGAGTGACTTTCTATAATTATCCTTGTAGCTGAGACTTGAAATGAGCCAGACTTCCCACTTCCTCACTTAATTTCCTTTCATGGGTGACTGATATTGTTTAAATTTGTTGTTATTATATTAACCTTCTCATAAGTAAGTTTTGCAATAATGAGTGTGTACACCAGCAGTAGAATTCATTGGTAGGAACTCAGCTGAGTAAATACTTGTGTCCTTGGCTAATTTGGGGAGACTTTGACTCAGATTATGAACACTTGAAATGGCATTCTCTCATTTACGTTCATGCTTCACAAAGATCTGCAGTTGATCAGGATTTGATGTGTTTTATTACATGAACATTGTCCATTTTTATAATTTTTGTTAAGAGCTAATTTCTGTAGTAATTCATTAGGGTCAACATCTCAGGGTCCACAAAGTAGCAGTTTAAAATCCATTTGATCTGAGTGCAATATCAGTACTGCAGGCTTCTATCTTTTGAAGAACCAAATATGTTGTGTTTTGAAGTACTTAAAAAAGCACTGTAAATTTCACCCAGTTCTACCAAAGGAATGTGAGGAGTTTTTTAATCTAGAATCTGAGTGTGGCCCTAGAAAAAATGAGACACTTATAACTGAGTCAGCACTAGTGATCAATTTTACGTTTAGGGAGGGAGAGTGCTGGTACTTGGGGGTTTTTTGGCAAAACCCTATGGTCGGGCCTCTTGATGTAGAGTGAAGCCTGTTCAAATCTGCATCAACATTTGTAAGCAAGATTTACTTTGAAACAACAGCTCATGCAAACCCTGTAAATGGGCCTCTAGAATCCTGTGTATAAATGTATCAGGTATGTAATGATATTTCTAACAGTGAACTACCTGTATGGCTCAGCACTGGTGATGTTAAATTACGTGTTTCATGCTAATGTCAAGAAGGTTTACAGCACCTTTATAATGGTTGATAACAGATGACAATTTGGCCTGACATGTATGCTGCAAGATGCCTCTAGCCCAGTTGGATTAATTTTATGAAAAACCTAGATGAGCAAGAAGTATAACTAATCTGCTTACTAGCACTGAATGCTCCTTTCTCAAAGCAATAAATATATTCATGTTGTAACATCTGTTGTGCAGCCTACAATACGAGTTGTTTTGTTGCATTGTTTCTATATAATTTATTTTGTGCAATAAAAAATCTCTGGTTTTATCTGACTTCTCTCTAGTTTGTAATAATATTTGAATTAAAACATTTGCTAGCTTTATATCTTAATCGTGCAAGCACACTGTCAACTCACAGAAATGCAAGTAGAAAACACAAAGCAGTAATATTATGCATTATAGAAAAAACAGAAGGTACTCACATGGCCTGATTTTATTCTAGTTAATGTCACAGAGTGCTACCATTAGTTTTCAAGGATGCAGAGTTCTGCCTAACATTAAAATTGTTTGGACTTGGCACCCCATTTGTGAAATATAACCAGGTGGGTTACAGTGTGACTGTGTGCTTGAGGCTTTTTTTTTTAAAAAAAAATCCCATAGAGCTTCTGCAAGTTTTTTTTTTAACCTAATTTCACTGCTTTTTGTTCTCTCCCTTTTTGATGTTTTTCTGAGTTAATATGGTTTCAGTAGTATTTATTATTCTATGCACTTACCTTTATTATGTTGTTGAGTTGTTTTAACTCTAAGGTAGTGTAAAATAAATGTGCATGCAAATCGAAAGCTGGGGGATATCCTTACAACTGAGCCCTTGGTGTGAAGTAATGTTATTCATACTATATACTGAGTTACTGCGAAGAAAAACAATGGAGGGAGCCCTGTTATGCAAGAGAACTTGCACCTTTTGTCTGAGATGCTCCTACAAAACCTGCAGTACCACCACATGAGCTCTGAGATGTGGCTCGGATTTGGAAATAATAGAAAGGACTGCTGATTGAACTAAAATGATCTGAGACAAAAAACATTTTGTATCCTCTTGTAAAATCCTTCTACATGTTAGCAGAAAAAAACCCAATTGCTCATGAGCACAAAACGTGAAGGTGTATGTAGCACATTGCAATACATACATATGATTAAATAGGATTTGTTAGCTACATTGCAATTGGCTGTTAACAGGCTAAGAGCAACTGTGGCACCACTGGCTGCTCTGTAACCTGTGCAGATGAAGCACTGTAGCCTCAATGGCTTTCTCTGAACCTTTTTCACATGGGATATTTGACCTCCATATTTGTCAAGGGTCATAAACTAATACTTTCCCTTCTTCTAAAAGTGTTCTCGAGACTTAAGGTCACTCAGTGAAAAAAACCCCAAACTTTACATAATGCTTCTACATAATGTCATTACATTCTTTATTAAACAGAAATTGAATAGTACATAAGTGCAAAATTCTGCTCCTAAATAGGGAACATTTCCTTACGCAAGATTTCCATTTAAAATGCAGTGATTAAATTATTCTAAGTGATTACTTTGTTTCAGGTAGCTAAAAAGAGAATTGTTATGGGGAGAAAAAACCCTATGCATAAGAACAGTAACGAATGCCTGATAAATCATAAAGCTGGATTATGATTTATTGAAGGAGGAAGGTAGGTGGTATACAAACAGATGTTTACATCAGGGGTGTAGCACATGAATTTCCCTGTTATAACTGTGATTCACATTTCTTTCTACCCTAGTTATTTTTTGCTCTTTTATTCTAGAGAAAATGCAATGCAATGTCATTATAGGCAAGAGTAATGTTTTTCAGAAGAAAAGTACTTTAGTAATTTAGGTTTCATTAAAGCAACAGAAATTTGCTGGCAGTATGTAATATGAGCACCTTGTTCCAGTGGCACACTTCCAACATCTTCATTTGGAAAGAAGACTGCTGCATTCATAATTCATAAAAGCATTGGCATCCATCCCATTAAACTCACAGAGGAAAAGAAAATATTCTTATATGCAAAAACACCCTCTCTTTTGTAAACTATTTATAGGTAATGTTCTGTCCTTTCCTGTAGTACACAAATAATGACAGTAAGTGCACTTCTAGATATGGAAAATAATTAGAAAAATGAACTTAAGGAAAACTGTACTTAGTACCAATTTTGGAGACACTTTAAATTCCTTGGATTTAATGTCATCCTTTTGCACATGTATGTGTCCCAGGCCCCTGAGGGTTTCCAGTCCTGCTGCCTAAAGACAGTCTCTACAGATTTTAGTGTCCTAGTACATCTCCAGAACCAGCAGAACTTGTTACTAGCCAGTATTCCTCCTTTAATTTCTCTGTCCATATCCTTCTCAAAGTAGTGTGATTTTGTCTTGACTAGTTTCTAAAATGTGTTTTATTCTCATGCTCCTCCCTATAACCTGCTAGAAGTGATGGAGACACAGAGAGAGTACTCTATGTGCTCCTCGTGCCCTTCTGCTCTACCCAACATCACAAGTTCTAAACATCTTAAGTAGTGAGCTCAGGAAAATCCACTGCTGCTCCTGTGCTTTGCTAGTTTATGATGTTGGATTTGTAAAGCACCTTAGTACTCACAAAGAACTCGTGGAGTGTATTTGAAACCATCAGTAGGGAAAGAGAAAGGGATGTACTCCCAATAGGCACCCCTTGGAAGCAAACAGCATCCAGAATAGTGCCTGTACTTCCGTGAGTACTGCCCTCATCTCCAGTGTGGATTGCTTTATAATCTTAAACAGCAATTACGACTTCTTCCAGACCTTTTGTCTTTCTCCAAGTGTTCAGCTCAGATTGTTGTTCTCTGGTAATCAAAATCCCTGGAACAAGAGGAAGAAAGGCATGGATCTGTACTGCTGTAACTTGCAGCAGTCCGCCTACCCCTCTTTCCATCTTCTGCTGGTTGCCAGAATCTTTCTTCTTAGACTGAAAAGGTGCTTCCGGAGTACCGTATAAATAAGCAAAAAAAAATTACTACAGTGCTTGAGGTAAGCAATATGCAACTTGTTTTTTAGTCTTTATTTGGAAAAATTGCTATTAAAGGGCTCTCTGGCTAATACTTTGCATGGATGGATGTGCATGTTCAGAGCATTACCCATGTAATTTGACTTTTAAAAAAATTTATTCAGAGACATAAAATCAAAAATGTTTGCTAATCAAAATTTTGTTGATATAATAATAAATACATAAATAATGCAATAGCTTATATAGAGAAGTGATACCATGAAGGAAAAAATCTGCAGTGTTGTTTTCAACCCAGGGCTGCTATAGTTTTTCTATACTTTCTATAAAAACAAGGTGTTACGTCACATCATAAAATAACAGCATGAAACCAAACGTGTTATGTAGATGCCTGATCCTATAACGGCATGTGCTGAAAGAATGAATACTCACATGTGCAACATGCAAGACGTGTACATAGGTTTTTAGTGATCCTGTTGTGGAAATACAAATTGGCCTGCTGGTAGCGTGTTCTCCATTTGTTTTACAGGTTGTACTTAAAACAAGAAAATCACTTGGAAAATAGATGCCTACCATTTCAAAGGAATCCAAAGTGCTTTGTAGGTTATGTGTTTAAAACATACACATGCAGGAGTGACTTTGCCATGGCAACGTGGCCATAGGTAAAAGTACATTAGAGCAACTCAGCCCAAGAAAGTAATTCAAGTGCAAGAGAAGTGTTCAAGGTAACAGTAATGTGAAAGCAGAATTCACACCTAAATCTATTCAGGTCTGTTCCCTGACTTAGGAGGAAAGTGCCAGTAAACCCTTTCAGTGACTGCACAGTGAGCTGCCTACCGTCTGCAATCAGCCTCAAAACACTGATTTCTGCCTGCAGCTCCTGCAAGACTATTCTATGGCAAACAAATTCTCAGGGGTAAAAAAAATCAGAGTAAAATGCTTTATCCCTATGAGCCTTAATATAGTCTCATTTCCCAGCATGGGGAGACTGCAATAATCACTCCTTAAAGAAGCTGACAAGAAGCTAAATTATTCTGAGTTCCTTGTAATATCTTCTAGATTTTGAGGAGGGGGTGGAGGTGATAGGAGACCCTACTTGTCTTTCTAAGGGAGAGGGCTGTACAGCAATTTTCTTTATTCTGATGTCATCTTCTGCTAGTCACAAGAGGAGACTGGCTAAAACCAAATTTAAATAGCCCATAAGAAATTCAGTCTTCAGCTCTTGTAGTTCTTATCTCTCTGAGATGGTAGATATCTCTTTCAGATGGTAGGTGCTTACAACAGCAGGTAAGGACAAGAATTTCCAGAGCTGTAACATCACAGAGAGCACCATGTGGAGGAGATTGCTCAGCACACCAACACAAGGGTGTGCCAAGTAGCCGCGGAGCAGTAGCGAGCCAACCAGCTGAGCACAAGCTCCACAGCTGCATTGGTGCAGCACCAGTTGAGCTATTTGCAGCTCTGTGCAAGGAAACTGGCAGCAGAGAGGCAGTGGCTGTGGGCTTTGAACCCTTGCGCAGCTCAGGTCACTTCCAGTCAGACTGCCTGTACACCACACTTCACTGCAGACAAGGTGTCTGCCCAGGGGTTATATAGAAAATACTGTACGTGACCTTACACCAATAACCATTTTCAATACCACCCAGATTCTTAACTGCTGCCAGGTTAAAGTTCATAGCCAGCAGATAAACTGTATTTTCTAAATGTCCTCACATTTCACTACTAGGAAGCATAGACTTAGTTTAAGCTGCTGTTTGCAGCCTGACGTTAAGATTTAGCAAAGAGCCTGACCTTGGAAAACAGTAGAAGAGCATCCTAGAGCCTTTCTATAGAACTGCAGGCAGAAGTTCTGGTAGAAAAGAGGAGACTTGTTGGTGTGGCCATCAGTTTGAGACTGAGGCTGTGAAACCCAGTGCTTGAGCCTGTGGATTCACAGGTTTCTTGTCGCTAAACTCTTTAGGTGCATAGGTCATGGGGAAGGAAAACCACCTGTTGTGCAGCAGCTGCATCATCTGCTCTGCTTTTATTTGCCCACAAGCAACCTTTGGAATAAGAGTAGTGGTAAGGAAAATACTGTGGTAAGGAGTGCACAGTTGTGAATACAAGTCAAAGGTTTCTGTGAGAAAGTAAGCACTAGACAGTGCTTCATACTATTAATAGCTTCTAAGAAAAGGTAACATGTCCCAAAAGCAAAAGCATCATGGGTTGTCACCTGCTGCTCAGAGAACTCATCCAAATGTAGTCCTCACAGAGGCTGATGATTATTTCCACTGACTCTGAAAATCAAATGTGTTTTCTTCCACTTCAGCACAGGATCAATTATAATCACCTCTGAAACCCTACAGGTACAAGCACCTCTACTGCAGCAGACCACAAGGCACATACACATTTTTAATTTGAGTAGCCAAAGCTGAACTGAATCCCTATCTCTTCATGCATCAGTAATATTTAGAATGATGATCCATGAACGCTGCATTAAGAATGCTTAAAATGTCACTGATCCCTTCCAAGCAACACTTTAAGGGGCTCCACTTGTGCTTCTACAAAACTCACAAAGGAGGGTGGTAAGATTTTCTCTGATTTCCATAAAAACCTGAGCAAGACAGCAACACCCAGATGCTGAAGCAATTCTGAGTAAGAATGGGGAGCAGCAACCCAGCATACAGCTGACTGCTCTCAGCAGAGCAGTGTGGATGTATGCAAGACCCAGGTTCAAGGGTGGGACACAAAGCCAGCACTGGTGTCCACCCCAAGGAATGGGAGGAAAAGTTCCTCAGTTGTTTTTCAGAATCAGATGGATCAAGGCTTGGCTAGCTTTCACCCACACCCAGATCTTTTGTCAAGGGTGGAATGCATGTGCAGTTTGTGCTTTGCATGCAAAGAAAAATTACCTTTTGACAATTTTCCAAAAGCCCCTGGCATTTTATTTTTCTAAATTTAATGATAAAGCCCAGGACTGGAAGACCAAAAGGCAAGGCTACCCCCTTACACTGGCAGAACTTCAGTGGCATGGAGAGACTACAAATATGACTACAGCAAAAGAAAGAGGGTTCTGTGAATGGAAAATGTCTTATTAAGTAGAAAAAACTACAAAAGGTTATCTAAAAATAACTGAATTATATCAATGTAAAAGCCAAGGAAATAAAAAAGAAGAGAGAAAAAAAGAGCTTGCTAACAGTTTTATAGGTGTTCCCCATGTTCATTAATATATAGCCTTTTTCCTGTAAAAGACAATAGTTGAGCCCTGAGCAGTTAGCATATAATTTACTGCTGTTAATGATCAGTGCAGAGCAGCCTTTCCCTAGGCTCAGATGTGTCCAAGTCAGGATTCTGGACCGTAAATGTAACCACCTTTACAGTGGTTAGGTAAAAACTGAGCTTAAATGCATGAGACAGCTGCTGCAGATCAGATGTGATTGCTGGGGAGGAGGTGTAGAGAGTTATCTTAAGGTCTGGAAACTCCATCTGTGTGCAGTCTGTCATCAGCCCTGATCTTTAGGAGCTTGGTGTTAGTGAAACAGTGACTGCATGCCCGGGCAGGATGACACACCAAACACTGCTCTGCGGCTGTAGTCTCTTACGTGGTAAACATTTCTAGCAATATCCTTAATCTTTGTTCTTTTCAGTGTGTGACGCAAGTGGAGCTGGACTATTCTGATAGCATTTATACCAGGTAGCTATGTAGAGAAACAAAGGTAAATTGACCTGGTGCTCTGCTGCCCAGCAATAAGCAGAAGAGTTACTCATATTCCGGAGCTGTAGGTATGAATGTGCTGGACCTCCACGTTTTAAGTTCATTATGTATGATACATGTCACAGATACCTGTTGAAATCACAGAACGAATTTTCTGACCATATTTTATTATCAATTCAGTTGAAGCAGCCCATGGGCTTGTGAAGGCATAAGCTTTTGCCATTGATTTTACCAGCAGCAGCGACTGTTCTGCTTGCTCTCCACACCAGAAGTCCCATCTAAGAAGCCAGCTGCATTGTGTTAACCTGCTTCCATCCTTTCAGGTTGGATCTCCTATCAAATCAGGTACTGACTTACCAGACCTTCTTAGAGAAGAGTTTCTTCTGTTCAACATAAACCTATCTTTGTCCTTTTAACAGCAACGGCTCTGCTTGAAATTACAGTAGTTAAATTCTTTGCAGCCAGCTCTCCCAGTGCCCGTTGTGTCAGCGGATGGAAATTGCTGCTAAACCAGCAGCCACAGGCATATGCAGTTGCTAAGGTCTGAATGCAAAACTCTCTTAGTACTCAACCACTTTCTTATTAGCATAACATCAGAGCATGGGACATCCTGCCCCAGTAGCCCATACTCTGGAAAATTCCCATCTCACCTGCACGAGGTGGCACAAACTCACAGGCAGGTTCCCAGGACATCTGCAGCATCCCCCACCCAGCCCTATGCTGGATCATGGGGCAAGTTGATTTGCCTCCCCCTATGCCTTTCAGCTCAGAAGATTCCCAGGAGATAAACTCTGGGAGATGGGGTAATTTTGTCTCTTAACTGGTGACACCTGTAACATAAATAGTGCCATGCTGGGTCCATGGTAGTGAGAGCCTTGGTGCCGTAGAGACAGGAGGGTTGCTCTAGGTATGTGAGTAGATCTGTTCTGTAAGTGCCCTGACTGGCAGTACTCTGTTAAGAATGCATTATATTAATCTAATATCCTGCTAAATACTAGATAGATAAAACAGTTTCTCCTTTCATTCTCTCTCCAGTAACTACTCACAGTGATTCTCTCTTGTTTTTAGTTCATATCATAGACTTACACTTGATGGTCCCAGTTCCTTCACACCTTTCATATGTTATGATTTACATACTGCAAGGAGAAATGTTCTGCATTGATATTGCATTTCTGAGTAATTTCTGATGCATGTTTCGCCTGTGAAATCCTCTTCTTACCTGGGTGCTCTTCTTTTTTTTTTTTTTCCTCCCTGAGCCTCCTGCCTCTGTGGAGACCTGCTTCAGCTGTTAACAAGTTGTCTTGGTATTATTCCTGAGAACACCTATATTTTTTGTTTTTTCTTAACCATTGAGTTGAAACCTTCATTTTTCTGTTTTCTTCCTAACTTCATCTAAGACCAGCTAAGGTACTCACTAAATCTGTGCCCCTTCTACCTAAGTGTGATTCACACAGAAATTTAAACTGGGGCCAGTTTCTGTGCTGCCTTTGCCAACGTGTTCAAATCAGGGAGATTGCATGTGGCAAGAATTTGTACAAGGTAAGAATCTTGTGTACAAGAACCTAATTCTGAACTTTCTCAGTTTAAGTCTGGACTTTCTCCATGAACATCAGGTTCATGTAAAGCAGAGTAGATTAGATCCCAAGGTCCCCTTTATAGTACATACAATACTGAATTTCATTTTTCTAATTCAAAACAGAACAGAAGTGGGTGCTGTTGTTTATTTTCTTCCTGTGAACAATATTATTGTTTATTACTTCCCACGGGTGTGCAAAAACAGACCCTACTCAGGTGGTTTTGAGAGTCTCTCCAGGAGTATCCACAACCTGCAAGGTTTCCTCAGGATCTCCAGGTGAGTCTCTTCTTCCTTTCTGGTGCAGACCTCCTCCTGGGATGAAAGTAGGCAGTGGGACTGGTTCCTTCTGTCCCACTGGGACAGTTTTAGAATGGTGGTAATTCATTCTGTGCATAAGGGGTACCTAGCAGGGCTTAATGTCAACTTTGAATTTGTTTCAACATGAAAACAGCATTTGTCATAGAAGTGGGTTGACTTTAAATATAGTGAGAATGGACCACAGCTCAGCACTCTCTTTATTAATCTTTCAGTCAGCTAATTAAAGAAGCAGAACATGGTCTTGCTCTTCGCATTGCTTCCTAGTATAGATAAAGCATTAATTTCAACCTTAGCTGCAGGAGGACATTGGTAAGAGATGTTTGGATCTGAGTAGGTTTCCAGCTTTGTTTTAGTTTGTTTCTGAACATCTGCTGAGGTGGGTGGCTGCTTCAGGGGGGGAGGGAAAATTAACTTTATTGATTGAGTAATTTCCTTTATGAAGGCTCTGAAGGGGATGGCTGCCTGCAGAAATAATATTTGTTAAATGGCCATATTTGGAAAATGAGTCAGTGAGAAAATAGCATGCAAATCCCCCAGCTTATCTCCAGCAGGGAAAGAACAGAGATGTGCTAAGAAAGGAAGATAGATGCTGACTTGGAGATGACAAGTTTAAATGAACCTAATAGGAATTTTGTTTAATTTTTAACTAAAAAATACATTAGGAAAATGTTGGAATTGGCCATTCCAAATGCTAGAACTTTTTCTAATGAAAAAATTTGCACAGAAATAACTCCCCACCTGCAAAATATGTTTAAGTTCACATTAATGCTGGGTGTGCAAGGTTTTCCAGCTCTATCCTTTACCTGCTTTCACCTGCTTTTTCTGAAAAAAAAAACAAACTAAAAAAGGACACAGTGATGTATTTAAGGCATTAACCATAAAAGAAAGGGAAAAGAAACATCTTTTTGTTGCATGAGCTACTTCAGCATGCTACAAAGGGTGGAAAGGCCCTGAAAACTTAAAATACCTCACGGACAAATCCTTAGGTTTCAGCCAGCCAGGCAGCAGCCCATCTAATTAGCTACAGTTACTGTCTCTTTAGCAGCTTTGTCACTGCTGACCTCTCTCATTTACTGTGAGTCTTTGTAAGAGAACATTTTCCACAGCCTTTTGTCCTGGCAGCTGACTCTTTAAACCCAGGAGTGGACTGAAATAGTTTCTACTTTCTACCAGTTCGTGGGTGTCTTGGGTCTCATTTTGTCTTGTGTTCCTGAAGAGATGCCGTGGCCTCACTTGGCTTTTATGTCGCTGTGGGCTTGGAGTGCCTGCTAGGGAAATGGTAATGCTTGTTATTTGGAAATCTTGGGGAAGGGGAAAGGAGACCAGCAGAAAACTGATGTGAAGATAAATTATTGCTTTTGTCCTTAGCCTTGAGACTGGGGTGGGAAGTGGTAGATGAAACAATATGAAATCTGATATTTACTAAGTAAGCCTTTAAAACTCATGCATTAGCCTGGGAGGCTGCCCGTGGAACGGAATAACTCTGCACTGATGCAACTGAAGTGCTCCCTGCCAGAGCTAAAACCAAACCAGCTCAGCACCAGGGAGGCATGCGCAGGGAAATGCTGGGGGCGAGCAGCCGCCCCGGGAGCGCCGGGGGAGCCACCGTGCTCAGACTGACACGTCCTGGCAGCCCCGAGGGGACACCGGCAGCTGAGAAATGCTTTGAGGCCTTGGGCTGGAAGGTATAAAAGGTTTACAACAGTGTTACTCGTTCTCACTGCAAATCCCTCCCCACCACTTCTCTAACACATAGAGGGTAATAAAGCATGCAGCAAGCAAAGCAAGCCCTCTGAGTATCTGGGGCTTTGCAAAGCAGATACACAGCACCAGGAGAGGCTGTGTGGTTTGGCAGTGCCCCAGTGGCAGCACCTGCCCTCCCCGTCCCTCTTGATGGGCACTGCCTCGTGCCTGTGCTCCTTTCCATGAAATTCCCAAGTCTCATCCATGTCAACGAGTGTTATCTAGCTCGCCTGAAAATTCTTCTCTCTGGAGTGGTTTCGCTGTATGATTTTTCAAAGAGGTAAGTCTCTGTACTCAGCACTGGTGAGGCTGCACCTCGAATCGTGTGTTCAGTTTTGGGCCCCTCACTGCAAGAAAGACTTTGAGGTGCTGGAGTGTGTCCAAAGAAGTGCAACAAAGCTGGTGAAGGGCCTGGAGCAGCTGAGAGAGCTGGGTGTGTTTAGCCTGGAGAAAAGGAGGCTCAGGGGAGACCTTATTGCTCGTTACAACTGCCTGAAAGGAGATTATGGCAAGGTGAGGATCAGCCTCTTCTCCCAGGCAACTAGTGAAGGATTCAAGTTTACACCAGAGGAAGTTTAGATTGGCTGTTAGGAAACGTTTCTCCATGGAAAGCATTGTCAAGCATTGGAACAGACTGACCAGGGAAGCATTTGAGTCACTGTCCCTGGAGGTATTTAAGAGGTGTAGATGTGGCACTTGGGGGCATGGTTTAGTGGTGGACTTGGCAGTGTTAGGGTAACTTCTGGATTTGATGATCTTAATGGTCTTTTCCAACCGAAACAATTGCATTATTCTGATTCCAAATGTTCTTATAGGGAATTGATTGATCAGAGCAGTACTGAAATACAGTGCTGTAAATACACCCAACAGAGGGAGGGCTGCAAGGTGTGAAACAAGCACAGAATGAGCAATAAGGCTGTAATGAGGTGTGTGATGGCCCTTCCTAAGGTTATCACAAAGACAAAATGTTTTTAAAAATACTACTTTCTACAAGTCAGAGGGCACTAGCTCTGGCCAATGAACATTTTGGCAGCTCTTTAAAAGATGATCCTTCTAAGAATAATATTGAAACCCTCTGTTTACAATAAGGCCCTGGACTGCAGAGTGCTTTTATCCTTGTTCTGTTTGCTTTAATAAAGATGGATGTATCACTCTCATGTCCCAGAGAAATATGAATTAGGTTATTTCCTTCTAACTGAAGTTTTCTCTGTATCTTAATTGGATGTACTCTAATTTGCCCTGTGAGGTTGGGGAAGAGGAACATTCTGTGCAGAAAATCCTGCCCAGCGCAGGTCATACAGGAGGTCTAATGAATGGGCTGCTGAGGTTGTTCCATCAGCTCCCTTGATCTGCCCCAGAGCCTCCACCAGCTTGCAGAAGAGAAAATAATTTAGCACTGCAGTAAAAGTGTTCATAGTATTTAGAGGCACATGAAGATCTGCACTACAGAATGTAATGTAACTCAGTTGTTTAAATGGGGCAACATGTCCTAGCCTTCCACTGACTTTGAATGCGGTGTTGGTAGTGCCCTTTTCATGCCAGCCACATTACCTTGAGCTGCACCCTTTCTGTTAGACTCTAGTTTTATGTTAGAGATCTCCTCCACTGGGAGTGTCTTAGGGAAGTGCAAAAAGTGTCAGTTCTGATGTCCATACCAAAATAGCAAACACTGATCTGCTTTGTGTCGGATTTGGTGTAAAGGATCAGGTCAGTTATACCTGTTTGAAGTACAACATCAAAAAATGCTGGATTTGCTGCATTTTCTGTAGTAGATTTACTCCAGCTCTGTTTGGTCTTCAACAGGGGCACAAATGACTCTTGTAGAGTAGACCACAACTGGTTCCATAGGCAAGAAGCAAAATCCCATCTTTTTTGAAAAAAAACCATAAGGCTTTTATGTCTTTCATTCTGCCTTCTGGTGTGTTTGGGCTTACTACTGGTAGGAAGAATTTTAATGAATATTTCTTCTTAATCAAGCGCTGCTATTGACAAATATATTAATTCAATGGCAAGCCATTAAAATGGGGGTGTGAGGAGGAGGTTGAGCATATGACAGAGGAGAGGAGAGGCAAAGGAGGGTGGCTTTGTTTGTCCTGGGGCAGAAGGGATTGGGAGGATCCGGTTGCATTCTTCTGCTATCAGAAGGGGTGTTAGAGAGTTAAAAGGTAATTTTAGTAAACAGGAATTTTGTTAAATAGTAAAATTCTTTGTAGGCAGAAGAACAGGGACTGCCACTGAGGTTACACAGTACTGAGAATTAGCATATACCTCTGTTCTGGTAATACCCGTTCACTGCTAGAAGCAAGCCAGATCAAGCAATGTTCCTCATATATTCTCTTCTCAGAATTTTGGGGGTTTTAAGTGCTCTTGTGATTTCTGAACATGCACTGTGCCCTTGGAGTTGCTGTCCTGACAGTGGTGGGGGGGAATAAAAAGCCTCAGGTTAGAAGCCTGAGTTTCATGGGAATTGTAAATGTCTCAATGAATTTCAGTGGTTCTTTAAGCAAGCAAAATGAGAGACTGCTCCAATGCCTCTGTGTAATCAATTTCAACATTTATGACTCAGACTATGAAATATGCAGTGCTGAGTTATTCACTCTGGACCAAGAAGAAAAATAAGACAGCATCTCTTACTACACTGTGGAATATTATTACAGGACAGCAGTGGTATGTTGAACTCCTAAAAATCCTCTTAGTGTAAACTAACTGAAAGTAGCAAAACCTAACAGGCTTTTGGGCATATACAGTTTAATTTCATAGTCTTTTGGGGTTTGTTTTTAAAACTGCACTTTTCTTAAAGCACAGGAAAAGCTGAAGTGAAAATACGTGCATTTGTTTATTGGAACAGCATGATGTAACTTGATAATCGTTATTTCTGTTGCCTTTGATCTTCGGCACACAAGACAGTGCAGCTTAAAGTTTGGGCCGGGTGGCAGTCTTGCTGGTCCCTGGGCCTTTGCTATGGATGCCTGAACTGGTCTTCATTTGACACCTTCACAGTAGCCTAAAACACCCAGCAAGTGATCTATGTCCAGCTTGTGAACCTCTTGGCATTTTTTCAGAGAGATCATGCCCTGAGACAACCTTTTTGCAGTTTGACTAGCTGTAAATAACCCAGACCTAATGCTAACTTTGCTTGAAAAGAAGCTATGAGGGAAAGCACTTTTCAGCCAAAATAACCCAACTAAATCAGGTATAAGACCATTTCACTTGAACCTGCTGGCTCAATCCAGAAAGCATCATTATTATCATACCAATTTTTAGGCAAAATCACTGATTTTTTTCTTTTCTCCCTGACAGATTAGCACTCAGAAAGCCTGAGGAAAGAGTCATGCAAAGACTGTATGCTCAGCAAGTTGCCTGGATGATTACCTGAGTAAAATGTCTTACTACAGGCTTCAAGCTTCAGGGAAAAGCCTTCCTGCAGGAGCCTGGTCCTGGCTCTGTCCTGAGGACACTTCCATGGTCCATTTCTTCAAGGAGCAAGCTACACCTTGCTGAATGTCTCAGGTGTGCACCTTTCCCATGGCAGTGGGTGGTTACTGCCCTCGCAGACAAAGCAGGGGCTTTACATCTGGTTCTCTTCTCAACTTGAGAGAATTCAAATCCACGTGTTCTATTTCCAAGGCAACCACTTATCCTGGAAGAACACCCTTCTCTCCTTTTGAATATGTTCTGCCAAACCAAAATTAATTAAATGGAGAGAAAGCATGAATACAAAGACACAGAAAGGCAGCAGGGCTGTGGGCTACAGCTTAGGGCAGTCATGAGGAAGAGGAAAGTTGTGGTTCCTGCCCCCAAGATGAGTTGTGTTTGGCACTTGAACAGTAATGTATGCCAGCATTTCTGGCAGCAAGGAGAGTAACCAGAACTCCCTGATCACCCCAGAGTGCCCTGAGCATGGCGAGTGCCTCCCTGAGCAGTGCCATGGCTTCAGCTGGTGACATGGGGAGTGTTGCCTCACAGAGGATGAAGATGTCACCCAGTGACAAAGGCATCCTGCTCAGAATCACAGCTTTCTTGCCTACAGGCAGAAGCAGCCAAGCATCAGATTAAGGAACTGAGAGAACCCCATCTCATCCTCTGTTCTACAGGAAGACAAGAGCTGCCATGGCATCTGTCTGCATCTCTGAGATTTGGAAACCAATTGCCCCATGGCTGAGTGTTTCCTGCCACTGGGCTGAACTAAAGCCTTGCTTCTGGGTGTGGAGCAGGTTGAAGAAGAGCAAGATGCTGAGCATCTCTGCTTGCCCTCAGCTGAGGCTGTTCTGCATGTATAAAGTGGTGCAGCTCAGGGCACCTGGATGGGGAAGAGGAAAAAGTAGGTACCTGTCAAATTGAGTTTTCTCCAGTGCTTTTCTCTCAAGCAAAGAGAGTCTGGGATCAGATATTTGAGTCCTGCACAACTCCTTTTTTATGGCCTTGTATGCTTTTTTTGTCTCCCTCTCTCACACTGTTTGAGTTTTTTTTTTTTTTTTTTTTACTTATCCCAGGTCTCTTGGTCTGAATTCCCTCATTTCAAGAACCCTAACAAGTCTCTGAAAGGATAAGAATTTAAAGGGATTAAGTACTTTTAGTGCAACTAAACATACGAAGTGTCCTGCAGTATATGGAAAAGCTAGTGTAAAACCGGTGCCCAGTTCCTATGTTTAATCTAAAGGTTGTCTGTTCAAGAAGCTTGTGAGGAGTGCTGTTCATACTAGTACTTACTGATACAAAGTAATACTTCTTTGGGGGATGTGAAAATTTGGCTGTAATGATGTTTTAGCCTGGACATGTTCAGCCAGGACATGTTACAGGAAGAGGGATCAGCATTGGCTCACTCCTGCTGCATTGGCAAGCATTCCATGTTACTGATGTCTCTGCTGTTGGAGCCAGAGAGAGAAGGCTGAAATGAAAGTTTGGATAGGCAAGGAAAGAGTGATGTGTAAAATCATGAATCTCAGCATTCTAATCACAACCATGGTTATAATTAGTGATATGGCAAAGACAAAATATGCAACATGCCTGAGGAACCTATATATCCACTGCTCCTGGACTGCTATCTGGCAAGCTAATTAACCACAACAGTGTTGAAATACATGCTCGGAATGGTTGCTTGGGACTGGACTGACTATTCTTTCATTATAGTGACATGGAGAGAGCGAAGAGAAACTTGAGAGTAAAGGAAGTAGTGAAATGAAGGACCTGTTTCTCAATCAGAATGAAGCAGTTCAGGCTAGCAAACCTGCGTTACAACTGATGTTGGAGATGAGTGATCGCCTTCCCTTGGAGAGACTTCTTTTCTTGTACTTACATTTTGGAGTGCCTTCCATTTTCTTTTGCCCGAGTGGGCACTTCTGAGCCACCAGGCTTTCTGTGGATGCCAGAACAAGAGCATAAGCAGTGGAATGATGATGGAGCAATTCTTCAGGGTAAGCAGAATGAGGCTCCAAATTTGGCTTACTAAGTGAACAGCTTTCTCAGCTGTAGGTGCTTGGGTACATAGTGCTGAGTAACTACACTTAAATACATCATTATTGT
Organism: Gymnorhina tibicen; assembly: GCA_013399875.1. Classification (NCBI taxonomy): domain Eukaryota; kingdom Metazoa; phylum Chordata; class Aves; order Passeriformes; family Artamidae; genus Gymnorhina; species Gymnorhina tibicen. Next base: position 581,545 of record VXAZ01007538.1, read on the forward strand.
TTGGTGTGTGCTGACAGATTCTGGTGCACAGGGAAGAAATCCTTCATCTAAAGAAGAAAAATGCAGAGGTGGCCATAAATGACAATTTCTCTCTCCTGTGAAATGATAATGTGTCAGCATGTGTTCTTGTCCTGTCTGCTTGGGACAGAGAGGTGAGATAATGAACATTTTGTTGGTTTTAAACTGTAGTAGATGTTGTTCATGTGGAAAGTGTTTTCTGGAAAATTTCAGATGGGTTTCTATACTGACTACACCTACAATGGCTTGGCAGCACCCTGACAATGCTTTAGTGGCACTGCCTCACACTTGCTCATGCTTTTGGTCTCTTTGCTGGGTGTACTTCAATCCCCTTCTCTGTTGCTCAAACAGAATGGACTGCTCCAGGGTCTATGAATTCAAATTACTGGTTCTGTCCACTTACTCAAATGTGGCAATTTGAAGTGGAAGCCACAGCTCATGCAGGGAAGTTGCACACTGTTGAAACCATATGTCTAGAACCTTGAAACTATTAAAGAAGTGCAAGTGAAATAGGAACCTTGTAAGTGAATTGTAGATCTCTAGTCAGACCCAGTTTCCCTCCTGCCACAAATGGAGTCTGACATGGCAGAGAAAAGGCCTGTCTGTAGGAGATGACATGTCAAAGGGGTCCATTGCCATTTTCATTGGCCATGTGTATGTACATCAATTAGAAGGGCTTTTGGGAGTACCTTTCAAACTTTCAACTCCTTTTCTGCATTATTAGCATAGAGGTGTATTTATACTTGGTCTGATGCACCTCTTGAGTACCTTATGTTTTTTCAGAAGTTGGCTATTAAAGCAGCTGCTTACAGTGACCGGGAGGTTTGTGGCGGAAGCTCCTCTCTGTGTGTGAATGTCGGGGTTACCTTCATTTCCCGAGTAATTGATGAGCAAATGAGAGCACCTCCTCCAAACTGAAAATTCATTGTAGTTGAAGTTTAGGGAGTCCCAGTGATGATTAAACAAACTCAAACTGTCTCATAAATTGAGAGTTGAATAAGCTCATACTTTGTTCTGCTAAGAGATAAATGTCTGTGTTTAAACAAAATCTTTTCAATTGCACTATTTATTCACCCAAGAGCACCTCGGCACATTTTCTGTCCCTCACCACAATTTCTTGCTCTCTTTTTAGCCTAATACGCCTTTGTAGTACCAAACCTGGAAGGAGGGCATGGAGGGGGATTAAGAGGCCAGTAGAGCCATACTTGTTTATTGCAGGTGTTAAGAAGAGGTCATCACTTGCTTTAATTTTGCTGCCTTGCAAAAGTATGAAATGTCAACATGCCACCATATTTTGGGTCAATATTTAAAACTTTTGAAAGAAAATAGTAAGATGTAGTAGAAGTAGCTGAGTGTTGATTTTCATTTTAGTACATGGGGTATTTCTGATTGAGTGACAAAGGTCCACAGTGCTAATAGACCAAAATTAAGTTTTGGCACAAAAGGTGCATCTTGCAGCACTTAATCAAGCAAATATCCTAAAAATTCAAATGGAAATCCTGCTGGAGGAAGGATCATTTTTTGGTTACGAAGTATAAGAACAGCAACTACATTAATAAATTTTGACATTATATACTTACTTTCTTCTTCGTAAACGACTTGTTTTTTATTTGTGCTTATAATGCTAAATCTCCTCCTTCCTGCACAGCCACAGAGCTTGCTTTAAAGTCCAGAAATTGTTATTGGCCTGTTTTCAGCTGATTCTCTTGACATAAGTAGAGAGATCTGCCTCTGCCTGGAATGCATTAAAGTAGTGGATATGAATGTTATAAATATATGAAGAAATAAAGACATTTCTTCAAAATAAGTGAGCAGCAGCTCCTACCTCAGCAGACACCTTGCCACCTCCACTCAGCAATAGGCAGAAACATGGCTGTTTGCGTAGATGCCCTTCTTTTGAGCTGTTGCCTTCCATTTCAAATCTCTTATTTCTAAAGGATTCAGTCATATCAAGTTAAATCTAAACAAAGGAAGGTCTTGAAAAGTCAAACGAAGAAGCAGTACCATTTTACCGCAGAGTCAAAAAAATAAATTAAATACTTGCTATAATTTTATATGCCCTGTGCAGAAAGAAATGCTTGCTAGTCAGTCATGATGACTGTTTTCTGTTCCCTGAGCTTTCATGGTGAAGGAGATGCAGAGGGTAACCCGGGACACCAGTAAGTGGCTTTTCTTGTAACATGAGATTTTCCCGCAGCACATGAGCGAGCACAGCACTTGTGTGCAACTCAGCACAAGTAATCCTGCAGAGGTGACCACACTTTGTTATTGACGGAAAGATGACACGGCTCCTGAGCCGCGCAGAAGCGGCTCCGCGATGGCGTGCATTAGTTCACATAGAAGGCATCCCGACTATGTCACTGCCAGACAGCTCTGCCTTATTAGGATGAGGCAGTTTTCTTCCGAGCCTGCGCCTTCCTGGGTTGCTCAGAGCCTGATGAATGGGTGGATACCAATCTGACTCTCACCTTTTTCATGCCAAACTGGTTATCCTGTTTTAACATAAACGAGAGCCTCTTTCTTTAAGCTATATGTTGGCATTTCTTTGAGCCTAAATCTGTGGTTTTCTATCTTGGGAAGGCACAGACTGTGTTCATCGCCATCTGTGGGTGAAAGCTATATTCTTCACATGTTTAGGTTCACAGCAAATCCTAAAGTGCTGGTGCAGAAGGCGGAATTTCTACCTGAACCTCTTTCCTTCTCAATCTGTCAGCAGGGGTTTTTTTCACATCAGAACTTCCTGAGGAACCACTCTAATATTAACAAGCAATTATTATTAAGACTACTTGGACCAGGGCTTGAATGGTGCTGTGAAGTAACCACAGATACGAAACACGGGCACTGCAACTTTGGCATTAAGAGCATGTCTGTTTTTTTTACACCAATAAATACTTCACTTTAAAAAGCTGCAGCAGAAAAACAGCTTCAAGGAGGTTAACTGTAGTCACCCATTTCCCTAAAGAAACACAGCATACTAAACATGCTTTTTTTCAACACTGAGTAGAGCCTCTGCATTATGCAAGTGAAGGCATTGGTCTCCATTTGCAGACACTGAAGCTACATTTGACATGTGTACCACTTCTGCAGGTCTGTGGGTGGGAGTCCTGGAGTCTGGCAGCTCAGCAAGGCGTCAGTTTGTTACTGGGAGTGGGCTACATAGCATTGTTGAACTTGACTCTGATTTCCATCATTGGAGGCAGTCTGGCCCGAAATGTTCAGGGAAGAAGGTATGCTGATATTTGCCTCCAGCTTCAAATAGGTGGTTTTGCTGAAGCTGACAATTTACTCGTTTGTTCTCTGCTCTAATTTTGCAAACAAAGCAGGACTTTCTGAATACTCAGAAAACAACTGACAGTATTGTTCCAGAATAGACTTAATGAGGGTAACTTCTGCTTTTAGAAAAAGAAGCCAGACACATGACTCCTTTGAACGTTTTCTGAGACCACATTTGTCAGTAATGGCTCTTTCCAGTAGTAATTGTAGGCTTTTGCAGCACCACCTTAGGAGTGGCTCTGGGGTCAGCGGTTAGGAGGCCAAGATTTGGAGTACCACTGCATTGAGTCCCACTTATTTTGTATAAATCACAAAAGGCTGACAAGTTCCCCAAGTGGTTTAGAATTTTTTTCTGTTGTCTAAATTCCTGTTACAGGCATAACTAACAAAATAGCAGAATAAAAAAAGAAAATTCCTCTCATTTCTTCTCCAAGTGAGAAGTCCCAGTGAACACTCTGGGGGAATCTATCATTGCTATAGCATTTCATTCATTTTTCTGCAATAAACTGTTAATTCTAGGAGAAAGATATTACTCTTCTGGACTCCTAGTCCAATAGGAGATTCATTTGTCCTAAGGATTTATATCAGTTTTCTTATCTAAATTTCCCACTTACTTTAGAGTTGTTGTTTCTGTAAATTTTGCCAGGGACATCCCACAACACTTCCTGCTCTAGACTTTCACCAAAGCCAAAGAGCGCAGCAGCTACACCCATAACTTCCTTAGACAGATTCCTGAGAGAATGCATCATCTCCCTTTTCTTGGCTTGCTGTAGCATGCTTAACTTTTATAGGCATTAGACCTTTTAACACTTTCTAAATTTATGCCAGCAAAGAGATGGGCAGCATGGAACCCTGAACTCGCATCCATCACATTGCTCTGTGTTAAATATACCTGAGAATGCAATGCCTCTCATCTCTCAGAAATTCTACTTTGTATCAAAGACATGTACTCTTAAGTAATAAAAGCTGAAAGAAGGCCTCAAGCAGAGGTGTTCTGTAAATCATTAAATTCTCAGGTCTCAATCTGCAGAAAAAAAGACAAGTTCAGACTATTACACTTGTGCAGAGCATGATTACCTCTTTTTCAAGGATTATAGTTTTTGGTGAGGAAGAAGCATGCGGGGGGTGTGAAAAAAAAAGGAAATCAGAGGTGAACTATAATGCTGACCTGGATAATGCACCATTTCTTTAAATATACATGTTTTTATTAGCTACAAAAGCTTATTTCTCCATTGTAAAATATTCACAGTAACAGCTTTATTACCATAACAGAATTCTGCTTCTAGTTACACTCGTAACGCTAACAAAAGCCCTTTATATCTGCTTTTACAATGATACCTGCTCAAGATAAGCTTGAAAACTCTCCAACATTTCATTCTTCTTAAAGACCATTCCTTGGTTGTTCATTATACTTCCCCACTCCTGTTTTCTTGGAAATTCTGTATAAAAGCAGCATATTAGTTTACAGCTCCTTGTTGTGAGCTTTCCCTTGACTCTGTCGGGGAGAAAGGTTTCTGGGTTTTTTTTTTAATCCTTTTCGATGTTGATTAGAAAAACCTTTTGATTTGAGAATTGTTATGTTTGCTCTGCAAAGAACAGACTATAGTCAGAGAACCAGAAGATATTTCAAACAGCTACTGAAGTTTGGATGACTTAGAATAGATCCACTGTAAAGTGTCTTCCATCTGATACTTGCCTTCTTTGGCCTCACAGAGAAATTAATATACTCCCTTGTGGTTCCCATGGAGCTGGGCACGAGCTGCATCAGAGAAAGTGCTTTATAAATTACAAATTTTGAGGTTTGTTTGGTTTGGTTGGTTGGCTTTGCTGTAAATGGGTTTGTATCTAATCTTGTTTCCATTGGTTTTATTCGAAGTAGTGGCTGATAGTTGACCAAATTACAGCACTATAATTCCTGCCAGAATGGAAATCAAACCTTAGAAAATATAAAAATCAAAATCTAGGGGTCCCTGAATAATACAGAGAGGTATCTAGCATAAGATAAATTTATGATCCTATCTGTTTGATGCCATTTTTGTACTAAGCATCCAAACTCTAAATTCTATTTTAGGTAGTCTTATTGTCACCTGAAAACTTAGCTGTTTTCCTTAAACAATCACTTTAAAACTTGGAAGCACCTCCAGAATGGCAGTTAAAAACAATTTTCATGGTGTTCATCTCTGATGTGATTTCCACATTATCAGACACCTGGTTTCATAGCTTTGCAAATTTTATATCTGAGAGAAAGGGACAGATTTGCTGGTGATAATAACGTTCTTACTGTATGAAGCATAGACTTAATACCTTCTAGGTAGTAAGATAATGATTCTATCCTTGTATTGCTGCAGTTCTTGGCATGGGCACTGCTGCGATAGAGGGTCTGTCTCAGGAGCAGTTCCCCAGGTCTCCATCACTGACTTGAAGCACTTTGGTTACTGTCTGGTCCCATCTAGACTGTACAGTACTTGGGGACTGGATCCAGCTGCCAAAGCCCCTCTAAGTCCCCTGTGGTTGCACAGTGACAGATGGCTGCTTTGTAGAGCCTGGGTGCACAAATGAAGTGTGATCTCTGCTGGGGCCGTGGGACACCGCAGTTCAGTTCCCCACATGCCAGAGCCGCTGCCTGGGCTTGCTGTGAAACCTTAGTCCAGGGTTGTCCACCTAATCCTATGCAGGTGGCTGATAAAGTCCTGACATAGCTTGACATGCAAAAAAAAGGGAACATGAAAGTAAAGACAGCCATGACAGCCCTTTGGGGCTGCTGTGGCACGAGCTGTACACCACCCCGCCTGCTGCAAGGCCAATGGATCCCTTCTCCAGCACGTGTCCACGACAGGAATAAAGGCATAGCAGCAATAGTGCTACTGCTGGCTGCCAACACAAGAAATCCTCTGACTGAGGCTCTGCTCACCCTTGCCTGCCTCCAACACATGAACTGGGTGGTAGTGGAAGAAAATTTACAAGGCAGTAATTTCTAATTGCTGTCACCAGTTAGTGGCCACAAAAACAGAGGCAGAGCAGAAATGCTTCTATCATTCTTCCAGAAACACAAATGCCACATCCATTTATTTGGCCTTATAGTAAAAAAAAGAGAGCCTGTTAAAAGGATTTACCTGAAATTTTCTGCTTCTCTGAATAGGTAGCTGATACAAAAAGATCAATGTTTTCTAACAGAACAGGGCAGGGCTAGCTTTCATTTTATAATTTCAAGAAAACAGTCTTTGGCTTTTTACAATGAAATGAAACACAAAGAGAGGTGGGGATACTGTCTTTGCTGAGTCCTTTGCTCAATTTTCCCCCCACGCTTTCTGATCCCTGCTTAACTGATTATTTTGCTATTTAGTGTGGTCATTTTGGTGGATAGGACTACAGGACTAATTGGATGGTATCTTTCTCCCCCTACTGCATTTTTAAGACCCTTTGGAGAGTTTTCAGAACATACTTACATCTCATGTAATTTAAACAGAGTTTTTCCTAGTAAGATATATGAGGTTCCTGATTTTAACTCTATTCCTTTTTTCATGTTTTTTTAAAAGTGACATTATAATCAGCACCAAACCCAAAAATAATCTGAGGTTTTCTGTAACATAAGACAGGGGAAAAAGGTTTCCATGTTACTGGCCTGCTCAAGGCAGCTGAAGACTTGAATGCCATCTGAAGTAATTTTATCCCAGGCTTTGCTTGAAAAATGAGGTCTTGCAATACTCTCAGTGAAACCTGAAGTGCAGTGCATGAAGTTAACCCATCACCTGTCCATCTTTGTCTCTGCTGCCCTGGAAGGAGGGACAGGACTGGCATAGCTCCTTCACTGGGGGAATCCTTCATATTGTAAAGGTGATAAATCTCGGTTGAAGTAAATAATGCTTGAACTGTGGCACTTCTGTACCTGAGGAGTTGCTGTCTGAGAATCTTAGCTGAGGCCAGGGTTCCTTGATCTTTTACACTTGACATTTTAAATTCACGACTTTATACATCCTATAACTTTGAGCCACCAATACTGGTGTCAATTAGATAAGGAGATTACTTTGTGCTATTGTTCCTATCTATTGCAATACTCCATTGGTTTTCTAGGCTGCGTGACAGGGAGGAGAGGTTAGGTCTGTCTTTTTCATGCTTGTGTGTTATCTATGCCAGAATGGAACTAACAGCACCAAAGTCCAATAATGTCTGCGAAACACTTTGCTTGGCTATGTTGGAAATTATAATGGGCTTGAAGCAGAGATTTTGGGCCTGGGATTCCTCTTCTTTTCCTTACAGCTGTTGCACGAAGTTCTTGTATTGTGAGAGTGAAGAGTCACCTCTAATCTCTGCAGACATGTTCCTACTTGCTGTGTATGTCCTTCTAATGTCAGAGCCCAGTATTGGATTAGTGCCAGGGTTAACATTAATGTGCATTTCCTTACCATGGAGAAGTGGGACAGCACATGAATATTATCTTTGAAATGCCCCTGGCAGGTTTTGCCAGCCATTTGTCCAAACTGTGCAACAACAATCATTTATTTAGACTGAACATGGTGCTCTGGTTAGGATCTGTATCACTTTCCATGGGATCTAACTTGCCTCTCTCCACTGCAACAAGTGCATCCCAGCACAGAGCTCTCTCAAGATATGTGGAGAGCTTAAATCGTGTTTTCTGGTGTGTCAGAAAAGAATGGCCAGCAGCCCAGTGCTTAGGGCTTATGCACCAGCCAGGCAGCAGAGCCAGGGCAAAACAAGAGCTCTACATGACAGGGAACAAGAACTTGGCCTGGACATGCCATGAGTGTCTTGAATGCCAGGCTGATGTTGTTCAAAAAGTTTCTCTCTTTATTTTTATCAAGCAGAGAAGCTTTTTCTTTCAAAGCTACCCTGAAAAAAACCCAACAAAAATACAATCTATCTTTCTTTGGCAACTACTACTAAGAGCCTAGCAGTTTAAGTTCCCCTAATAACATCTATACGAAGTAGGGAAGGTCTGTTCCACCGCATTTTACAAACCAGGACATGAGAACAACCATCCTGCAAGGTAAAATAGCCCTAAAGAAACAGAGCACTGACACAGTTCTCCTAGTTGAACTAGGCAATGCCTCTCTAGGTCTCATACCCTGAGTTACACAGGCTATAGGCAAACATGGTAGCCACTGAAACACTTATACCCTAACTTCTACCTCAGCCCATGTAACTGAGGAATCTGGATCTGCCCTCTCATGTCTGAACATGGATTCAGAAATCAGGCTTGTATATACAGCTTGAAAAGATACTTCTCGAAATCTTCTAGTAAGGCAAGCTAAAAAGCTACGATTTCCACAGGAAAAAAACACATGCTGTATGTCTTTCAAAGGCCTAACTATAGTGAAGTGTGATAATTGCCAACATGTGTATCTTATTTTCAAACTGTAATCCAGCCAATCTCAGTTAATAAACTGGATCCTGTATTTGTTTACAGTATTCTTTGTTTAAAAGAGAAGTCCCATTTATAATAATCTCATACACATGGAAGTAATTTTATTAATGTCTTATCAGTTGGTCATGCTTTTAGAAGATTCTTTATTCCAATTTCACTAAAGCAAGGAATATTTTACTTACGAATCTGATTAAAGAAAAATTAGTGGAACTTATTTGTTTGTTAAGCACTGCAGACAAAGTGACAATTATTTCTGGGTTTTCTGTTGTTGTACAACACTGGTATACTCTGAGCTTACCCAAAAGCTCTGCCACATGCCAGGTAAGAGTTTGTAACTGCAGCTGAATGGCCAATATCACCTTATTTTCCTTATTTTCCTTATATTCCAGTCTTTCCCACAGCCAGTTCACATTTCAGGCATTTGCCAGATGGAAGTGCTGCTGTCACCCAGAACAACCTTGCAAACAATGTCTTTCAAATGCTGCTCTCCACATTGTTCAGACTGCATAATTCCCAGGCAAACTAAGCCAAATTAATGACTTGGTTTTTTTTAATCTCCACTCCAAAAGAGTAGAAAGCCTGTACATAGGAGTTTAAAGGAGCAAGGACTTGCTGACAAAACCTGTGGTGAACTTAACATCACATTCAATTGTTTCTAACAGTTGCAAAACAGAATGTTCTTATTTCCAGTTCATTTCAGTTTTACATCAGATTTAGACTAAACTATGATTGTATTAATAGAGAGAAGTAAATAGTGATGGAGTTTTTGCTGGAATATATACTTTTTCATTATTGTGCGTCAGCTTTCACGTGAGGAACCCTTTTCACTGATCTAGTTTCTGTTGGATTAATATATTTATGTTCCCTATTTTCCTGTATTTTGCAATCCCAAAATAAATATTTAACCATAAAAAAGGGATTTTTAATATTTCTGCCTAGTTTTGCTCCCCTTCCTTCCATATTCCTAGCAAGCAGATCAACTGTGAGATATCCACATTCCCTCTGAGCAGTGTCTTGCTTCCCAAAAAGCTTCCTGGACATCAGTGGATGTCCTTGTTATGTCTGGCAGCAGCTACCAAACTGTGATTCACCAGCCCAGTGAGATTCTGGCAGTTCCAACAGGGCGACTAGCCTGACAGAAATACAATTGTTCATATAATTTATAGGGTTACAAGCCCAACAGAAGAAGGATAAAATGAAGGAAAATTTGGGAAGGAAATCTAGGGTAAAAGCTAAATAGCTGTGAACACAAATATCACAATCTGGTTCTTGATCATAAACAGCGTTTTTGAATGCTGTAGGACTGTTGCAGATGTTTTGTGATGCAAAAGAGAGAGGCAGTCCTTGGCATTTGAAGATCACCTGTGCATGCCATGATGCTTCATTCATAAAAACATTAACTGTGCACCCCAGTGGCCACCTCCAGATACCATTTCAGCTCTGTTGTAGAAATTGTGCCAGTAGCTCATATGGACAAATGGAAATTATTATGCCTTGGCTTTATTCAGCTACAATGTCATGAAGGATTTTTCTTCATAAGACTTCATCCTACTTAGACCAAATCATCATACTTGTTTGGCTGTTTCAAAAGAACCACTTTGCAAGCTTATCCTTGTGTTCACTAAATGATACAATAAAAGTTCAGTTCAAATGCAGAGCTAATTCCACAGCATTTCATTTCATCTAGTTTATTGTTTCATCATGTTTATTAAATGTTTAAGAGGTCAATGTCTTATAATACCCAAAGAATGGAAGTTAGTTAAGATCCACATCTAAAACTAATAAACTTGTCAAAACCTATAGGGTCTGACAATAAACATCACATTCTTTTGTGATAACAACTCCTTCTTTACAGAAATCTGCACTTCATAAAACTGGAATTGAGTTGTTAGATTCATGTATCTGATTATGGTGAACAGGGATGCTGGGTACTCAGGAGACTGGTTGTGGGAATGAGCAAGGGCATGCAAAGGCACCTAGTTCTCCACAGAAAACTTAGTGTGGGTACTAAGACAAAAGGCCATTTGGAGGTATTGAGGGAAAAGCTGCCCTGAGTATTTACAGCAGTGAAGTGCCACACTTGTGAATACCAATTTTAGAAAGTCAAAATTTTCTAGGTCATTCAGCTCAAAAGTTGGAGGACAAGCAGTGGAAATCTGAAACTCTGGTTCTTTCCTCCTTTGAGGTGTTTCCACACCTTTGGGCTGCTCAATGACACAGAGTAGGCTGGAGAAATCATTGCCACATGCTCGTAGCGTTCACTCTCTTTGGCTGCACTGGTCTTGATTTATGCTGCTCTGGCATCACAGAGCAGCTCTCAGTGCCCTCACCTGGGGGATTATACCAGCGAGGGGCAGGCAGAAGCCACCGTGAGCCCCCGTACTGATCTCTTGTAGCCCATTCCCAGTGGCTTTTGTTATTCGAGTTCTCAAGGTGAGGGTCCACCTGGATGCTCAGCCAGACTTCAAGAGTCAGGCGGAAGCCAGGACAGAGGAAGACTCTCATTGCAAATTGCACCTTATGAGAGATGGGCTGCTGAAGTTTGAGTATGAGTAAAGGAACAGGAGGGAACTTCAAAGGGTGAAGAGCCTTTGAAGTTGCAGGTTATTTTCCTCAGTGTGGATGCTGCATGAAAGAATTGTGGCAAGAGCCTCTGAAAGCACATTTGAAATGCTGACACCCCAGGCAACAGGTTGGACACAGGGTTGTCTTGACCTTGGCTAAGGTACATGGAAAAGATTTCCAGCTTCGCACTGGATGTCCTTCCATTTGATCAAATGACATAAGGTTGTGTTTTCGGAGGTTATCTTAATTTTTTTGTGCCCATCAGAATGTGAAAGGAATGCAGATGGAAGGTTGATTTGTTTTGGGTTTGGTTTTTTTTTATTACAAAAGAAGTGAGGTCTAGTGGAAACGATTTACTCCAAAGTGGAAACTCATAGCTCCAAACATGTAGGTGCCTAAGCAGACCTTGCTTCCTTGCTCAGGCAATAGATACTATGTCAAACTGACCTGGAGGATTAAACAGTACTTTGTTTAGGGGTAGTGCTATGAGAATTTCCAGTGTGGAAATCAAAGGTGTCTTTGGCTTGAAGAGAAAGAAAACTAAGGATTAAGTGTTAGCAGTCTTGCTTCTTTTTTACTAATGAGGACATAACTGGTTAACTGTGGGGTTAACCTCAAGACACTTCAAGCTGTGTCACTTCTTTCTGTGGGAGACACTAAAAAGTAAAAATGAGGAAATACAGAAATGAGAACTTCAACTGTCAAATGAAGATAGTTTTATAGTGTTCATGCAGACAATATAGAAAAGTGTCAGTATTGGCCTTTTGTATAGGTCCTGTTGAAATAATTAGCGCTAAAGTGATGAAGCTTTGGAGAGTCCTGATATGCCATGAAATATTCATTTCTAGTAAGTAATTTAAATTAGAAGCATTGAAAAGAGGAATTATTCCAAGACTTCTCACAGTCTGTTGAACTGGTAGATGGGAATCAGGAGGGGGAGTGGGGAAGGAAAAGTTGTTTTGGTTTTGTTATCTTTTTTAACTCAAAGCCTGAGCTGTAGTTTACCGCTATTATTGATTAATCCCTTGCTATTTCACTCATGTAGTCACATGATGCTGACCAAAACTAGGAAGGAAATGTGTGAAATGTGTACCTAAGCCCCTTCTCCTGTTTCAGCAATTTGTATTGTGGGATCTAGAGTAGTATCAACTAGGAAAACTGCCCAAGATGTTGATTAACACTTTGTTGAAGACTTATTACCACCAAAATATGAGAAATTCTTCTCACTTGACTGGCATTATAGTAGTGAGGTCTCAATAGAAAAAAAAAGCACGTACTGTGGCAATGTTTGAAAAACTTCCCATTGTACTACTGTGTTGCCAGCCAATGTCATCCACATCTGCTTGGTAGTAAAAAGATTTTCAGCATTTCTTCTTACTAAAATGAAACATTACATATATATATGTATATCTTTTTTTTCACTTTAAATGAAATCACACACATTTAGTTCTCCTTTGAAAACAAGGTTCACACCACTTATAGTTTGGCTTCACTTCCTATCGCTCAGTTCTCTCTTTTTTCAATCATCTTTAGGCAGAAACTCCACTATGCCAACCAATTTTAAGCAGGATGCCTTAGATTAAATGGGCCCAAGCTTATGCAGCAGAGAATAAAGGGCATAGTGCTACAGCTTTAAAGGAAATGCCATCAGAGGAGTTTCACCCACAGACTGGGAGTCTGGAGTCTGACTTACCATGTGAGCTGAGCTCACATGAACTGCGAGTTCATCACAATTAGTGCTTTGCCCACGAGACTACAACAAGCCAGGAGAACAGTCAGGTGGTCGCTGTAGACCTTTGCATCATGACCAAATGGAAAACTACTGAGGCAGGGACATCTTCTGTCCTTAACCTGTGTTTCCAGCTGTCTGTTACCATTAATAATTCTTACTTGTTTGGGTTGGGACCGTGTTACCCTGGTGCAATACAAATACTCAAATGATTTTTTTCCTGCTTGAAATGCGTTTGCCTGTGGACACTGGCAGCAGACTGGCCTCTGTTTTATTCTCTTGATAAATCTACATGAGAGCCAGAGGTGCTGGATTTCTGTCTGCAGAGTACCACTGCAATGCTGAACTCTGATGGGACCATGTTCAACCATAGGACAGGTCCCTAAGGTTAAGGGGACCCTCCTTAACCCAGAGGTCACAACTTTGTAGCCATCCAACATGGTTCCACAATCATTCATCAAAAATGCTCATAGTGTAAGAGGAAATACTTCAAACTCACTAGATACCCATCAGTGTTAAGATGAATCTTCAAATAGAAAAAGACACTGAGCGAAGTCCTTCTATTTGGAAACCATATTTTTTCTAGAAAACAGTAAGTTTTTACCCTCTCTCACCTTCCCTGCATACCAATTCTTCAAATGGCTGAGCAGCCCATAACGCCCATAACGGAGTTATTTCCTTATTTCTATCTGTTAGCACTCATTTATCATCTGTTGTATCCCACACAGATTGCCAGCTGTCTTTGGGCCTTTCTGTTCCAGTTTTGAACGACATTGAGCATGACAGATTCAGGGACTCCAGAAACAGGGATGAATAATGTCTGTAGAGAACTCTACTAGCTTCTGAAGTGTAGCTCTTGGAAGTGTGGACAGAAGTTCAAAATCACATTATTTTACCACAGTTTTCCCCATTCTCAGGGCCACTAAAGTAAAATCTGTCCCTCCAAAGCTGTTGCAGTGCTGAGCCAGTTGCCCTCTCAGTAATGCTCCTGAGAAGAATGGGCACAAAGTGAGTCTTTTGGGGTGTCACTTCTCATGGGCAGAATAAAAAACTGCCAACAGATTCCTAAATGTTCCATTGCTCAGGAAAGACACGTTACCAACAACTCCATGCAAATGTCTGCCAACTTGTTTTTGCAGACTAAGTATTGTACACTAAGTATTCTATGCATATTAAATACCATTATTCTCCTGAATAGCCTTAAGTACTTCATAAATAATAAAAAAGAACAAAAAATGCTTTTAAAGCAAACTTGGTGCTCTGTCACCCCTTTGTCCTCATAGTATACAGTCACTATAAACATAAAAATGTAACAAAAAATATTTAAAACCCCCTACACAGATGTCACTCAGTAGTTTATTAAAATTGGTACTTATAGCAAAAGAAAATGGAGAGCAACTTTTTCAAATTAATTACAAAGGTGATGAAAACTTTATCTTCATACAGGTTTTGGATTGTTAATTTTGGGAGTGCACCTTTTAGATGCAATTATAAGGCACATCTGGTTTTATAGCAAATAAATGATTACTGTGTGCAAATCTAACCCCAGTGGTGTTTGCATGGTGTTATGTTTCGCTGGACACGCAGTTCTGTGCACTCAGTGGCCCTCTTGCACATATCAGATGTTGTCAACATTTTGGCATGGAATTCACTCAGTGCCACTTTCTGGATCCGTGTTCATGGCCCCAAGGTGCCGCATTGCTCCTGTGGGCAGAGTGAGCAGACAGTTGCATCATCCTGTTCTTGCACCTGTTCTGGAGGTATTTATTTTCCTCTGCCTCTTCTGTGTCTATATTGATGCTCAGACAGAAAAGGGAGATGGAGCGGTTTAACAGTAACACAAGAGTGTTTTACAATATGTGAGTATAAAAGCGCCAGTTTTAATGAGTCTGTCTGGAATTATTAAAATGCATAGCAGCAGAGAAACAAAAGAACAAGTTGTTTTTATTATAACTGGCAATTTACTAAGAAGCAGATTGTTGTTAATGAAACTACTCATATGGGTAAAATGGGCAGGAGTTGGCTCTACAGCTCTCTGAGGCTGAAATTTAATCACTTTGGTTAATTTGTTATTTATCCAGAATATTTTGTTTATTACCTTTTGTTCTTCACAAGTAACTCAGTGTGTACATTTCTCTGCTCCCCCTTTTCTGATTCTATGATTGTAGATCCTGAAGGTATCAATTTAAATAATTCAGCAGATGCTGCTGTCTGTAACCATAATTTCAGACAGGATCTTGGATACTTTTCCTAAAAAGATTGTCAGAACAAGTCTTCTCTCCTGGATGCTCTCTTAAACCACAGTCATGGTGTGCCACCCAGAGTTGGGATGGCAGAGCCTGGGCACAGAGTGGCTTTGGAGAGAAGATGAGGCCCTTTCCTGTCAAGTATCCCATGTTTCCCTAGAGATGAGTGACTTTAAATACAGCTTAAAAATAAATGCATCTTTCCATGAAAAAACACAGGGAAGAAAACAATGTCTCCAGTAGCTACATAGATACAATGTGTGGTGGAAAACTGATGCCTAATATGGTGCAAATGATTACCTATGCATGTTTTATTTAGCTGTGACTCACTTCTAAACAGATCATTCCTCATCCTGCAAGGGACAGAGTGGAGAGAGGGATAAAGAATGTCAACCCAGCCCCAGCTTATCTTGCTGGCAACACAAGAAGGCTTCCTTAAAATGTCTGTTTTCCCTGTTCTGTGGTGACTTCTACTGGGACCGACATTCCATGTCCCCCTCCGCACACGATAACACTCTGCATTTCCACATGCCCAACAGTATTTTTAGCACATATTACAATTCCCTAGATGGGAAGCAAAACCACAATGTTGTATCTCAGTCCAATGGTATCACTTCAGGACACAGCCATGAGCTGGTACTTAAGTCATACATCCTTAATTATATCAGATACATACTGGGATCACATTCTGTGCCCTGGAAGGTTGCTGTGGCATGTCATGTGTCAAATCACACCACAAGCAAAAAATATTCACTGTACCTTTTTTGGGCAGTTCTTGCAAAATATAACCTACGTGCACATTCCCCTTCTGTGCATGTGTAGGCAGCCAGACACCAGAGGTGAACTTGGGCTCTGAATCCCAGGGGTGCCCTGTTTGAGTCTCTCCCAGGGGTTGATTTAGTCACCCTTTACTGCACAGCACTTACTTCAGTGTGCTGAGTTCCAGTCTTGGAGCTGGTGCCCGACCTTCAGGTACTGCACTGAGCCACTTCTGAGCCCAGACCCTGCTCCTGGTCCTCACCATATTTTCACAGAAGATGTACCAAACTTTCTGAGTTTTTCCCAGGTTTAAGCACAACCAGCACCCCACATGACCACAAAAAATGCTCCTGCAAACACAGGGGAAGGTAGGATGCCAGCAGGTAGCTGTAGGGTGGGAGAGGGTGGACAGCTTCTTTCACACCAGAACTGAAAGCATTCATGAAACTCCAGCCGCTGCTGACTATCAACAGTATGAGCAACCTACCAAAAATATCCCCCTTCTATTTGTCCCACTTGAAGACAGGCACAGATGAAACTCTAGGGAGATAGAAATCTCTGGCATAAACCATGATGTTTCCTGAGGGGAAACGTTGCAATGAGATCTGGTGTTCATGCAGACTTAAGAGACACAAAAAGCATCTAGACAAGGCGTGTTCCATGCATTCTTCTGCCTGTATATTTCTGGGCTGTCTCATTTTTATGCCCACTAGGGAAAAATGCAATCTCTAAATTTTTATCTATATATTTTCAAAACTAAGAGATTGATAAAGAAGAATCCCTTGTGGTTTTGGGGCTTTTTATTTTTGTATCTGTAAAATTATTTTAATATTTTGAAATTATTAAAAAAACTCAGAACTGTACCACACTGAGGGTTATAGGATTTTTAATAAACATGATTTGGTTCAACCTCCATGTTTTTAGAGTTAAGAAAATGGACCCCGAGTTTTCTGTAAATAAGCTTTTAGAGAAATAATTCACAGAGCACACAATGACCAGAAAACATGTTTGCTATTTCACAGGGACAGCTGTAGCAGGAGGAGGAGAGACTTCTGACCAGGATCCCATCAAATGATGAAGTGAGATATGTGACCTTCCTAATAGAATTCTGGAGCATCTGTTTAAGAGTAAGCTCCTGCTGGCATGATTTCAAATCCTGACCAGAAATTAGTTCTCATCCACAGCTGTCTAAAGCCCAAATAAATTAGCTCAGGTTTTTCACATTGCTTCATTCTAACAGGAGAGACTAAAATGTTTGCATGTTGTGAATATTGCAGGTGTGCAAATCTTGGCCACTAAATAGAGCTTGATATGGTTTCATCTATTATTTTGATACAGCTGAACATTTTATGGAGTAGATTTTAGAAGAGAAATTACTGCTGAAGACCTCCAAAAAGAGGTATAGCCAGTGAGTGTTGAAATTCTATCATTTCTCAGAGAAAATAAAATTATTGAGTATTGAATATGTATTATGTATGAACAAATGCTTCAAGCTTATAATCTTGTGACTGGTCTTTATTCATATTTGGATCTAGTTTGATTCAGTGGAATGAAAGGGTCTAATCTTAAAAATACTTTTCTGCAACTATTGTGACAACTTCTCTTTGTTTTTTAAACAGATGGGGGATGCCTCCCCAGGAAGAGTAGAATAAAGAAGTCATGCACACTAGCTTGTACTGGCACAAGTGCTTTTATGAAGAGTAAATTGCTCACTGGAAAAAAATACAAATGAATTTGTATTTTTATAGAATACATATATAAAAAATACAAATTAATTTGAAGGTTGTGTTAAATGACTAAGTTCAGCTGAAACTTAATCACAGTCCTTGCAACCTGTAAGTATTCTTAAAACTGACAAAGTTAACAAAAACCTACATATCATAATGAGACTCTTTTATATATCAATGTGATTGCAAATAATTGGATATTGCCTCCACTTGTTATACATGGAAACTCGTGCTGCAGACAGACCTCTGACTAGGCAGGCCCTCCCTGGCCTTACCTTCCCCATGCTGTCTTTCAGGGTACTTAACAGGAAAGAAGACAGGGTGTATGTCATGCTTACACTGACCTGCCCTCTCCTGCAGCTGTTGGCAGGATATTCTGCAAGAAAGCTCCTGTGTTTTACAATCTCCTAGTTTTGTTTTCTAGTCTACCAGAGCTTAGGTTATGGCAGAGGGCATTCCCTGGCTACACAAAATAGAGCAAAGGAGTCCACTTGTGGTTGTTTATATATTTGGGTTGATTTATTCTATGAGGGGCAGTTTGTTACCACTCAGTTCTGCAGATCACTGAGCACAAGTGATCCATACTACTACAAGTTTTCTGTATCGTTATCCCTTAGACTTTAGTGCACATACTCAATAAATACCATGGTGGAGGTAGAGCTGTACCCTGCAGTGATTCCTGGAGGAGAAGGTTCCAGTGATCCCTGAAAGAAGGTCCTTCCTTCTCTAAATGGGACTGTTAGAAAACCTTCCCAGTGCTGGGGTTGTTGCCTGCCCTTTCACTGTGCCATATGTTAGCTTTTTAGGTAGTGTTTCAGATGTTCTCCCAATTCTTTTTCTTTATGGTGACTCCATAAGGACAGTTCTGTTTCACCAAAAATTACCATTATTTACACCAGTTTCCAGGGCACCATCCTTGGATTATGATTCTAGTGTAATTACTTACCTTCTTATTCCTCACTGTTCAGGACTGTAATGCTGGAGAATGGAGTAATGCTGGAGGAAGGTGACAGAGTAAGCTTTTGCACAGTTGAAAGAGACAGAAAACTAAAGGATCTGCAACCACTGCATAAATAAGCCACTTGACACCTTTAAAAGCTTCAACTTACTCTATTTTTGGAATAAAACTAGCATCTGTGCTGACAGCTTACATGCCAAGTTTCAGCTTGATGCAAATTTGAGAAATCCTGAATAAAAACTGCTAAATCTCAGGAGCATATAAACACTACCTGATCCTAACTGACATTCAAAACAGACAGTAGCTAAGCTGCAGTATTTATATAGTACACTACTTCATACTCCGAAAGATAGAAACTAATCTTCTTTAGGCTTGCTTTACCAAGTGTACAATTGGGTCACCTGAAAGGTTATTATAAATAGAACTACTTGGATAAATACAAATGACATAATTTGGCACCATTGTCTTGGGAAGGAGCCTGTACTCCTGAAATGCTCTCCAGCAAACCAGGCACCTTTTTATTCAATAACAGTGAATTCTGCAATATCAGCTGAAAATGTGGGAGACTGTGAATATTGGCTGGGTGCCAGACACCCACCAAAGCCTCTCTATCACTCCCCTCCACAGCTGGACAGGGGAGAGAAAATATAACAAAGGGTTCCTGGGTTGAGATAGAGAGAGATCACTCACCAAACACCGTCATGGGCAAAACAGATGCAAATTAGAGATATTAACTGAGTTTATTACTAACAGAATGACAGCAGGATAATGAAAAATAAAACAAGACCTTCAAAACACCTTCCCCCAGCTCTACCTCCTCCCCAGCAGTGGAGCAGGGGAGTCAGAGAATGGGAGTTATGGTCAGTTCATCACACATTGTTTCTGCTGCTTCTCAGGGAGAGCAGTCCTTCCCTTCCTCCAGTGTATTTTCAAGAATTATTATAATTTATACAGGGAACTGATACAGCTGTTTGTTTTATTATCTCTTATTTATATTCAAATAGTGTTTTGTAACTCCAGGATTCTCTACTGCCTTACTGTGTGTCTCAGGAACTCCACTGAAGATGAAGGTATTTGCAAAAAAAACATTAAAATATTTATTTTTTTTAAGGAGAATAAGTGCAGGAAATTTTAAAGGGAAAACATTTCTTAAAAGACAATTCAGGAGAAAGTCAGATATATGAACCCTATTATCTAGAACCTATCTATCAACCCTATATATTGTCAGTTCTTTTCTTTTATAATGTTTCTGCTCCTAGAGTCAAGCACTGTGGTAGAGTTTTTTTAATACAGGGATACTGTGTGGGGCAAGGACAGAAGATGGGATTATTAACCACTTTTCCTCTGGAGGTGAGAGAAACAAAACAGCATTATTTGTTCATTTATTAAGTAACTTTAGTCACCATTACATTAGTTGTGTTTGCATCACTCCTTTTATCCCACGCAAACTGTGGAGTTTTTTGTGCTTTTTGGTGGACAAGAAGGTTTTACTAGAATAGGCACTGTTTAGGAAGGAACACATTTTGAGTGAGTATGAGTATTTATGTAAAAGAAGCCAGACAATATTCATAAAACTCATCTTGATCTTATTTACTTACATTTGTGCTTTTTTTTAAAAAGGCCCTTGGTGAATGCACTTCTGCAACATGCACTGAGTGCTGCCTGTAGCCATGTGCCAGTGGTGCAGGGTGTTTGAGTGGCACCCACATCACACAGCACAGGGATGCCCTTGGCACCCATCCATGTGCACTTCTGGTGCTTCTGGGAAATCATGTGTCACTTGCTGCCTCTTGCTGGCACACAAGGAGCTTCTGATGTCTGAGCCCATGCTGACTGAAGAAATGTCCTGAAGCTGCTGCCTCCCCCCAAATCTGCTGTGAAACCTCAGGTGTGCTCCTCAGGGGTATGAATGTTTCAGTCTGTATGTGTGATGGGCCTATAGTGGCACTACAGAAGAGCTGGGGTCTTGTTGGGAGTTTTTCTCTCTCTTCTGTGGTTTTGGTCTGTGGCTGCCATAGCACTGCATGGTGTTCCTTGTCTCTACTCTCATAGCTACTCCAGGCAAGTTGCTGAAAAGCAGCCAGTGGGTCTACAGCAGTGCCTAATGGGAAATTTGCAACTGATAGCAGTGGGGGAAAGTTAAGAAAATCTTGTGAAAGAGTTGGTTTTGAAACTGATGGTGTTTACAGGAGACAGGGGAGAGAGCCCTTGTACACTTTTAGAAACAACTGGCTTTCTCAAACAACTTGCCCTGAGCAGGGAAGATGGGAAAGTAAAGCAGCCCTGGAAGAGGGAAGGCTGAGCCTAGGAAAGCCAGGCTGACACAGCACCCAACAGGTTCTGCTTGGCCAGGTGCTGAGCTGGGGCACATTGTAGCCTGTGCTACAGTTCTGCAGGTGGATCCAAACCAGACTCCAGCTGCACATGAGGAACCAGATTTTGGGAAAACTGTCCTCTGGGCTTGCTCTGCTGCAGGAACAGCACCACTAACACTTGTAGAGGCTCCCCATCCACTTTGGTTTCCCCTAGGTTTATAACCACAGATGAAAAGCAGAGGTGATTTATCTGACAGACCAGCCTGAGAAGCAGGCAGGAAGGTCGCAGATTCACTGGCAAGGACTGCACCATTCAGTGGGAGGGCAGCATCTGCCCCAGCCCTCTGATTCTAGCTACCATCATATGTGTGCCAGAGGCCTTTCTTTCTTAGGAGATTCAAGACCTCCACAAATTCAGACATCTGTCCTATTTGTAGAAGTTAGCCATTAATAGGAAAGGTAATTAGAGTCAGCTAACCAAGACACTGGAAGAAGCAGGCACTGTATGCATCCCATTTAGACATTACAAAGGAAATACCACATGCTGCATTAAAAATGTGAAATTCTTGACAGTCTGCAAGCATCCAGCTCTTAATCCTGCCCAAACCAACATAGGGGGTTAATATTGTCTATGTTATTTGCCCTAACAGTTTCAAGGATACTCATGCAAATCACTGTACACATGATCTTATCCCATATTTATTATCTTTAAAGCTCGAAATCTAGGTACTTCTACCATGTCAAACATGTCTGTGAGCTAATAAGTAATTTCCAAACGCCAGGAACCCGGAGTGCGATGTTTTCTCAGCGAGGCTGGCCCCCTTCCCTGGAAAAGCCGGCGTGCCGGCGCTGGAGGGAGCTGCAGCCCCGGCTACTGCCGCCTCCACCGGCACCTCCGTTCGCTCCCCAGCACCCCCTGTTCCTCAAGCTCCTCCTAGGCAAAGACGATGAGCATATTGAAATTATTTAAATTGTATCTCTCGCCGTCACTTCAGCTCAAGACCGCTGTCTTTTTAAAGAAATCAGACTCGATTGTTAATCACTAAGTAAGAGGAGATTTGCAAAGCCATGCTAAAACAAATGTTAATTCTAACAATATTTTACAATTTTATAGGTCACATGACAAAGGTACAGAAGCTACTTTCTGAATTAAACATTATTACTGCTTCCTCATTTGAACCTTCTATAGCATGGCATATTTGTTTCTTATTTCCAATTTGAATAGAAATTGGATAAAATTCTGTGCCTAATATCTGCCTCTATCTCATTTAAAAGTAAATTCCAGACCAGACATGACAAAGGTAGTGGGTTATCTCCCAGCCTTAACGTCTGTCCCTTGCTATACCTTGGGGAAGGCTATGCTACTGTTATATTCTGTACAAGTGAAGTTAACTGAAATTTAGATTGAATAACCAACACCAGCTTTCTGGAGAGAAGAAATGGGAACCTTAGTAACTTTGAGAGCTCACTAAGTGAATGCTCTTCACTTGGTGAGTTTTTCTCTTTCCATATCTTTCTCCAAGTGTTTGCATAAACTGCGTTACCACAGATAAGCTCCCTCTGAAAAAAGCTATTGCATTTCTAAAAGAAATGCTAATGATTTCTTTCAACCCAAAGGTCCTGTTCCCTGGCAAGAGGTAATATAATGTTCACCTTATTCAGGCGGACAAAACTGAGTTAATCACTAACCTAGAAGATCATCTATAGCTTAGGCACCAGAGTGGCTAAGCCTTTTTAAGTTGGCTGGTACAGCTGTTACACTGCACCAGTCAGTGATTACAAGGAACCCAAGGTGAAAAAATAACGATGCAGATAAGACAGAACTTCTGATTACCTCTTCCTTCTCTGTACTAGGAATGCCCAAGCTGGATGCATCCCAGCTGGTGATATACCTTCAATCAAAAGTTTACCATTTGCCAAAGAGAAAGATATAATTGTCTGCCAAGACAAACCAACTTGCATATAAGTGCCTGAGAAGATTATCTGAGTTCTTTGCACCATTTTTTTTATACATGTTTATAAACTTTTTTTTTTAAAGGAGACTTTTCAAGTACTGGAGGATGGCCAAAGGGTAAGCGAGAGCTATAGATTAGTTCATCTAATGTTAGTCACAAGGGAAATAACGTGGACTTAGCTCAGAAGGGTTTGAGTGCACCTTGCATATGTGCTTCTGGAATAGAAGGAGCTTTTCTCTCTTGCAAGTGAAGGCACATGATGAGTAAAAGAGTAAGCCAAGCTCAAGGTTGACATATTTTCAAATTTGCAGCAAGAATAATAAATCTAAATGGGCTAGCTTGTTAGCAACGGCAGATGGATTCACAATCATATGGATTCTTTTGGACAAAATTCTTCAGATTTATACCTTAGTACAACTTCACGGGAAACAGGTGGCTGCAAATAGCAGAGGTTGGACAAGACTGGGGCCGACTCTTACAAGCTCTGGGGCTGTGCAGTCTCAGAATAGTCATGACTTGTGAGCAGACATGAACTTCCATCTTCCCTAAAGGATGATGTGGGCAGGTGGTACAGGAGGGTACCACAGCTCGGGATTTAGCGGGCCAGGGAGTCCAGAAGCTACACTATCTCTAATTTTTGTGATTCACGCGGCAAGTGTGGTGAGCTCTCCAACTGAGTCGGCAGAGTAGCAGGTGGATTTTGGTGGCATCTTGCCTGAGTTCTGCTAAAAGGTCACTGAGAAAGATGTTTCTTTGTAAAACATTTCCATTTCAATGAATCAGGTCTTTCTGTTGAAACAGAATGTTTTGCTGAAAACCTGTTGTGTTGGAAAACTCCCAACCATTTCTTTCTCTCCTACTCCCATAGAGAGGAAATGGGTTGTCTCCAGCCTTTGCTTCCTCTTTTAATGTTTCAGCCATTCTGTGCTTTCCCTTATGCCCACTCAGGGTCCATCTCACAAAGCACGCATCTGCTAAATGGCCCAAGTATTTTGTACTGGGAATTGTATGAGACCTTTAAAAGGTATGAAGAGAAAGAAACAGTACTACTCCCATAAGTGAGACACAGTACAGATGTGTGATGGGAGTACATCAGCAACTGAATGGCAAAATGCAGCCTATATTTCCTGAGGGTCACGTGTCACTTCGATTCCTGAAATACCAGTTTGCACCGGAGATGTTTGACATCATTTGATTGCAAACACTAGTAAACCATTTGAGGACCAGGGAAAATCCTGTAACAGCCCAAACCTATCCCCTAATGTTACTGAATTAAACCAGGGGCAATTTTGGCTATAGCTGAATTTGACTTCTGACTGCAGAGAAACATGTGAGATCCAATCAATATTTGCCGTGATGATACTAGGCAGGGAATTTAGCCCTTTTTATTTTTCACATTTGTGTATCACTCCTAAATGCCAGTCTCTGTGAGTGTATCTATTACTTATAAGCATTTACTAATCATTTGTGAACAAATGTTAGCATTTGGTTTGGTTCCATCTGTCATTCCTAGCGGCGGTCTGCGCCTGGCCACGTCATGCACAGAGATGTGCCAGCGACTTTTCCCCCTTCCTGACAACTCAAACTCTTTGGATAGAAGAGATATATTTGTGAAGCATTTTAAAATAAGGTGTCAAGAAGGTCTTATTCCAGTTGAAAGAGTCAACAACCTGCTAAGGCAGGACTGTTCTTCCATGAATACAAGAAAATCTGTTCAGGGTCACATCCTGCCTGTGTCCCCCACACAGTTATTCAGGGGTGTTACTGCAGTGTGCATATGTTTATCAGAGCCAGCAGTGTGGTGTGCCAGCACGGGGTCGAGTGAGACTGCAAACTCCTCCAGGAACAGCAAGAACTGTAGACCCAGGCAGCGTGTACTTGGGCATGAGCAACAGTTTTTAGTTGAACTTTACCTTTGCCCCTTTCACCAAAAAATATGGTGAAGTAGCTGGCACCATGTGATTTAAGATTTTTAAGCAGCTTAGAAAAGATGTAACAAAACAAGGAAAGCATCCTTTGGAATACAGGCACTGAGTGTGTTTGGCCCTTTGTCAAGGCTCCCAGGCCATCTGGCCAACAAATTCATGAAGTCATGTAAAATGGCATTCTGTTTAGTTTTGAAAGTGGTGTATGTTGTATATCTTACAAATCTTGACTGCTAGAATGTCTTTATCCTGTTTTCTGACTGCTCCACTGTTCACTACCCCAGTTCATCACTTTGGCAACAAATTACTACAGGGTCTACATGCATTGCCTCATTACATGCAGCACTGCTGCTCCCAGCTAGCATCCATCCATGATGGAAAACTGAAAGCCAATTTAGACATGTCTTTCCCAGCCATGGTTATATTTTTGACTGCCTTGTGGATCTATGAATGATATTGAAATACTTTTAGCTTCAAACCCTGGGCACCAGATGTATGCTACATTCGTTAGAAATAGGAAAATGTGTTTGCTTCTCTTTCAGTAAATGGTTGTTTTGCTCTCTTAAAAAAATAGGAAGAAATTTTTTGTGCCTATTTTCATAATTGTCATGAGTCAAAATATTCACCTGAATTAGTTTAGTTCAATAGAGCACTTCAAATAGCACAGGAGAGCATAGACAATAGAAGTTGGTGTCTCTGATGTTGCATTAGCTTTTTGTGACATAATCTTGGTAGAAAACTACTTCAGCATTTTTGACACTGTCAAAAATCAGGCCTTTATAGCTCAATGGAACTGAAAAAAAATGAATTTGTTTCTATACTTGCCTTTCTATATATAATTTTTTCTTTATTTCATCTTTCTTTGCAGGCTCAAGAGAGCAAATCCTTCCATGTTTCAAGCTGGCACAGCTCCACAAAACAGTTGTGCCAATTATTTCTAGCTGGGGACTGCCACTGGGTGTAAAGCTGCTTGTACTGAAGCTGTTGAAATTACTATCATTATGTTATTTCTTGGCATGGAAAGGAAAAAGATGAGTGAGTGTTTGGGGGGCTTTGTTTAAGTGAAACAGGCCGTTTATTCATGCAAACTGCTGAAAGCCACTGGGAAGTAAGCACAGCGAGGAGAGTGAACTTCTTAGAAAACCAGATCGCATATTTAACTTGGTAAGGAGACAAAGCCATTTCTTAGTGAAACCTAAAAAAACTCCAGGTCTGCCAGTTCCTTCAGAAAGGAAAAGCCTTTTTCAATGTGTTAGATTAACACTGCAGTACCTATTGTGCCTTTGCTTTTATGACTCTTACAGAAATCTTTCCCACAACTCCTGCAGGAGCTATTTGTGTAGTGCCAATGCTCAGAAAAACCATCATATGGTTTCCCTCCACCTGAAAAAGAATTTTTTTCAAATTTGTTTGAAAAAAATTTGTTTTTGATCATCTCGAATGCCATCCACAGTCGGTTCCTGAAGCTGGGAGGTGTCTTCAGACACAAAATTAGAGTGGTCTGAATGAAACTTGTTTTGTCTGGCAGCTAGTGGTTTGAAGAATTTAAATTGGATGTAAGTTGGGGTACACGACATTGTCCCCCTCTCACGCAGCAGAGCTCCTGCAGCTGCTCACACCAAGCCAAGTGGCAGGTCAGTACCTCACAGCCAGTATGTGTTACAGTCTGGTCTGGATGTTGTATTGCAACCAGCTCAACACAGCACCTCTTCTGAAGATGGTTTTTCTTCATACACTTAGAGCAAAGCTCCAGCACAGCCAGGGAGCTGCACTGAGGCTCAGACAGCAGGTACCGCCTCAGGCTCCCCGAGACGGGCCCAACGGAGGGGCAGGACCCACCACTGCACACCCCTGGCACCGCTCGGGCTTTGCCATCAGAGACAGGACCACGCTCACACATTCATTCTACATTCATTTTTCGCGATACGGCGCAGTCCTTCGCAATAAGGTTTTGACTCCACCATATGGTGTAGTGGGCACGGTGTTATTCGGTCGAAGGTTGGATTTGATCATCTCGAAGGGCCTTTTCAACTTTAATGATTCGCAGATTTCTGTATTTTCTCATTGGAGCGTGACCTGAAGCGGCGAGGAATGTGCCCTGGGGCGACAGGGAGGTGTGAGAGGTGCCACTGACAGCACGGCCTGTGCCGGCGGAGCAACACCCAGCACCACCCGGCGTGACGGAGGCGCGGGCGTGCCTAGCGGTGTCCGCCCCGAGGGCCCGTCACCCAGCTGTACATTTATATATATATTTATGTTTATATTTGTTTATTACCCGTCTATTTCCTCGTCTCCACTCCCGGGTCCCGTCAGTGCCCCACACCGCGCCCGGCACCCCTTGCCAGGGCGGCTGCGCGGGGCCAGCCCCAGCCGCAGCCCCGCGCCGGTTCCTGCGCCGCGGAGTTTCCGCCGCCGTGTCCTGCGCTCCCCCGCGCCGCGCCCCGGTCGCCAGGCGCGTTTCCACGAGCCGCCTATGAACAGCATGGCGGCGGCCGCGGCCCCCGCTGCTGCCCGCGGTCTGTAGGTGGCGCGGCGGCCGAGGGG
>VXAZ01007542.1:2411-20810 GCA_013399875.1 Gymnorhina tibicen
GTGAGAGAGGAGGAGAGATGGAGAGAAAGGAGGAGAGAGAGAGGGAGACAAAGGAGAGGGAGAAAAAGGAGTGGGAAAGAGAAAGGAGGGGAGAGAGAGGGAGACAGGAGAGATGGAGAGAAAGGAGTGGGAGAGAGGAGAGAGGGAGACAGGAGAGAGGGAGAGAAAGGAGTGAGAGAAAGGAGGTGAGAGAAAAGAGGAGAGAAAGGAGGAGAGAGAGGAGAGACAGAGAAAAGAGGGATGCATGAGAAGAGGAGAGGGAGAGAGAGAAAAGTGGAAGTAGAAAGAGGGAGAGAAAAGAGGAGAGAGCAGAAGATAGTCACCACCTGTGGATCCAACAGCATCCCCTGGGTTCTCCTTCACCCTGGGCTTCTTTGTTGTGGGGGTCCCAGAGTCATTCTTCTGGGGGTACCAGCTTTACACAGTCCAAGTTCTGGGTATGCATGGAGTGATCAGAATGGTGTTCCTATAACTTGGGGTGATACATGTATGAGCAGTTGTTTCCTTTCCCACAGTTTGCCATGGTTGCAATTTTTGTCCAGATGCATTAACCAGCATGTGCTAGCCAGATCTTACCTCTGCCCGGCCTGGAATTAGCGCCTTCCTGTCACAAATTCCTCCCTTCTGTGCTTATCTCAAGTTCCTGTTCTTGTGGCTTTTGGCAGGTTCTTTCCATGACCTTTGCAGTGTTTGAGATGAGCAGCTGTGCCTTACAAGTCCTTACACCACCCAGCACTACCAATGTAACCCCTAAGCTATATCTCCCAGTGCCAGATCTAGATGCCTCTTGAACACCTCCAGGGATGGTGACTCTTCCACCTCCCTGGGCAACCTATTCCAATGCCTGACCACCCAAACAGTGAAAAGTTTTTTCTAATATCTGATCTGAATCTCTCCTGTCTCAGCTTAAGGCCATTTCCTCTGGTCGTCTCACTGCAGACATGGCAGAAGAGACTGGCCCCCACCTCACTACAACCTCCTTTCAGGTAATTGTAGAGAGAGAGATGAGGTCCCCCTGAGCCTCCTCTTCTCTAGACTAAACAAACCCAGCTCCCTCAGCCATTCCTCATAAGACATATTTTCTAGACCTTTCATGAGCTTTGTTGCCCTTCTCTGGACATGCTCCAGCACTTCAATGTCCTTTTTAAAGTGAGGGGCCCAAAAGTGAACACAGTAATTGAGGTGAGGCCTCACCAGTGCTGAGTACAGGGGGACAGTCACTGCCCTAGTCCTGATACCTACACTATTTCTGATACAGGCCAAGATGCCATTGGCCTTCTTGGCCACACTGCTGGCTCATATTGAGCCAAGTATCAACCAGTACCCCCAAGTCCTTTTCTGCTGAAAAGCTATCAAGCCACTCCTCCCCCAGCCTGTAGCGCTGCATGGGGCTCCTGTGACCCAAGTGCAGGACCCGGCACTTTGCCTTATTGTACCTCATTCAGTTGTCCTCAGCCCATTGATTGAGTCTGTCCAGCTGTCTCTGCAGAGCCTTCCTCCCCTTGAGCAGATCAACAGTACCACCCAACTTGGTGGTGTCTGCAAATTTACTGAGTGCACTTGATCCCCTCATCCAGATCATCAATAAAGATGTTAAAGAGGACCAGCCCCAAAACTGAGCCCTGGGGAACACAGCTAGTGACCATCTGCCAACTGGATTTAGCTCCATATACCATAACTTTCTGGGCCTGTCCATCCAGCTAGTTTGTTACCTAACAAAGAGCCCACCCATCCAAGCCATGAACAGCCAGTTTTTCTAAGAGGGTGCTGTGGGAGATTGTCAGGTGCTTTACTGAACTCTATCTAGACTACATCCACAGCCTTTCCCTCATCTACTAAGTGGGTCACTGTCATAGAAGGCGTCTTGGTTTAAGACAATTTAAAGTGGACACTCCGAAATGAGTTACCTCTTTAGTTTTAACGAATCCCTTTCCACCAATAAGGAGAAACTAATACAAGTAGATATAAGTGAAAAAATAAATTTACTAAAAAATGAAACAGCAACAGGCAAAGAATAAGTTATCGTCAGTAGTTATAAAGTTGCTGAAATCCCGCAGTCCCTGTGAACAAAGAGAAACCCAAAATGGTGAAGTGTCTCCTTCCCCAAGAGGGTGCCTGCTATGTGTGTAGAAAGATACAAAGGGAAAAGACAACAGCAGCCCTCCTTCCAAGATGGCGTGCTCTCCAGGTGACTGTGTGGTCTGTGAGACAAAAGGGAGATGGCAGACTAACCTCGCTTGGTGCACCCTTGCCCCTGGAAGAAAAAAAACTAGGAAGGTAGGAGCTTATGAAGCAGTTTAGCGGCAGATGGGAATTGCTGGCATTTGTGGGGGTCAGTGCTACCGCTTGCTGCCGCCTGCCACCCGCTGGACTTTGCCGGTGGTGGCGCTGCTCTCTTGGGTCCCTGCTTTCATGGGGGGGAAGAAAATGGACTCTCAGGCACTGATGAATGGCAGCCCAACCCCGGACCAGCTTAGGCTTTGCACTGCTGACAGGTGTTGCAAATTTTACTCTGAAACAGTTTTTGATCATAAAATGCAGCTTCTTGAGTTGCTACTTCTGTGAGTCCAGAAACCTGCCTGAAACAACCCCCTCCAGAGGCCAGAGAGAAACAGAAAATAAACCACAAAAGGGAGCCTCTGCCTTGAGCAAGAGCTACAAGGCGAAAGGGAGAGAGAGAGCCAAAATGGCAAGAGCGAGAAGGCTCCCTGCGTGGTCCAACTTTTAAAAGCCCTGGACACCCCCTGCCCCGCTGTTCCGTTTCTGGCTGTGCTGCAGGGTCTTAAAGAGACAGTAACAATTTTGGGCGCAGATAGATATGGAATACAATAACATTTTGGGTTACTCAGGGCAAAGGAGATCAGGTTAGTCAAGCAGGACCTTCCTTTTGTAAATCCATGTTGGCCAGGGCCTGATCCACTGATTGTCCTGCATGTGCCATGTAATGGCACTCAGGATCATCTCTTCCATAACCTTGCCTGGCACCGAAGTAAGGCTGACAGGCCTGTAGTTCCCTGGATCATCCCTCCAACCCTTCTTGTAGATGGGCATTACGTTTACTAATTTCCAATTAGCTGGAACTTCTCTGGTTAACCAGGACTGCTGGTATATGATTGAGAGTGGTTTGGCAAGTTCTTTTGCCAGTTTCCTCATTATTCTGGAGTGGATCCCATCTGGGCCCATATAACCGNGATCCCATCTGGGCCCATAGACCTGTGGGTATCTAATTGGCATAGCAGGTCACTAACCATCTCCTCCTGGATTACGGGGGCTTCACTCAGCTCCTGGTCCCTACCTTCCAGCTCAGGGAGCTGGTTATCCTGAGGACAACTTGTCTTGATATTAAAGACCAAGACAAAGAAGGCATTAAATACCTCTGCCTTTTCTTCATACCCTGACACTACACTACCCTCTGCATTCAATAAATGGAGACTCTCCTTGACCCTCCTTTTGCTGCGAATGTATTTATAGAAACTTTTTGTTGTCTTTAATTGCAACAGCCAAATCAAGTTCTAGTTGGGCTTTCGTCCTTCTCATCTTCTCCCTATATATGTCCCTCGTGACATCCTTATAGTCCTCCCAAGTTATCTGACCCTTCTTCCAGAGATGATAGATTCTTTTTTTTTCCCCTTAAGTTCCAGCCTAAATTTTCTGTTTAACCAGGCCAGTCTTTCCCCAACAACTTGTCTTTCTACACATGGGGACGGCCTGCTCCTGAATATTTAACAATTCCTTTTTAAAGCACATCTAGCCTTCCTGGATGCCTTTGCCCTTCAGGACTGACTTCCAAGGGACTTTGTCAATAAATGTCCTAAACAGGCCAAAGTCTGCCCGCCAGAAGTCCAAGGTGGAATTTGGCAGTCTTAGTAGGAACTGTCTGTGCTGAATACAATACTGTATGTAAGCCAATGAACTTTTTTAATAGCTGACTTTGTTTCATCTATATTACACCTAAGCTTGTCAAATCAGGCTTTCCTATTACTGTTGTCTTTGAGACCCTCTCTGAACTAGTTCCAAAGGTTTGGTATGTTTCCCTCCCAGCTGTTCTTGAACCTTAGGTGCATCAGGAAGAAGATAACTGGTATGAGAGGAAGGATTCTGTTCTTTCATCCATCAATTCGATGATCCTTTTCTCAAAGTTAGTATCAGTGGAGTGTAATGGGACAGTGTCTTCACAGGAGCATCACCAGTGATGAACCAGAGCTGAAGTCAATATAGTGGTGGTCTTGCCTTGGTTTCCTGCTCCATATGTTGCTGTGTGAAGTCTTGGATGTAAGATCTTACATAGCAAGATTTTAAAAACAGGCAAACAAGCAAACAAAAAAACCCCAACCAACCAACAACCAATTAGTATGCAAGGTACAGATCTTCAATCTGCAGACTTCAACCTGTTTTCTCAGGCAAATTTTACACAAGTAGCCATGAGCAATGTTAATGAATTGGCATTTGCCCATTTGTTGCGATAAAATGGGATTCTATAAATCTAGTGGTCATTTCTTACTGCTCTAACTCTTGTTTGGATAACTTGGTGTAGCTCTCAAAGCAAATTCTGCACCTCTTTTCTACCCCCCGACAAAGGTAGTAAGTCAAGGTAGTAAGACCTGTAAATGTTAGGCTGGTATAAAGGTGTTTGTGTCCCTGTGCTAAGTAACCTCTCCAGTTCAAGTGAAAACCTGATCATATCTTTTGTTGCATTTTTCTTGTTTAGTCTTTCAGTGAAAATGTGAGTGAAAACAAATGTCAGGCTCACATCTATAGGGAAGACTTTGCATAAGAATTCTAGAATTTGAAAACTTTCATCTCCCACTTTAAAACAGATAAATGGGGTACTGTTATGGTTTACTGAAATTATTTTTTGTTTCAGTCACAGCTCCAGAACTACAAATGCCTCAGAAAATGTAGGGGTAGACAAATTAGATTAAATGGAAGAAAGGCTTGTGATTATAAGATGCAGGAAAAAAGACAGAGAAGATTGCCTTGAATGTGAGATTGCCTTGAACGTGGACTTGGCAAACTTGTTAGTGGCTGTAGATTCTAAAAGATATAAAAGATTTAGTAAAAATGTTAGTGGCTCAGTGTAATACTTCACAAATAAGCAAGTTAAATGTCCAAGACCATTCTGTAATGATTTCTGTATAATGTGGGCTTTGACTAGTGTGATGCTATTTGCATTTCAGGTTTTATTTGCCATTTTTCTAGTGCTACCACTTCAGGTAAAGAGGAAGCTGTCAACTGAACTCGGTGCCTTTTAAGCTCCTTTACAGTTCTGCTTTCCGAGACTGAAGAAGAAGAAAATGGAACTGCAGTTATGTATGAATTGGGACAATATTTAGCAACTTCTGTATAGAGTTTCTGGTACTTCATATGTAAATATCTTTGAAGTGGTTCTGATGATGTGCCATTCACAAACCTGGGAATTGTGTGGAAGAACAGTAATTGGCATGGCCCAGTGCTGGGGCATATCCTAGCTGCTTTCTAGCATAAATGATCACGTTCCAGGGCATGGGAATGTTTCCAGACAAGACTTAACTTATGAGTACAGATGTTAATCCTTGATTCTCCTAAATTCTTTATGGAATAAGGCATAGAAAGGACTCTTCACAAGGGGTTTTGGATGCTTCAGAAAGGTAGGTTTAGGAGAGAATGCCTCCCATTTATTTTGGGACAGTAATTCTGTACTCCTGTTTCCCTTTCAGAGGGTTTTAGGGGTTGTTTATAGTGGTTGTTTAAACATCTTTCAGAATGCAGTCACCTTTCCAGAACCACCTTTCTGAGATGAATAGATGTGTCTGCCCTCTGTCAGGCTATTGCTTGCATATGAATGAACATATTGTGGTCTTTCATGGAAGTGCTGTGCATGAAGTATGCTTTTTAGGGTTGTGAGGAATTTAATTCTGATTTAGTGTGTATGTGTGTGAATATTAAGAGGCTTTGTTTACTGTCTGGGTGATGTAGTGGGGGGGACAGTCTTGCATCTCAGGCAATGGATCTTTTATGTGAGCAGGAGAGTGGAGAGACCACTTTATTTCCTCAGATGTTTCTTCCAGTGAACAGTAAAAGCTATTTTGAGCTGACTTTATTGATCATATGGGTTGATTTCCTGCAGACTCTTCTGTGTTTGATTGTGAATTATTGGAGTTGAGTATAGTCATAGTGTAGATGAACCAGTAAAGCATTTCTATTAATCCTAACTATAAGCAGATATACATCCTGGACGATAGCATGTCATGTAAGCTGCTGAATATTAGAGCAGTTTTGCTCTAACTTCTAACTGTTCACTTTTTCTGTACCTCCTGGCCTGCCTTCCCTCCGTGGTGTCCTGAGCTTCATTGCAACCTATGACTCTGTTGCAGTCACTTCAGGATACTGTTTGTCTTTCTGTAGGCTATGAAATATGCTGTCAGCTTTGATAGCTTGAATATTTATAGAGAAGAGGTTAGCAATATAAAATATTGTTCCTATTCATCATGTTTTGTCAGGAACTTTGAAATTTTACTTTTGCATGTGCTGTCTTAAGTCTTGTGCAGCAAATGTGTGGCATGCCATGCTTACACCAGTGATGCACCCCACAATTTTGGGAATATGTAATCTGTAACAGTGTCAGCTTTGGAGCACTGCTTTGTATAAAGGATCCATTGCTCAAAGGTAATGAGATTACTGTGTCAATTAATATGCAGCAAGCTTTGTGTCTGCTGATTGATCTTCTAATTTAATGTATGTGATGGTCTGTCTTACAAGCAGTAGTGGTGGATATTTAAGGACACAGTACAGTGTTGGAATGCTCCCTGGCATTCCACAGGCTCCCTATGTGTCTTCAGGGCAACTATTTCAATCCTTACGCAGCTTCTGGCAGTCTACCATCCTAGAGACATCTTAGGAACGTATAAAAGAGAGGCTGTAGGCTCTGCTGATACAGTGATGCTCAGGATCCCTCTTTGCCCACTCTTTCTAGAGATCTGTGATGCTGCCTGTGTCTGAGATAGATGTAACTTGTTCAGGAGAGTTGGCTCTTTTGAAGAGCTGGATCTAAATCAGAGAATAGGCCTTCTCATCTGACACTGCTGCTCTCTACTAGACAAAAAGTTCTCTAGTACAAGATTTTACTTGTGTCTGTAATCAGTAAAATGTCAAAGGCCATATTTTATGTAACAATTTTATTTGTGATAAATGCAGGTTGCTGTCCACAATTATAGTCTTATTCCTCCTTTGTAGTGCTCATGTAGCTCTACAGTGAATAGAAGTGATCTAGATGAAAAGTAACTCTCAAAACTTAAATTTTCTGCCATGTATGTTCTGTGATCAGATAGCCAGTTTATTAATTTGGGTTGCTGATCAATTGCATGAATGTTTCAGCCTCCCTGGAATGGCACTAAAAATGAGATGTTTGGGACAGGCAAGAAGGGGACAAGAACCATTAATTCCCTTCATCAGTAGCCCACGCTTATGTTTATGTCTTCTTGTTTCATAACACTAATGAGTTTTCCCTGTGTGGGGAGGAGAAATAAAAATACCTACTTCACTTCTCTTCCCTTAAGCACTCAATCCAAACTTGTGACTGTATCAGCTAAGTTCAGTAGTTTAAATTGCAACACCTATATTTAAAACCAGGAGTTTGGTGAACTTGGATTCTTTTCTTTCTGTTGCAACTTTTCAGAGGCTATTCATTTTAAAGGGACTGTAGCAGACAGTCAAACTTCAGGCTCTGTAATTAGGAAGTGGAGATGTAAGTTGCTTGTGAACCAAATTCTCATAATTTCTGAGGTGCGAAGTCTAGTTGTATGTCACATATAAAAAATAAACTGTCCGTTTTTAGTGGTCATAGAGCAAGTCTGATAGAGCTGAGCTGGATTTATGCTTCTGAGTCTGCTTTCTGTTTACAAACCCATGCTGTTTTCTTGCTTTGTTTAAATCTGATGCTGCTTTTAGTTTGTGCCTATGACTGAAGGCTCCTTTTTCTTTACTGTTGTGATCTTGCCCTTGAACCAGTTTGGTAAAAAATTAGTTGTCTCTCTTTTCCTCCTCCTTGATTTAGCAATTAAAGGTTTGTTATGCTGTAGTTGAATCCTAAAATGCTATACTGTAAAACTGTGTTAAACATTCTGTGTTTTGTATAGTGGAAAAGAATATTTAGTTCTTTAATCAAGGAGAGTACAGAAAACAGTGAGAAGTATTAGCTACAATGTGCTTTTCTTTAAAGTCTGAATTTTCCTCTTTTGGGGAAAGCAGCAAATTAGTATGTGCATGGAGAATGAGATTAATGCTTAAGTGGTGGTACCTGAAAGATTGCGATGTTCAGTTTCAGATATACATGGCATTTTTTTGAAGTCTTAGGGAAGCTTATGTTTAAAAACAAAGAAAAAACCCCCAAGAAACAAACCCAGAAACTACCCTTTAAAACTGATTTTTTTAAGAGCTAGGCTGAAGAAGTTTTGCCTGTTTTAAGTAACTTTACAACTGTATTGACTACTTAAAAGCAGAGAACTTGTTCAACTTTTAAAAACATTTATCATTTACCTTGAATCACTTGTTCCATTTTGATAGCCTCCTTCATATAGAAAATATAGCATGAGATGTCAGTCTAAATGCAAGTCTAACAATGCTCTATCTTCTATGTGAAAGGAAGTATTCTGTACGTTTTTCCATGTTTGGCATCATAGTGTTTTGAATAACCATGTTCCATATTCATATCAATTTTTTGTTTTTGTTTTCAATTTATTATGCACAGCACTTGTTCTGAAATTTGGGGACTGAGTACACCAAACACGATAGATCAGTGGGATACAACAGGCCTTTACAGCTTCTCTGAACAAACCAGGTGAATATTCTGCCCTCTTGCATCATAGAAATCTTGTGGGAGGGCTTGGCTTTGGAGGGTCTGTAATGGGATGCTTTAGCTGTAAAATAGACTAAAATGCTTCCTAGGCCTCTCATGGTACAGCATTTTAAAATATTTGCTTGCCAGTGTAGAAATTCAAGTGTTATAAGATGATGTTTTGACCAATGAAACTCTAATTCTGCAATATTGATTTTTCATGACAGTGCTATTGAAAGAATGGGAAGGCTTGTTAAATGCAAGTTCTAATATGATTTGGTATTTATATTAACAAAGTTGGGAAGCTTGATTCTTTAGACCTAATCTTACAAAGTATTTAAACTGCTTTGTATGTCACAAGCTTTCAGTTAAATCTTGCTAATTGGCTCAGATACGAGCTACTAAAGAATTGTTTGTAANAACTTAAAGCCATAAAGCATCTGTGCCACAGCAAAGCTTTGAGGTTTAGTAGCGGAAGGGACCGTTAAGTGTGTGATTTTATTTTTTTTTTAACAACTCTCTTCTGCATTTTAAAAAAATATATGAAGCAATCATCCTAAATACTTGGTTGGAGGTAAAGTGGCTTTTAATAAATTCTAAATTCACTGGCAATGATTTGAGCAACTCAAATATAAGTTAAGAGAATACTGATATGATCATTTTTATCACATTTGAAACCTTTCAACAAGAGTATAAATGTCACTAGCAGTATCAATCCACTGAATTCTGAGAATGAATAAACTACCCATCCCATGTGTGTACACTCTTGCTTGAGTGACTAAGAGCATGAAGTCTGTAAAAACTTTTTAACATCTTTCCCCTCCAGATCTCTTGATGGCCGTCTACAGGTATCTCATCGTAAAGGATTGCCGCATGTTATGTACTGTCGTTTGTGGCGCTGGCCGGATCTTCACAGTCACCATGAACTTAAAGCAATTGAAAACTGTGAATATGCTTTTAATCTTAAAAAGGATGAAGTATGTGTAAACCCTTACCACTACCAGAGAGTGGAGACACCAGGTAGGAAGACTACTTCTGACTTTGTATAGCATCTGTACGTACTTGATCAGCATAATGTTATAAGTGAAAAAGAGAAAGATGTTGCTTTCTCTTGTCAAAAGTACAAGATTCTTAGAGATACAGCTTTTAAGAAAACCACCCTTGATAGTTTTTAATAGTACAGTTACTGAAAAATCTTTATGAATGTGGAGATACCTTTACCCCGATAAACATTTCCAGGACCGCTAGCAGTTTCCAGATGGCTAAATACGACCCAGACTGAAAAGGAGAACAGAGATGATTCACCTTTGCTAATGTGGAATAGTCTTACTCAAGAGGCACTTCAGGAATCTGCTTCTACCACTAGCAGTACAATCGTAATACTAGCAGTACTGAGATTCAGAAAATTTCAAAACATCTGAAGAAATTGTTAGATGGTTTAGATATATACTTTTTCCTTTTAGCTCACAGAAGCATGTATTTTGAGGGTCTTACTAATGCTTTGAATTTTACTTTTCCAGTCTTGCCTCCTGTACTAGTGCCACGGCACACTGAGATTCTAACAGAACTGCCGCCTCTCGATGACTATACCCATTCCATTCCTGAGAACACTAACTTTCCAGCTGGAATTGAACCACAGAGCAATTACATACCAGGTATTTTCTTAACTTTTGCTGTAAACAGTATGTTTAACATTGTGCCGCTGAAACAAAGATGGTAATTTTATGCTCCTAAGTGATCAAATTAATTGCAAGATGTGCCAGTAAGTTAGATCTAGTTGATTTTGTGTATTAATTCCAATGGAAATACCTGAACATTGCTGTTTGCAGAACATGATCCTGTGTGAAGCTATATTGCTTACTTGGTTTCAGTAGCTTATTTAAGATTCAGAATGCTAATGAGTGAAAAATAGACCTTTGTCTTATGCTTTCAATCTGTTTTACAAGCATATAGGGATTGCCAAATGCTGCATGTTGGAGATTGAGCAGCAGTTTACTACTCAATCTCACCACGTGTAGTTTGTGGAGAAAACTTTAAGTTGCAAATCAGTGACTTAGTGTTTTGATCTGTAGTTCACAATCGATCAAGGTCTGCTTTGTGTATTTGTTACTATCGTGTGCACAGTTTTTTCTTTTTAGTATGAAAGAACAACCTAACAATATTGAAATCAAAGAATTCCTTCTTCCCCTTCTTTGCCCCTTCCCTACCCCAAGACTA
Source organism: Gymnorhina tibicen (assembly GCA_013399875.1). Lineage (NCBI taxonomy): Eukaryota > Metazoa > Chordata > Aves > Passeriformes > Artamidae > Gymnorhina > Gymnorhina tibicen. The sequence continues at coordinate 13,441 of VXAZ01007542.1, forward strand.
ACCTGCTACAGTGCACCCAAAAGCTGGTACTATTACTGAAACAAAATCAGTGAACTTTGTCTCCTGCCCCAACTTTGTGTTTTCTATCCCTTCAGGAAGTTGCCTGGAGTGTAAAACCAAGTAAAGCTGAAATTTTCTCATAAATGTTTAATGCAGCTATGTTATGAACAAGCTGAAAATTCAGATCTGGACTCTCTTGAAGAATAAAATTACTTGAAACTCAAATATGTGCAATGTAGAAATTGTATTTATGTGTCTTAAACAGGATGTTGCTTGTGTTTTCTTTAAATGTATCCAAGAATTGAAATGGCATTAAAAAATGCAATAAATTTGTTCTCATCTGTTTAATCTTTCATGTTTGTTGCCACCTAGGGACAGCAGATCTTTAAAGAGCAATTTAAGGGGATAGAAATTGGTACTGCTTTCCTAACTGACGTATGCCTTTTTTGACTCAATCTGAGGGCTTTTGATAGCATTTGTTAACAACTTACTGGAAAGCTACCATTTGCAAATCCAGTGCTATGGAAATGAGCTAAAGCAGCTAGGTAGTTATTTGCAGGAAGTATGTTCAAGGTGATTGTGGGTATTCACATGATTTTCAAATGTTTATGCAGCTAACCACACCTTGCCTCCTTATCTTTGTCAGTGACACCCTCCTGTTGTATTCATGGCATCTTACTTTATTTGACCTTGATGACTTAATCTTGAACACTTAGTTAGGTTCTGATAAGTCTTGCGTGTCTTGACAGCCTGCTTCAGAGAACCATTTTCTTTAGCGGTAGGCCAGAGACTAACAACCGTGGTAGCTTTGCACCACAATACTCTCTCAGTACATGGTCTACAGAGAAGTTGGTTTCACTTACAGCTGGGAAGATGGCAATCGTGAAGGTGCAAGATGGCTGTTGGGGCTATATGTTCCATTAATACTACTAGGTGGAGGAAATCTCTATTCAGACAGAGATTAGTTATGGAAAATAATCTGTGCCAAAGACTCTAGATTAGCAACTGGAAACAGGAGGCGTGGGTTGGATTGGAAATGGTTATTGACCTTTTACCGTGGCTGTGGGCTTAACTATAATGAATGATTTGGAAAAGGGTGGAGTCCACTTTATCACAATGAATTCAATAAAAATGTTCAAAATTAGTATGATTTTTTTTATCATAATTCTTGATAGTGAAGATTTCCCTTAATCGTCCTTTTAAATTCTCATTTGAATTTTGTCACATCTATATTTAGCTCACTAGTTTTACAGAGTGAACCAAAGATATAATTCTTTTGGTTAATTTTTTTAATCAGCTGACTTAATCTAGTTTCCTCTTGCTGACTTCCTTCCGACCTTACTATATTGCTATAAATCTCAGACATGATATTTGATATAATTTGATTTTAATTCTTAGGTGAAAAGCTTTAAATTTCTGCTGTTTGAAAATAATGTAATTAAATGTATTTAATCCCTCAGATGTCTCAGAGGCAATTCTAAGGCAATTGTAGACATAGTTAGCTTCAAACACTCACTAAAACAATCCAGGTTTTGCCTTTAATATATAAGATCATAGAATATCTTGAGTTGGAAGGGACCCACAAGGATCATTGAAGTCCAACTCCATATAGGAAAAGACATTTGTCCAGTTCAAAGAAAATTATTTCCTGAAAGGCAGTTGGTTAACTTATCTGGATTACAAAGTACCTTTTAAACGGAGAAAAGGAACATGCATACTCTTCTGGGTTTTGAAGATATTTCTGTTGAATTAGACAAAGTTTCTAGTATCAGAATGCTTCAAACTTGTTACTGAGTTTGCTTTGGTTAGTGAAACTCCATCTTTAAAGAAAGCTAGTTAAAAGAATAGATGATTGGTTTAATAGAGCTTGGAAGTAATGATAATAGAGCTTGTGCAGTGTAATTAAATAATATAGTTATTATTGAGTGAAATCAACTTTTGGGTAATGAAGAAAAATAGATTTGGGAACTGAACTGAAAAGTAACCTTCAAATCTATAAGGCATGGAAGGATATCTGATCTGATGGTTATAGTACATAAAGACAGCTCACATGATTTTTTTTTTGTGCAAGTCACCAGATGTGGGGCTTTTTCATTTGTAATTCTACTAAATGTGAAAGCTGTTGATCACAATTGCAAAACTGTTACTTATTCTAGTGAAAGTATCTTGTCTTAAATGGAAAAGACAAGGATTATCTGTTAATTATATAGCATATTTGAACAGTTGACTGGCATACAAGAGATGATACATTTTACATAGACAATTAAGGCAGGTAATGTGTTTGAAGACCTACTGGAAGGAGAAAGGGATGGCAAAATGACATTCTAATAAAGTATTTAGGTATTGAATGGAGCTCATGAGGACTTGAGAACAAAAACCCCAAGTGCTAAATCTTACAAATTTCCCCAGTCATTGAACCATTAGGTGTTTTGTTGGGGTTTTTTTGACAGAAACACCACCTCCAGGATATATCAGTGAAGATGGAGAAACAAATGACCTGCAGTTGAACCAAAGCATGGATACAGGTAACTACTTTCAAAACTTGGGATTACTAGCTGTGATCCCTNTGGAGAAACAAATGACCTGCAGTTGAACCAAAGCATGGATACAGGTAACATTTATTTTTCATTACTTTCAAGGCTTTGGATTACTAGCTGTGATCCCTCTGCATAGGAACATGAATTCAGCTCAAAACATGGTGGCAGTTTTCCTCTGTAACACCTGGTGTTTTCTGCTTAAAATACCACTTTCAGTCTTTAATGAACAAAATAATTTTTTGCCAGGGAAATGCTTTTGAAACATTCTGTGACATATTAAGTATATTACATTTGTTTTGTAACAGAAGTATACAAGTCTAATTAAGACTTCTCCAGAAAGCCTTAAAATAGATTTTAATAGCTAATTGGTTTCAACCATTCCCCAGTAAACAGGTTCATTGAAGCAAAATGTCTGTTGGCCTAAACAAGTTACAGACTGAATTTTGAGAACCTCTTACCTCTGGCACCTTATCACTTCTGCCATGATTCAAATCAATTCTTGTATGGAAGGCTCTATGGAAAGAGTAGCAGAAATATTAAGCATCCGTGCCTTTGTATGAAAGAGTTTCTAGATAATGTGGTTGACCTTAGACTTGGAGAAAGCACAGTTAATGTGCTGGGTAAGAACCTCCTGCTGAGTGTTGGCAGACTTGAGTGTGCTTGGTTAGCTAATGTTAGCAACCATTTTCAGTAAGCTGGAATCAGCTGCACCAGTTTCTGTAAGAACTGCAATATTTTCCCACTATGTGACAATAAATACCTTAATTAAAACAGCCTGACATCAGCAGTCACTGTAGGAATGTTTCTGTGAAAGTCTCTCCGTATTTTGCTGCCTTGTGTGCAAATTATATTGTAAGGTTCATGTTTTCCTGAGTTTTTAATTCCTCCTTCTGGGAAAGAATTATTTCCTCAAATGAAGAAATCTAACTTGCTCTTTTCTGGAGATCGTAAAATCGTAAATTATAGAATGGTTTGGGATAAAAGGTACCTTAGAGACCCTCTCTTTCCACCAGGGACACCTTNCACATAAATAAAGTTATGTTCACAGAGTGTGCATGAAGTGAAAGCTCTGCCAAATACAACACTAAGATGTTAAGTCTTTATGAGGAGGGGTAGAGTCCTATGAGTCTGGAAAATTAAATGCAGTCTTAATTCACAATAAGTGTGTGATATGCTGGAAAAGTGGTGTTAGGATTTCTGAGGTTTCTTATTCCAAAGAATTTCAATGTAAAACTATATCTAGATAATGGTTATTCCTACTTATCTGAAATAACAAGAGTCATTTGCTCTGAAACAATCTGTATTGCTTCAACAGGATCTCCAGCAGAGCTGTCTCCTAGTAGTCTTTCTCCAGTTAATCATAGCCTGGGTAAGCTGGAAATACTTTTAATTGTTTCTCTGTGTGATGACTCTTCTTTATGTTTATATTACATTAAAACCGAAAATATACTTAGAAAAATAAGAACTGTATTAGGAGGAGACTATTGGGTTGACTTCCTGATGATAAACATAATAGGGCTGGGTAAATAACTTCTTAACTACTACTCTATTTCTGTAACTGTTGAGTTCCTAGAAAAGAGAAAGAATAATATGGTTGTGTGCAGGACTAGCATTTATAAAATAAATAGTTTAAAGGATGTTAGCCAATCCATAGTGCTGCCGAGCCTTGCTGACTCCCTTGTATATATGTTCTGCTACTCTTCTCGTGTACTGTTTCACCTGTAACCACAACACAATCATTGCTCCCACATTAGTTGCCCACCTGCTTTGATCAGGTACCATTGCTGTGTATTTGTATAAATGCTTCAGGAAGATCAGATTCCCCTTGGTTTGTTTAAGGAATGATGACAGGAAAATGCTGTTCAGAACGCTTAGTAAGTAATTAGGGTAGGTAAAAAGGGGAAGCAGCTCAGGAAAAGCTGAAGATGCACAGGGAAGATACTGAGCTCTCATAGGGGAGAGTAAAAGGAGCTTAGAACTGCTTTTAGATAAAGAGATGGTATAAGATCAAGTGTAATACAAGGAAACATCATTTTCATATTAATATATTTTCCTTTGTGTGGTTCAGTGTTTGATAGTTTAATCTTTTCTTTAACATTGCCAAAATGTTTGCAAGTTATAGAAAAGCAACAGAAATGTCTCAACGTCTGGCACTCACAGCAGCATTAGCTTAATCATTTTGCCAAGCAAAATGCAAGTACTGAACTAAATGAGCTGTGGTCAGATTAGATCACTCCTTCTTCCCCTCCTTCCTTTGTGTGAAAGTCTAAATTCCATTCTGTTTACTGAAGTAGGTAAAAATGACAGCAAGTAAAATATAATTTGAGGAGACTACTGCTGTTGTTTCTGGGAGAGACAAATAGCAGGGCAGATAGATTTCTTTTCAGCTTCGAATTCTGTATTAAGCTTGTTTTTTAATTTTTTTTTTAGACTTGCAACCAGTTACTTACTCGGAGCCTGCGTTTTGGTGTTCAATAGCATATTATGAATTGAATCAAAGAGTGGGAGAAACCTTCCATGCGTCCCAGCCTTCCCTGACTGTAGATGGCTTTACAGATCCATCAAATTCAGAGCGATTTTGTCTAGGTCTGCTTTCCAATGTAAACAGAAATGCTACAGTGGAAATGACAAGGCGACACATAGGTAAAGATCTCTGATCTTTAACTTCATTTTAGACATTAAATTATCTGGAATGATCCAGGTAGGATGGGCAGATCTGTGTTTTGGTTTCCTTTCACCCTTGTGCAGCCAGCCATAGAACTTCTCTCTTGGGGCTTGCCAAGGAGAGCTTGATCTCTCTTGCTAAGGACAGAAGTGGAAAGATAGAGAGGTCACTGCTTCTGAAATTGGGGAGAAATATAGCTGCTTCTGTTACCACAGCCTGTTGCAATTGGGAAAAGATGTAGTGATGGCTAGAGCTGAAAGGAGCTCCCTTTCCTCGGTCAGTAGTCACTAAGCTGGTGGCAGCAGCAGTCACACAACTGTCAGGATGCAAGCGGCACAGGAGGAAGCCACTCGACTGTAGGGGATTTCTGTTGCTCATGTTGCTGTTCTCTGCCTTCTGGAAAAAGATGGCGCACCAAAGTATCCCAAGGGGCAGGTTTTTGGCTTTCAGGCTCCTCGTTAGACTGCTCTGCCCTAGGTAGCATTTGTATTCAGAGTTGCTTATAATTGAAATTTAAGCTTTAATTGCAAAATATTAGCATGGTGCTTAGTTTATCCTAATTTATAAAATGCAGAATGAACGTTAGTAGTACTTGAATGCTTTTCTGAAATGGGAAAACCTGCAGTTGAGATAACATGCTGTTTTGACATGATTAAGATTTTCTTTGTAATGGTTAGTAAAGAATATTGTTTTCTATGATGCAGTGTCTTGGCTTTAGGTTCTTCAATAAACTACCCTTTTTTTCTGGATTCTTTTATTTAGCAACATTCATGAGGGTTTTGGTTTGATTTTTAGTAAAAATTTCAACCTCTTTAGTAGAACCTTCTGGTTCCCTCTATGCCAAATCCAAATGCTTGTCTAATAAAAATTTATATGTGCAGAAGCCCAGGCTAAGCCTGTGCCGACTGATCAAAATGATCAATGATGAGGAAAAGCAAAAATGTAAGGAGCTCTCACTTTTTTTAATAGAGCAATTCACATTTTGTTTGCAAAATTGTTTTAAAGAAAAGGGGGAATAGAAACTATGGCCTTTAAAGAACCTGTTAATTATAAATAGTTTTCTTTGAGAGCTCAATTGTACATTACTTATCTTCTGCTAGAAATAACTCATACAGGTTTTTTTTCCAGTCAGAGAGGGAGAACAAAATCACAATTTAAAAGTGAACAATAATATTTCTTATGTGGTTGGGGTTTTTTTGTAATAGGGCTAAATGAAGTCCTGTTGGTTTTGTTCAAGTAGTAGAGAAAGGGGTATGCAGTGGGTTGTGAAATAGTGTGAGTGCATGTAAGCGGAGAGTGTTGAAGTGGTACACTGTTTTCCTTTTTTGCCATAGTGGCCTGTGCTGCTTCATATACAATGCTTTAATACTAGCACAAGTTTTAACTCTGTTGAACCCAATATTTTTATTTTGATTCTGGTATTTCTTTAAGTAAAAAGTTATTTGGTAATGAACACTGCTTTCTAATTTGGATTTGGTTACAAGCCATTACATGGCTAGAAAATTCTATCTCACTCCTGACCAAAAATTATTCTGCTTCTCCTTCAAATATTGTGTGTTCGTGGGAGGAAAAATGCAAGTAAATTGTGTTCTGCTCCTGCTACAGCTGTCAGCACAGCAGTGAGGTCCTGTAGATAATTGATTTCTGTTTGTTTTATAAAGAAAAACCTTGGCCTTCTCTGAAACAAAATACTCTCTTGTTTGGTAATCTGCTTGTGTCACATCATAACTAGAGTTCCTTTGAATTTTGCTACAGGCAGGGGAGTGCGTCTGTATTACATTGGTGGAGAAGTTTTTGCCGAGTGCCTGAGTGATAGTGCGATCTTCGTTCAGAGCCCCAACTGTAATCAGAGATATGGCTGGCATCCTGCAACTGTGTGCAAAATTCCACCAGGTTAGTAGCTTGCCAAAGGTCTTGTGTAAAAATATTCAGTGAATGTATTCACTGGACATTTGCTTTCCTTTTCATAGTTTCTTCATAGTTTTGGGCTTCTGTGTAGCAAACACAAGTATTCATTGATTGATTGTACTCTTTGGACTTTTTTTTTTAATAGGATGCAACCTAAAAATCTTTAATAACCAAGAATTTGCTGCTCTTCTGGCTCAATCTGTGAATCAAGGCTTTGAAGCAGTTTATCAGCTTACTAGAATGTGTACCATAAGAATGAG